>JAILYF010000070.1:0-552020 GCA_025491095.1 Brachionus asplanchnoidis
AAATCAAGAAAAGTCGATGAACACCAACAAGTCGGCTAGCAAAATTACAGCCGACTCAGTTTGCCTCTCTTGGACATGACAACCTGAGTCAAGCAAAGTCGATGAACACCAACAAATCGGCTAGAAAACAACAGCCGACTCCAGGAAGCCTCCTCGTAGAAATTACAACCTAAGTCAAGCAAAGTCGATGAAAACCAACAAGTCGGCTAGCAAAATAACAGCCGACTCCAGGACGACTCCTGTTGGACATGACAACCTGAGTCAAGCAAAGTCGATGAACACCAACAAGTCGGCTAGCAAAATAACAGCCGACTCCAGGACGCCTCCTGTTGGACATGACAACCTGAGTCAAGCAAAGTCGATGAACACCAACAAATCGGCTAGCAAAACAACAGCCGACTCCAGGACGCCTAACCGTAGAAATGACAACCTCAATCAAGAAAAGTCGATGAACATCAACAAATCGGCTAGCAAAACATCAGCCGACTCCAGGACGCCTACCCGTGGACATGACAAACTGAGTCAAGCAAAGTCGATGAACACCAACAAATCGGCTAGCAAAACAACAACCGACTCGAGGACGCCTACCCGTAGAAATTACAACCTAAGTCAAGCAAAGTCGATGAAAACCAACAAATCAGCTATCAAAACAACAGCCGACTCCAGGACGCCTCCTGTTGGACATGACAACCTGAGTCAAGCAAAGTCGATGAAGACCAACAAGTTGGCTAGCAAAATAACAGCCGACTCCAGGACGCCTCCTGTTTAACATGACAATCTGAGTCAAGCAAAGTTGATGAACACCAACAAATCGGCTAGCAAAACAACAGCCGACTCCAGGACGCCTAACCGTAGAAATTACAACCTGAGTCAAGCAAAGTCGATGAACACCAACAAATCGGCTAGCAAAACAACAACCGACTCGAGGACGCCTACCCGTAGAAATTACAACCTAAGTCAAGCAAAGTCGATGAAAACCAACAAATCAGCTATCAAAACAACAGCCGACTCCAGGACGCCTCCTGTTGGACATGACAACCTGAGTCAAGCAAAGTCGATGAACACCAACAAGTCGGCTAGCAAAATAACAGCCGACTCCAGGACGCCTCCTGTTGGACATGACAACCTGAGTCAAGCAAAGTCGATGAACACCAACAAGTCGGCTAGCAAAATAACAGCCGACTCCAGGACGCCTCCTGTTGAACATGACAATCTGAGTCAAGCAAAGTTGATGAACACCAACAAATCGGCTAGCAAAACAACAGCCGACTCCAGGACGCCTAACCGTAGAAATTACAACCTGAGTCAAGCAAAGTCGATGAACACCAACAAATCGGCTAGCAAAACAACAACCGACTCGAGGACGCCTACCCGTAGAAATTACAACCTAAGTCAAGCAAAGTCGATGAAAACCAACAAATCGGCTATCAAAACAACATCAGACTTCAGGACGCCTACCCGTGGACATGACAACCT
This sequence comes from Brachionus asplanchnoidis, assembly GCA_025491095.1. NCBI lineage: Eukaryota > Metazoa > Rotifera > Eurotatoria > Ploima > Brachionidae > Brachionus > Brachionus asplanchnoidis. Next base: position 1,477 of record JAILYF010000070.1, read on the forward strand.
GAGTCAAGCAAAGTCGATGAACATCAACAAATCGGCTAGCAAAACAACAACCGACTCGAGGACGCCAACCCGTAGAAATGACAACCTAAGTCAAGAAAAGTCGATGAACATCAACAAATCGGCTAGCAAAACAACAGCCGACTCCAGGACGCCTAACCGTAGAAATGACAACCTCAGTCAAGAAAAGTCGATGAACATCAACAAATCGGCTAGCAAAACAACAGCCGACTCCAGGACGCCTACCCGTGGACATGACAACCTGAGTCAAGCAAAGTCGATGAACACCAACAAATCGGCTAGCAAAACAACAACCGACTCGAGGACGCCTACCCGTAGAAATGACAACCTAAATCAAGAAAAGTCGATGAACACCAACAAATCAGCTATCAAAACAACAGCCGACTCCAGGACGCCTCCTGTTGGACATGACAACCTGAGTCAAGCAAAGTCGATGAAGACCAACAAGTTGGCTAGCAAAATAACAGCCGACTCCAGGACGCCTTCTGTTGAACATGACAATCTGAGTCAAGCAAAGTTGATGAACACCAACAAATCGGCTAACAAAACAACAGCCGACTCCAGGATGCCTAACCGTAGAAATTACAACCTGAGTCAAGCAAAGTCGATGAACACCAACAAATCGGCTAGCAAAACAACAACCGACTCGAGGACGCCTACCCGTAGAAATTACAACCTAAATCAAGCAAAGTCGATGAAAACCAACAAATCAGCTATCAAAACGACAGCCGACTCGAGGACGCCTACCCGTAGAAATGACAACCTAAATCAAGAAAAGTCGATGAACACCAACAAATCAGCTATCAAAACAACACCCGACTCCAGGACGCCTCCTGTTGGACATGACAACCTGAGTCAAGCAAAGTCGATGAAGACCAACAAGTTGGCTAGCAAAATAACAGCCGACTCCAGGACGCCTTCTGTTGAACATGACAATCTGAGTCAAGCAAAGTTGATGAACACCAACAAATCGGCTAACAAAACAACAGCCGACTCCAGGACGCCTAACCGTAGAAATTACAACCTGAGTCAAGCAAAGTCGATGAACACCAACAAATCGGCTAGCAAAACAACAACCGACTCGAGGACGCCTACCCGTAGAAATGACAACCTAAATCAAGAAAAGTCGATGAACACCAACAAATCGGCTAGAAAAACAACAGCCGACTCCAGGAAGCCTCCTCGTAGAAATTACAACCTAAGTCAAGCAAAGTCGATGAACACAACAAATCGGCTAGAAAAACATCAGCCGACTCCAGGAAGCCTCCTCGTAGAAATTACAACCTAAGTCAAGCAAAGTCGATGAAAACCAACAAATCGGCTATCAAAACAACATCAGACTTCAGGACGCCTCCTGTTGGACATGACAACCTGAGTCAAGCAAAGTCGATGAACACTAACAAATCGGCTAGCAAAACAACAGCCGACTCCAGGACGCCTAACCGTAGAAATGACAACCTCAGTCAAGATAAGTCGATGAACATCAACAAATCGGTATGCAAAACAACAGCCGACTCCAGGACGCCTACCCGTGGACATGACAACCTGAGTCAAGCAAAGTCGATGAACACAAACAAGTCGGCTAGCAAAAGAACAACCGACTCCAGGACGCCTCCTGTTTGACATGAAAACCTTAGTCAAGCAAAGTCGATGAACACCAACAAATCGGCTAGCAAAACAACAGCCGACTCCAGGACGCCTACCCGTGGACATGACAACCTGAGTCAAGCAAAGTCGATGAACACCAACAAATCGGCTAGCAAAACAACAGCCGACTCCAGTTCGCCTCCTCTTGGACATGACGACCTGAGTCAAGCAAAGTCGATGAACACCAACAAGTCGGCTAGCAAAATAACAGCCGACTCCAGGACGCCTCCTGTTGGACATGACAACCTGAGTCAAGCAAAGTCGATGAAAACCAACAAATCGGCTAGCAAAACAACAGCCGACTCCAGGACGCCTAACCGTAGAAATGACAACCTCAGTCAAGAAAAGTCGATGAACATCAACAAATCGGCTAGCAAAACAACAGCCGACTCCAGGACGCCTACCCGTGGACATGACAACCTGAGTCAAGCAAAGTCGATGAACACCAACAAATCGGCTAGCAAAACAACAACCGACTCGAGGACGCCTACCCGTAGAAATGACAACCTAAATCAAGAAAAGTCGATGAACACCAACAAATCGGCTAGCAAAACAACAGCCGACTCCAGGAAGCCTCCCCGTGGAAATTACAACCTAAGTCAAGCAAAGTCGATGAAAACCAACAAGTCGGCTAGCAAAATAACAGCCGACTCCAGGACGACTCCTGTTGGACATGACAACCTGAGTCAAGCAAAGTCGATGAACACCAACAAGTCGGCTAGCAAATAACAGCCGACTCCAGGACGCCTCCTGTTGGACATGACAACCTGAGTCAAGCAAAGTCGATGAACACCAACAAATCGGCTAGCAAAACAACAACCGACTCGAGGACGCCTACCCGTAGAAATGACAACCTAAATCAAGAAAAGTCGATGAACACCAACAAGTCGGCTAGCAAAATAACAGCCGACTCCAGGACGCCTCCTGTTGGACATGACAACCTGAGTCAAGCAAAGTCGATGAACACCAACAAATCGGCTAGCAAAACAACAACCGACTCGAGGACGCCTACCCGTAGAAATGACAACCTAAATCAAGAAAAGTCGATGAACACCAACAAGTCGGCTAGCAAAATAACAGCCGACTCCAGGACGACTCCTGTTGGACATGACAACCTGAGTCAAGCAAAGTCGATGAACACCAACAAGTCGGCTAGCAAAATAACAGCCGACTCCAGGACGCCTCCTGTTGGACATGACAACCTGAGTCAAGCAAAGTCGATGAACACCAACAAATCGGCTAGAAAAACAACAGCCGACTCCAGGAAGCCTCCTCGTAGAAATTACAACCTAAGTCAAGCAAAGTCGATGAAAACCAACAAGTCGGCTAGCAAAATAACAGCCGACTCCAGGACGCCTCCTGTTGGACATGACAACCTGAGTCAAGCAAAGTCCATGAACACCAACAAATCGGCTAGCAAAACAACAGCCGACTCCAGGATGCCTAACCGTAGAAATGACAACCTCAGTCAAGAAAAGTCGATGAACACCAACAAATCGGCTAGAAAAACAACAGCCGACTCCAGGAAGCCTCCTCGTAGAAATTACAACCTAAGTCAAGCAAAGTCGATGAAAACCAACAAGTCGGCTAGCAAAATAACAGCCGACTCCAGGACGCCTCCTGTTGGACACGACAACTTGAGTCAAGCAAAGTCGATGAACACCAACAAGTCGGCTAGCAAAATAACAGCCGACTCCAGGACGCCTCCTGTTGGACATGACAACCTGAGTCAAGCAAAGTCGATGAAAACAAACAAGTCGGCTAGCAAAATAACAGCCGACTCCAGGACGCCTCCTCGTAGAAATTACAACCTAAGTCAAGCAAAGTCGATGAAAACCAACAAGTCGGCTAGAAAAACAACAGCCGACTCCAGGAAGCCTACCCGTAGAAATGACAACCTAAATCAAGAAAAGTCGATGAACACCAACAAGTCGGCTAGCAAAATTACAGCCGACTCCAGTTTGCCTCCTCTTGGACATGACAACCTGAGTCAAGCAAAGTCGATGAACACCAACAAATCGGCTAGAAAAACAACAGCCGACTCCAGGAAGCCTCCTCGTAGAAATTACAACCTAAGTCAAGCAAAGTCGATGAAAACCAACAAGTCGGCTAGCAAAATAACAGCCGACTCCAGGACGCCTCCTGTTGGACACGACAACTTGAGTCAAGCAAAGTCGATGAACACCAACAAGTCGGCTAGCAAAATAACAGCCGACTCCAGGACGCCTCCTGTTGGACATGACAACCTGAGTCAAGCAAAGTCGATGAACACCAACAAATCGGCTAGCAAAACAACAGCCGACTCCAGGACGCCTAACCGTAGAAATGACAACCTCAATCAAGAAAAGTCGATGAACATCAACAAATCGGCTAGCAAAACATCAGCCGACTCCAGGACGCCTACCCGTGGACATGACAAACTGAGTCAAGCAAAGTCGATGAACACCAACAAATCGGCTAGCAAAACAACAACCGACTCGAGGACGCCTACCCGTAGAAATTACAACCTAAGTCAAGCAAAGTCGATGAAAACCAACAAATCAGCTATCAAAACAACAGCCGACTCCAGGACGCCTCCTGTTGGACATGACAACCTGAGTCAAGCAAAGTCGATGAAGACCAACAAGTTGGCTAGCAAAATAACAGCCGACTCCAGGACGCCTCCTGTTTAACATGACAATCTGAGTCAAGCAAAGTTGATGAACACCAACAAATCGGCTAGCAAAACAACAGCCGACTCCAGGACGCCTAACCGTAGAAATTACAACCTGAGTCAAGCAAAGTCGATGAACACCAACAAATCGGCTAGCAAAACAACAACCGACTCGAGGACGCCTACCCGTAGAAATTACAACCTAAGTCAAGCAAAGTCGATGAAAACCAACAAATCAGCTATCAAAACAACAGCCGACTCCAGGACGCCTCCTGTTGGACATGACAACCTGAGTCAAGCAAAGTCGATGAACACCAACAAGTCGGCTAGCAAAATAACAGCCGACTCCAGGACGCCTCCTGTTGGACATGACAACCTGAGTCAAGCAAAGTCGATGAACACCAACAAGTCGGCTAGCAAAATAACAGCCGACTCCAGGACGCCTCCTGTTGAACATGACAATCTGAGTCAAGCAAAGTTGATGAACACCAACAAATCGGCTAGCAAAACAACAGCCGACTCCAGGACGCCTAACCGTAGAAATTACAACCTGAGTCAAGCAAAGTCGATGAACACCAACAAATCGGCTAGCAAAACAACAACCGACTCGAGGACGCCTACCCGTAGAAATTACAACCTAAGTCAAGCAAAGTCGATGAAAACCAACAAATCGGCTATCAAAACAACATCAGACTTCAGGACGCCTACCCGTGGACATGACAACCTGAGTCAAGCAAAGTCGATGAACATCAACAAATCGGCTAGCAAAACAACAACCGACTCGAGGACGCCAACCCGTAGAAATGACAACCTAAGTCAAGAAAAGTCGATGAACATCAACAAATCGGCTAGCAAAACAACAGCCGACTCCAGGACGCCTAACCGTAGAAATGACAACCTCAGTCAAGAAAAGTCGATGAACATCAACAAATCGGCTAGCAAAACAACAGCCGACTCCAGGACGCCTACCCGTGGACATGACAACCTGAGTCAAGCAAAGTCGATGAACACCAACAAATCGGCTAGCAAAACAACAACCGACTCGAGGACGCCTACCCGTAGAAATGACAACCTAAATCAAGAAAAGTCGATGAACACCAACAAATCAGCTATCAAAACAACAGCCGACTCCAGGACGCCTCCTGTTGGACATGACAACCTGAGTCAAGCAAAGTCGATGAACACCAACAAATCGGCTAGCAAAACAACAGCCGACTCCAGGAAGCCTCCCCGTGGAAATTACAACCTAAGTCAAGCAAAGTCGATGAAAACCAACAAATCAGCTATCAAAACAACAGCCGACTCCAGGACGCCTAACCGTAGAAATGACAACCTCAGTCAAGAAAAGTCGATGAACATCAACAAATCGGCTAGCAAAACAACAGCCGACTCCAGGACGCCTACCCGTGGACATGACAACCTGAGTCAAGCAAAGTCGATGAACACCAACAAATCGGCTAGCAAAACAACAACCGACTCGAGGACGCCTACCCGTAGAAATGACAACCTAAATCAAGCAAAGTCGATGAAAACCAACAAATCAGCTATCAAAACAACAGCAGACTTCAGGACGCCTCCTCGTAGAAATTACAACCTGAGTCAAGCAAAGTCGATGAACACTAACAAATCGGCTAGCAAAATAACAGCCGACTCCAGGACGCCTTCTGTTGAACATGACAATCTGAGTCAAGCAAAGTTGATGAACACCAACAAATCGGCTAACAAAACAACAGCCGACTCCAGGACGCCTAACCGTAGAAATTACAACCTGAGTCAAGCAAAGTCGATGAACACCAACAAATCGGCTAGCAAAACAACAACCGACTCGAGGACGCCTACCCGTAGAAATGACAACCTAAATCAAGAAAAGTCGATGAACACCAACAAATCGGCTAGAAAAACAACAGCCGACTCCAGGAAGCCTCCTCGTAGAAATTACAACCTAAGTCAAGCAAAGTCGATGAACACAACAAATCGGCTAGAAAAACATCAGCCGACTCCAGGAAGCCTCCTCGTAGAAATTACAACCTAAGTCAAGCAAAGTCGATGAAAACCAACAAATCGGCTATCAAAACAACATCAGACTTCAGGACGCCTCCTGTTGGACATGACAACCTGAGTCAAGCAAAGTCGATGAACACTAACAAATCGGCTAGCAAAATAACAGCCGACTCCAGGACGCCTCCTGTTGGACATGACAACCTGAGTCAAGCAAAGTCGATGAAAACCAACAAATCGGCTAGCAAAACAACAGCCGACTCCAGGACGCCTACCCGTGGACATGACAACCTAAATCAAGAAAAGTCGATGAACACCAACAAGTCGGCTAGCAAAAGAACAGCCGACTCCAGGACGCCTCCTGTTTGACATGAAAACCTGAGTCAAGCAAAGTCGATGAACACCAACAAATCGGCTAGCAAAACAACAGCCGACTCCAGGACGCCTACCCGTGGACATGACAACCTGAGTCAAGCAAAGTCGATGAACACCAACAAATCGGCTAGCAAAACAACAGCCGACTCCAGTTCGCCTCCTCTTGGACATGACGACCTGAGTCAAGCAAAGTCGATGAACACCAACAAGTCGGCTAGCAAAATAACAGCCGACTCCAGGACGCCTCCTGTTGGACATGACAACCTGAGTCAAGCAAGGTCGATGAAAACCAACAAATCGGCTAGCAAAACAACAGCCGACTCCAGGACGCCTAACCGTAGAAATGACAACCTCAGTCAAGAAAAGTCGATGAACATCAACAAATCGGCTAGCAAAACAACAGCCGACTCCAGGACGCCTACCCGTGGACATGACAACCTGAGTCAAGCAAAGTCGATGAACACCAACAAATCGGCTAGCAAAACAACAACCGACTCGAGGACGCCTACCCGTAGAAATTACAACCTAAGTCAAGCAAAGTCGATGAAAACCAACAAATCGGCTATCAAAACAACATCAGACTTCAGGACGCCTACCCGTGGACATGACAACCTGAGTCAAGCAAAGTCGATGAACATCAACAAATCGGCTAGCAAAACAACAACCGACTCGAGGACGCCAACCCGTAGAAATGACAACCTAAGTCAAGAAAAGTCGATGAACATCAACAAATCGGCTAGCAAAACAACAGCCGACTCCAGGACGCCTAACCGTAGAAATGACAACCTCAGTCAAGAAAAGTCGATGAACATCAACAAATCGGCTAGCAAAACAACAGCCGACTCCAGGACGCCTACCCGTGGACATGACAACCTGAGTCAAGCAAAGTCGATGAACACCAACAAATCGGCTAGCAAAACAACAACCGACTCGAGGACGCCTACCCGTAGAAATGACAACCTAAATCAAGAAAAGTCGATGAACACCAACAAATCAGCTATCAAAACAACAGCCGACTCCAGGACGCCTCCTGTTGGACATGACAACCTGAGTCAAGCAAAGTCGATGAACACCAACAAATCGGCTAGCAAAACAACAGCCGACTCCAGGAAGCCTCCCCGTGGAAATTACAACCTAAGTCAAGCAAAGTCGATGAAAACCAACAAATCAGCTATCAAAACAACAGCCGACTCCAGGACGCCTAACCGTAGAAATGACAACCTCAGTCAAGAAAAGTCGATGAACATCAACAAATCGGCTAGCAAAACAACAGCCGACTCCAGGACGCCTACCCGTGGACATGACAACCTGAGTCAAGCAAAGTCGATGAACACCAACAAATCGGCTAGCAAAACAACAACCGACTCGAGGACGCCTACCCGTAGAAATGACAACCTAAGTCAAGAAAAGTCGATGAACATCAACAAATCGGCTAGCAAAACAACAGCCGACTCCAGGACGCCTAACCGTAGAAATGACAACCTCAGTCAAGAAAAGTCGATGAACATCAACAAATCGGCTAGCAAAACAACAACCGACTCGAGGACGCCTACCCGTAGAAATGACAACCTAAATCAAGAAAAGTCGATAAACACCAACAAATCAGCTATCAAAACAACAGCCGACTCCAGGACGCCTCCTGTTGGACATGACAACCTGAGTCAAGCAAAGTCGAAGAAGACCAACAAGTTGGCTAGCAAAATAACAGCCGACTCCAGGACGCCTTCTGTTGAACATGACAATCTGAGTCAAGCAAAGTTGATGAACACCAACAAATCGGCTAGCAAAACAACAGCCGACTCCAGGACGCCTAACCGTAGAAATTACAACCTGAGTCAAGCAAAGTCGATGAACACCAACAAATCGGCTAGCAAAACAACAACCGACTCGAGGACGCCTACCCGTAGAAATTACAACCTTAATCAAGCAAAGTCGATGAAAACCAACAAATCAGCTATCAAAACGACAGCCGACTCCAGGACGCCTTCTGTTGGACATGACAACCTGAGTCAACCAAAGTCGATGAACACCAACAAATCGGCTAGCAAAACAACAACCGACTCGAGGACGCCTACCCGTAGAAATGACAACCTAAATCAAGAAAAGTCGATGAACACCAACAAATCGGCTAGAAAAACAACAGCCGACTCCAGGAAGCCTCCTCGTAGAAATTACAACCTAAGTCAAGCAAAGTCGATGAAAACAACAAATCGGCTATCAAAACAACATCAGACTTCAGGACGCCTCCTGTTGGACATGACAACCTGAGTCAAGCAAAGTCGATGAACACTAACAAATCGGCTAGCAAAATAACAGCCGACTCCAGGACGCCTCCTGTTGGACATGACAACCTGAGTCAAGCAAAGTCGATGAAAACCAACAAATCGGCTAGCAAAACAACAGCCGACTCCAGGACGCCTAACCGTAGAAATGACAACCTCAGTCAAGATAAGTCGATGAACATCAACAAATCGGTATGCAAAACAACAGCCGACTCCAGGACGCCTACCCGTGGACATGACAACCTGAGTCAAGCAAAGTCGATGAACACCAACAAGTCGGCTAGCAAAAGAACAGCCGACTCCAGGACGCCTCCTGTTTGACATGAAAACCTGAGTCAAGCAAAGTCGATGAACACCAACAAATCGGCTAGCAAAACAACAGCCGACTCCAGGACGCCTACCCGTGGACATGACAACCTGAGTCAAGCAAAGTTGATGAACACCAACAAATCGGCTAGCAAAACAACAGCCGACTCCAGTTCGCCTCCTCTTGGACATGACAACCTGAGTCAAGCAAAGTCGATGAACACCAACAAGTCGGCTAGAAAAATAACAGCCGACTCCAGGACGCCTCCTGTTGGACATGACAACCTGAGTCAAGCAAAGTCGATGAAAACCAACAAATCGGCTAGCAAAACAACAGCCGACTCCAGGACGCCTAACCGTAGAAATGACAACCTCAGTCAAGAAAAGTCGATGAACATCAACAAATCGGCTAGCAAAACAACAGCCGACTCCAGGACGCCCACCCGTGGACATGACAACCTGAGTCAAGCAAAGTCGATGAACACCAACAAATCGGCTAGCAAAACAACAACCGACTCCAGGAAGCCTCCCCGTCGAAATTACAACCTAAGTCAAGCAAAGTCGATGAAAACCAACAAATCAGCTATCAAAACAACAGCCGACTCCAGGACGCCTAACCGTAGAAATGACAACCTCAGTCAAGAAAAGTCGATGAACATCAACAAATCGGCTAGCAAAACAACAGCCGACTCCAGGACGCCTACCCGTGGACATGACAACCTGAGTCAAGCAAAGTCGATGAACACCAACAAATCGGCTAGCAAAACAACAACCGACTCGAGGATGCCTACCCGTAGAAATGACAACCTAAATCAAGCAAAGTCGATGAAAACCAACAAATCAGCTATCAAAACAACAGCAGACTTCAGGACGCCTCCTCGCAGAAATTACAACCTGAGTCAAGCAAAGTCGATGAACACTAACAAATCGGCTAGCAAAATAACAGCCGACTCCAGGACGCCTCCTGTTGGACATGACAACCTGAGTCAAGCAAAGTCGATGAAAATCAACAAATCGGCTAGCAAAACAACAGCCGACTCCAGGACGCCTAACCGTAGAAATGACAACCTCAGTCAAGATAAGTCGATGAACATCAACAAATCGGCTAGCAAAACAACAGCCGACTCCAGGACGCCTACCCGTGGACATGACAACCTGAGTCAAGCAAAGTCGATGAACACCAACAAATCGGCTAGCAAAAGAACAGCCGACTCCAGGACGCCTACCCGTGGACATGACAACCTGAGTCAAGCAAAGTCTATGAACACGAACAAGTTGGCTAGAAAAATAACAGCCGACTCCAGTTCGCCTCCTCTTGGACATGACAACCTGAGTCAAGCTAAGTCGATGAACACCAACAAGTCGGCTAGCAAAATAACAGCCGACTCCAGGACGCCTCCTGTTGGACATGACAACCTGAGTCAAGCAAAGTCGATGAAAACCAACAAATCGGCTAGCAAAACAACAGCCGACTCCAGGACGCCTAACCGTAGAAATGACAACCTCAGTCAAGAAAAGTCAATGAACATCAACAAATCGGTATGCAAAACAACAGCCGACTCCAGGACGCCTACCCGTGGACATGACAACCTGAGTCAAGCAAAGTCGATGAACACCAACAAGTCGGCTAGCAAAAGAACAGCCGACTTCAGGACGCCTCCTGTTTGACATGAAAACCTGAGTCAAGCAAAGTCGATGAACACCAACAAATCGGCTAGCAAAACAACAGCCGACTCCAGGACGCCTACCCGTGGACATGACAACCTGAGTCAAGCAAAGTCGATGAACACCAACAAATCGGCTAGCAAAACAACAGCCGACTCCAGTTCGCCTCCTCTTGGACATGACAACCTGAGTCAAGCAAAGTCGATGAACACCAACAAGTCGGCTAGCAAAATAACAGCCGACTCCAGGACGCCTCCTGTTGGACATGACAACCTGAGTCAAGCAAAGTCGATGAAAACCAACAAATCGGCTAGCAAAACAACAGCCGACTCCAGGACGCCTAACCGTAGAAATGACAACCTCAGTCAAGAAAAGTCGATGAACATCAACAAATCGGCTAGCAAAACAACAGCCGACTCCAGGACGCCTACCCGTGGACATGACAACCTGAGTCAAGCAAAGTCGATGAACACCAACAAATCGGCTAGCAAAACAACAACCGACTCGAGGACGCCTACCCGTAGAAATGACAACCTAAATCAAGAAAAGTCGATGAACACCAACAAATCGGCTAGCAAAACAACAGCCGACTCCAGGAAGCCTCCCCGTGGAAATTACAACCTAAGTCAAGCAAAGTCGATGAAAACCAACAAATCAGCTATCAAAACAACAGCCGACTCCAGGACGCCTAACCGTAGAAATGACAACCTCAGTCAAGAAAAGTCGATGAACATCAACAAATCGGCTAGCAAAACAACAGCCGACTCCAGGACGCCTACCCGTGGACATGACAACCTGAGTCAAGCAAAGTCGATGAACACCAACAAATCGGCTAGCAAAACAACAACCGACTCGAGGACGCCTACCCGTAGAAATGACAACCTAAATCAAGCACAGTCGATGAAAACCAACAAATCAGCTATCAAAACAACAGCAGACTTCAGGACGCCTCCTCGTAGAAATTACAACCTGAGTCAAGCAAAGTCGATGAACACCAACAAGTCGGCTAGCAAAATAACAGCCGACTCCAGGACGCCTCCTGTTGGACATGACAACCTGAGTCAAGCAAAGTCGATGAACACCAACAAGTCGGCTAGCAAAACAACAGCCGACTCCAGGACGCCTAACCGTAGAAATGACAACCTCAGTCAAGCAAAGTCGATGAACACCAACAAATCGGCTAGCAAAACAACAACCGACTCGAGGACGCCTACCCGTAGAAATGACAACCTAAATCAAGAAAAGGCGATGAACACCAACAAGTCGGCTAGCAAAATAACAGCCGACTCCAGTTCGCCTCTGTTGGACATGACAACCTGAGTCAAGCAAAGTCGATGAACACCAACAAGTCGGCTAGCAAAATAACAGCCGACTCCAGGACGCCTCCTGTTGGACATGACAATCTGAGTCAAGCAAAATCGAAGAACACCAACAAATCGGCCAGCAAAACAACAGCCGACTCCAGGAAGCATCCCCGTAGAAATTACAACCTAAGTCAAGCAAAGTCGATGAAAACCAACAAATCAGCTATCAAAACAACAGCCGACTCCAGGACGCCTAACCGTAGAAATGACAACCTCAGTCAAGAAAAGTCGATGAACATCAACAAATCGGCTAGCAAAACAACAGCCGACTCCAGGACGCCTACCCGTGGACATGACAACCTGAGTCAAGCAAAGTCGATGAACACCAACAAATCGGCTAGCAAAACAACAACCGACTCGAGGACGCCTACCCGTAGAAATGACAACCTAAATCAAGCACAGTCGATGAAAACCAACAAATCAGCTATCAAAACAACAGCAGACTTCAGGACGCCTCCTCGTAGAAATTACAACCTGAGTCAAGCAAAGTCGATGAACACCAACAAGTCGGCTAGCAAAATAACAGCCGACTCCAGGACGCCTCCTGTTGGACATGACAACCTGAGTCAAGCAAAGTCGATGAACACCAACAAGTCGGCTAGCAAAACAACAGCCGACTCCAGGACGCCTAACCGTAGAAATGACAACCTCAGTCAAGCAAAGTCGATGAACACCAACAAATCGGCTAGCAAAACAACAACCGACTCGAGGACGCCTACCCGTAGAAATGACAACCTAAATCAAGAAAAGGCGATGAACACCAACAAGTCGGCTAGCAAAATAACAGCCGACTCCAGTTCGCCTCCTGTTGGACATGACAACCTGAGTCAAGCAAAGTCGATGAACACTAACAAATCGGCTAGCAAAATAACAGCCGACTCCAGGACGCCTCCTGTTGGACATGACAACCTGAGTCAAGCAAAGTCGATGAAAACCAACAAATCGGCTATCAAAACAACAGCAGACTTCAGGACGCCTCCTGTTGGACATGACAACCTGAGTCAAGCAAAGTCGATGAACACCAACAAGTCGGCTAGCAAAATAACAGCCGACTCCAGGACGCCTCCTGTTGGACATGACAACCTGAGTCAAGCAAAGTCGTTGAACACCAACAAATCGGCTAGCAAAACAACAGCCGACTCCAGGACGACTAACCGTAGAAATGACAACCTCAGTCAAGAGAACTCGATGAACATCAACAAATCGGCTAGCAAAACAACAGCCGACTCGAGGAAGCCTACCCGTAGAAATGACAACCTAAATCAAGAAAAGTCGATGAACACCAACAAATCGGCTAGCAAACCAACAGCCGACTTCAGGAGGCTTACTTGTAGAAATTACAACCTAAGTCAAGCAAAGTCGATGAAAACCAAAAAATCGGCTATCAAAACAACAGCAGACTTCAGGACGCCTCCTGTTGGACATGACAACCTGAGTCAAGCAAAGTCGATGAACACCAACAAATCGGCTAGCAAAACAACAGCCGACTCCAGGACGCCTCCCCGTAGAAATTACAACCTTAGTCAAGCAAAGTCGATGAACACCAACAAATCGGCTAGCAAAACAACAGCAGACTCCAGGACGCCTCCTGTTGGACATGACAACCTGAGTCAAGCAAAGTCGATGTACACCAACAAATCGGCTAGCAAAACAACAGCAGACTCCAGGACTCCTCCTGTTGGATATGACAACCTGAGCCAAGCAATGTCGATGAACACCAACAAATCGGCTAGCAAAACAACAGACGACTCCAGGACGCCTACCCGTAGAAATGACAACCTCAGTCAAGAAAAGTCGATGAACATCAACAAATCGGCTAGCAAAACAACAGCCGACTCCAGGACGCCTACCCGTGGACATGACAACCTGAGTCAAGCAAAGTCGATGAACACCAACAAGTCGGCTAGCAAATCAACAGCCGACTCCAATTCAATTTGCACTCAGCAAAGCTTTATTAAGAGTAATCTTTGGTTTTCTCAAAATGACCCTAAATCTGAGGAAGCTATCTTAAATAATGCTGATGGTCTCACTGTCATTGTTAAAGGGTTTGGTTATGAGGTGAATAGATTGAGTTTATATGATCTATTATCTGGTTCTAAAATCAATCATATAATTTTTAATTTTTACATGAAAATGCTGTGTAACTCTAATCTGAATGTCAAATGTTCTCATTTTTTCTCTCTTATCATCAATAAAATTTTAGATGGTAATCTACGAGGGGTATCGAAATCTGTTGAGAAAAATTCTAAAACCGACTTTCGTCTGCTATTTTGTCCAGTTTTATTTAATAAAAATCATTGGGTCATAATTGTATTTGATACATTTCAAAAAAAAATCAAGTATTATGATTCAATTTATTATAGCAATAACGAGATTATTGAAAAAATTCGTGGAGTTCTTAAAAAGTATATTACTTCTTTGGCTGACTCAGATTCATGGATGATACTAAATGACCATTTGTACCCAAAACAATATGGAAACGATAAAGATTGTGGCGTTTTTATCTGTGCCTATTCAAAGTACTTATCATATGACAAACCATTTTTATTCAATCAAAATGATATCCCGAAAATACGTGAATCTATCGGATCTGAAATACTCAAAGTTGAGATTCAAGAGTATGATACTTTGGTGCAATGACTAGAAATATCTCAATTCTCAAATAATGTTGATCGTTCTTATCTAAAAGATTTTAGAAATTTTTCTAATTCAGACAATAAGCTTAAAATTTTTCATCTCAATATCAATTCAATTCTTGGTAATATATTTGAAATGAATGAAATTCTAAATAGTCGCATGTTCGACATTGTTTGTTTTAGTGAATCAAAACTCGATCAAACAATACCAAAGTCTTTTTTAAATAACAATTATTATTCAAATATAAGATTAGACAGGAATAGACATGGAGGTGGCCTGTTGTTTTCATAAAAAACTCCTTGAAAGTTACCCGTACTTTTTTTCATGATGCTGCGGAACTTGTTTTCTTTCAACTTAAGCTTTATGATCAATGCTTAAATTTTGTGTATTGTTATCGTTCACCAAATTCAAATGAAACTCAATTTCTTGATGATATTGAAGATTTCATTCAATCATTAAATCTAAATGATCCTTTATTTGTTTTTGGTGATCTTAATATTAACTGTGACCCATCAAAAAAGCTGAATAATAACTTTAAAAATTTTATTGATAATAATGACTTGGTCAATTTTGTTTGTCAACCCATCAGAGTATGTTCTAGATTTCATAAAAGGAGGAATCAATATTTGCAATCATAATCAGTCATTGATCTTTTTTTGCATAATGCTGATCTTGTTGATGAAACATGTGTTATTGACTGTCCATTTAGTGACCACAAATTTGTTTTAGCTAAATTAACTCTTGCTAAACTGAAATGTAAACAGAAGACTATTTTATGTAGAAACCTTTCTCTAGTGAATACGGAAAACATTTGTACTCAGATAGATGAAATTGATTGGAGTGGATTCAAGAATTTTTCTATAATTGATGAAAAATGGATGTTTGTCAAAGAAAAACTGATTAAAATTATCGATAATACTGCGCCCATTCGTAAAATTTCTATAAATATGTCAAGTCAGTTCCCATGGTATGATGATGATCTTATTTGTTTGAAACATTCACGGGATATCTCCTACAAGAAATTCAAACTATCTGGTAATGAAGATGATAAATTAGTTTATGATTTTTTTAAGAAGCAGTTCAAGCTGCTAAATGATGAGAAACTAATTCATTTTTTTCAGGATAAAACTTTGAATGATTTCAAAAATGCTAAAAAATTTTGGCAATTCTACTCACCTTTAATTTCCATGAAATCTGATAAAAACTCAAATACACCTTTAATCTGTATTAAAAATGAAAATGAGGTTATCAATCATAAGTTAAACATGTGTGAGATATTTAACAAATTCTTCACGTCGATAAGATCTTCATCAGAATTGTCGAATAATGAGTCTAAGAGCTTTATCCAGGATCAGTTCTCCAAACTTGGCCTTATGAAAGCTGCTAATTTCAGATTCAGTTTTACGAATAGACATGAGATAAAAAAACTCCTCTCAGAGATCTCAACCTCTAGTGGTATCGGTTCTTGTGGAATACCTATTAAGATTCTGAAGGGTAGTTCAACTAAACTACACACCATTATAGCTAATTTATTTAATTTTTCAATCTTATCGGGTTCAATACCGAGTGATTGGAAAATGTCCGTTGTTACACCATTATTTAAAAATAAAGGCTCAACTGATGATTTAAATAGTTATCGTGGCATTTCTGTTTTACCACCAATTGCAAAGCTGTTTGAGAAACTTATTCATAAGCAAATAAACATTTATATAGCTGAAGCTAAGATACTCAATAAGTAATCAATATGGTTTCAGATCAACCCATGGCTGTGAATCAGCCTTACATGAGATTATCTCGAAAATGAACCAAATTAAAAGCAAACGTTTAATTGGTATCTTTCTGTTTATAGATTTTAGAAAAGCTTTTGATACTGTCGACCATAACCTTCTACTAACTAAATTAAGCTGTTATGGTTTTGATGATTCTTCAATCACACTACTAGAAAGTTATTTTGCGAATAGATCCCAGGTAGTGAAGATTGATGAGTTCACTTCTAACTCAAGAACACTCAAATTAGGTGTCCCCCAAGGGAGTGTCCTAGGCCCACTTCTATTTTTGATTTACATAAATGATATTGTTTTATTCCTTTCTGATTTCATCGTGAAATTATTTGCTGATGATACAACTTTAATTAAAACAGGGGATAACCTAACTGAACTTATTCATTCTTTTCTTGAATCAATTCAAAAGTTATTTACTTGGTGTAAATTCAAAAGTATAGATATTAATTGGTCCAAGACTAAAATTATGTTAATTTCAAATAAAACAAGACTTAATTTTCCATGTAATATTGAAATAAATGGTATTATGGTTGAAGTTGTTGATAAATTTAAGCTTCTCGGAGTAACAATTGATAACAAGCTCACTTTTTTGCAACACGTAATAAGCTTAAGAACTTCAATAAATAAACGACTTTATGCTATTAAAGGATTATTTTACTTATCGCACAAAGTCAAGCTCCAGTTCTTCAAATCATTTATCATGCCGTACTTTGACTATTGTCTATCATTATCAATATATTTTACAAAAAGATCAATTCAAAAATTATCTAATTCTTATTACTTTTGTGTTCAAAGATTATTAAATATTCGCCCAAATATTCATGTCAATGATGACTTTAACACTTTAAATATTGAGTTGAATAAATTTAACATCGACTGCTTTCAGCATAGAATTATCAAACGTCTTGCTCATTTTGTACATAAAATTGTAAATTTAAAAACATCGCCTGTTGACTTAAAAGAAGTATTAATCAGCAACCGCTCGAAAAATGTTGATTATAATCTAAGAAATTCAAATGACTATCTTGTTCCATCTAAAGGAAAGTTTAATGATTATGTTGAAAAAACGTTTGATTATTTTTATTCTAAGTTCATCAATAAATTACTTATTGATAATCTCCATTTAGATTTTGCCCTATTTAAACGAAGAATAAACAATAACATTAACTTAATTTTTATAAAATTTTTTCTAATTTTGATGTTAATTTCAGAAATTTAATTTTTTTTTTAATATTATAATTTTTATGTGAATTTTTTATTAATAAATGGGCTCAATCATCCCATTACGGGTTTTGACCTTAGGTCTCTTTGATTGAGTTGAAATATTATATTATATCTAATTTTTTTTTTAATTTTTAATCATCAAAGTTTTCAATTTAATTATCTTAAAAAACATTTGTCTGAAATATCTGGATTGTTATAAAAATAATAAATATTAATATTTTATTAATAAATTTATTAATAGTTTATTAATAAATATAAAATGGCTCAAATCCATTTTTAATTTTAACAAAACTTGTTAATTATTGTTTAAAAAAATTTTTTAAAATAATATTCATTTTGAAAAAATTAATTTGAAAAAATTTGATGGTCTTACAAGAATTGTAAATAAATATTTGTTTTACCAAATGGTAAATTAGTTATATGTTCTATAGACAAAAAAGTTACTGTTTGGAATATTGTCAGTGGAGCAATTGTAAATTTTGGTTCTTTGTATTCAATGGAATTTCTAAACAATGGCAAGTTGGTAAGTAAATCAAATGATGGATCGGTAAATATATGGAATTTAAAAGCATAAAGATTAGAGAAGACATTTAAAATGCTTTCAAAGCTTTATTTGCAGGAATAGCTGTCTTCTTGTATTGACAAACGGTAATTTGGTAAATGATGGAACTGTTAAGGTTTGGGATCCCTATAGTTATAAAGTTATAAAGTTTGGCTCTATTTATAATCTAATTACTACTTCACTTGGAAATATTGTTACTTCATCAGCAACTAGCTGGCTTTTAAGAACATAATTTTTTAATAAATTTTCTAATTTCCTCTGTTTTAAAAGCTTTTCCTTGGTTTTTTCAAGTACATTTTTAAGAATTTACCTTGTTCAAAAAAAAAGTATAATAAATTGAAAAAAATATATTTTTTAATTTTGTAAATTAAAAATGGATTCGAATTCAAGTTGGAAAGATGAGTTCAATAAATGGATAGAAACATCAACAGCACATGGAATTTCAAATATTTTTCTAAACAAAAATTTGTTTTTAAAATTTTTCTGGGCTCTATGTGTTTTAAGTTCTGTTGGCTATTGCATTTTCAATTTGTCGCGAACATTAAACGATTTTTTGGATTTTAATGTAAACATTAAGATCGCCAATGAGAGAATGTCATCCATTCAATTTCCAACTGTATCTTTTTGTAACAAAAATCCATT
The DNA here is from genome assembly GCA_025491095.1 of Brachionus asplanchnoidis. Lineage (NCBI taxonomy): Eukaryota > Metazoa > Rotifera > Eurotatoria > Ploima > Brachionidae > Brachionus > Brachionus asplanchnoidis. Next base: position 20,631 of record JAILYF010000070.1, read on the forward strand.
TAATTTTAGAAAAAAGTCCGAAAATTCAACAAATGCAAAAAAAAAGATGATAGAAATCAAGAAAAAAGCACTAGCAAACTTGGAGAAAAATCAGACCCTATTTGATATCATTGAAAGTATAAACTTTGATTTGAATAACATAATTTTAGAGTTTATTGAACGAACGTATAAGCACAACTTTAACATTGACGAAATGCTTCTTAATTGTCAATTTAATAGATTTGCATGCACAAAAGATGATTTTGAGTATTTTACATTGGCAGAGTTTGGCAATTGTTACAAATTTAACTCGGGTAAAAATTTATCTAAAGAAAAAATATTGTACACTAAAACACCGGGAAAAAAAAATGGCTTGAGACTTGAGCTATTCACTGGTATTTTAGACCAAGATTTAGACTTGGTAAAATCGAGTGGCATTCATTTATTTATACACAACCATTCAGCAGTTATTTTCAGTGAATATGATTCAATTAATTTATCGAATGGATTCGAGACTGATATTGTGGTAAGTCAGGAGCATTCTTACAAATTATCCAAACCATACAGCAATTGTGTCAAAGATACAACAAGAATCGACTCCTTTCAATCTGATCTTTACAGAAAATCAATTGTATTGTATGGAAGATACCAACAAAAAACTTGTTTGATAATGTGTTATCATGAATATATTAAAACGGAGTGTGGATGCTATTTTTCTGATGCATTGGGGGTTTCATTTAATTCATCTTGTAATACAATCATGATCAGTTGTTCAAAAAATGCTTATGAAAACTTTCAAAATTCAGCCAAGTCTCTTGGATGCTTTGATTCGTGTCCAAATGAATGTGAAACAGTCAGCTATAATTTCAAGATATCTCAATCAAACTTTCCATCTCCTTTCTACGCCGATTTGATTCTTTCTCAACAAAATTATACAGAAAATCTGAGAAATTTTACTAGTTCTGAAATGATCAAGCAAAGTGTTCTTGCAGTGAATATTTATCACGATGATATATCTTTAACTCTTATAAGTGAGTTTCCAGCTAAAGATTTTTTTCAATTAGTGTCTGATATTGGCGGAATTTTGGGCATTTGTGTTGGAATGAGTGTTCTGAGTTTTCTTGAAATATTTGATCTGGCATTCAAGATATTTTTATTTCTTTTAGAAAAACATAACAAAAAAAAGGTAGAAAATTTTAATCAATAATAACATTAAATATTATCCTAGTTTGTGTTATTAACACAATACAGTGATTTTTTTTTAAATTTTTTATAAATTTGTAAATTACTAAAAACTTTTTCGTAATTTATAAATTTATCATGGCATGGTTGCCTCAGTAGTATTTTCTTGTTACTGGACGACCATACAAAAAACAAATTAAATTAAGCAGGTTTATCAAAAAAATTGGAGGGAAAATCGAGTATGAAATATTTGTTTTAAGTTATTGATAAATCATGTATAAAGCATGAATAATAATTTTAATGTTATTTATCAATAACATTTAGCCTTTTATTGTAGCGTTCTTTAATTTCGTCTACCAGTATAATAAAGTTTTACTAAGAATCAAATTTAAGACCAAGAAATTTGATTTCTTTTTGGCTCACTATTCTGTTTCCATAAATTTTTAAGTTTAGATTATCACTCTCTTTTTTGTACCTAGAAAAGACTACTGAACACGACTTTTCAACTAATATCTTCATTTTTAATTTAATAAGCCATTGTTCTAGTTCGTTGAGGTATTTATTAATCTTATTTTCTAGGTTCCCCTTTTTGTTATAAATGAAGAATATTACTAGATCATCTGCGAAAAGCAGAGAGTATTCATTATTTGTTTTGTTTCTTTTGGGGATGTCATTAATATATATACTAAATAAAAGAGGACTAATTACTGAGCCTTGAGGAACTCCTGCAGTTATTTGATATTCTTCGCTCAGATGGTCATTCACAACATTTAACATTTACCTTAAATGTCCTAGAGTCTAAAAAGGATCTAATCCAGTTAGTTAAGTAATGAGGTGGATTTATTTTAATCAATTTAAAAAGTAAACCTTCATGCCAAACCCTATAAAAGGCTTTAGAAATGTTTAAAAAAAAGGCCGCAAACTCTTTTTTTTCTATTAAATGATTCCACAACTTTTTGAATTAAAAAGAAAAGATTATCTGCATTTCGCCGGTGTTTCCTAAATTCAGATTGCTCCTGGATAAATAGTGAATTTTTTCCAAAAATTGTATAATCTTGAATAGTATATGCGTTCCAGTAGCTAATTGGTCTATAATTTAAAGGATCTTGTAAAGAAGAGGCTTTTTTTAATCATAGTAATGTTCGATGTTTTCCACGCTTTAGGGACTCTACCTTCTCGAAGAGATAAATTAAAAAGTTCTATAATTTCTATTAATGAATTTCTGCGTAAGTTTTTTAACATTAAATTATGAATTTGGTCTGGTCCTGATGCCGCTTCATTTTTAAATCTTTTTAAAGCCATAATTAATTCATTTAAGCAAATTGAATCATTAAAATTACACTGGTTATAATTTCTAAAGAAATCAGAGTTAGAATTTAGTATTTCGATATCGTTCTCAGAATTAATTAAATCAGAATTAGGACTAAATATTGAAGATAAGAGTCTTCCGAAGCATTTTCCCTTTTCTTCATTAGTTTTGAATTCCTTTTCATTTAAAATCAAATTAAGAATTAAATTTGATCCTTTTTTTGTTATAAATTTATTTATTTTTTTCCAAAAAGGTCTACTTGTCAGTGGGTTTTTTCCCATCTTCTCAATAAAATTAAACCAATTTTGATACCAGAATTTTTTTAAAGAGGCCTTTTACTCAGATGTAAGTTTATTAAATTTTTGCTTGAGCTTTTGACAGCGAGTTTTCTGAAAGTTTCTTCTTACTTTCCTACTTTCTTTTATCAAATCAACAATGTTCGATGGAAGACTCGTTTTGTAGATTTTCTGAGAAAGAAATAGAATGCTTTTATGTGAAGCAGAAATAATTTTTTATGTAATTTTATTATTTAGTTGGTCTATTGTGAGGGAACTTTCAGTGATATTCACTATTTGAGAATTTAAAATTTCGCTGAATAATTGCCAGTTTGCTTTCTTATAGTTTAACCTTTTAGCTGCTGATTTATTTTCTAATTGATAGCCCATTGAAATCGATGCTTCGATTGGGGTGTGGTAACTAGTCATGTCTTGACTATTTAACACACTAAAGTCGGTAATTTTGTCAATTAATGAAGATGAAACTTAGAAAAGGTCAAGAATTTCAAAATAATTCTTATTAAAAATATTGAAAGTAGGACGCTTATCATTGATTACTGAAAAGTCTTACTCATTGATTATTCTTTCCAACATTATGCCGTTTTTATTTTCCCCTACGCAGCCTATTTGCTTTGTTCTAGCGTTTAGATCCCCACCTAAAATGTAGTTTATACATTTTTTATTAACTGTTTTAAAAAACGTTCAGAACTGTTTTAAAAAACGTTTCAAAGTTTAGAAGCACATTGGAGGGATTATAAAGACTAAATACAAACAATTCATTATTCTTTCCTAAGTTCATTTTTATACTAAGTAGTTCGGAATTGAATTCCTCATAAGAAAAATCTTGTATAAATTCAATTCCTTCTTTAATTAAAATAGCTACTCCTTCTCCATACTTGTTGTGTGGCTTTATTATGAACTTATAATTGCGAAAATCAAGATAAATATTTGCCTCACTCAAATCTTTTTTTAATTCATTGAGCAAAACAATCTCGGGACATTTTTCAGCTAAAAAATTGGCTAAGAATCCTACTAGGTAAATGAAGACAATTCCAATGTGTAATTACTAACCTTCTTTTATTAAGAGTTTTTGTTCTTAAAGTTGATTTATTTGTCTTCTTGTTCATTCAAAATTTTCTTCAAAGCTCTTTTGACTGGCAGTTTGCTGAACAACTTCGTTGGATGATTGATCTACTTGATTTGAATATTCAGTAATTGAACTGTTTGATTCAGACTCGAAGGTATTGTCGTTTTCATTTTCCAAGACAACTAATGGTTTCTTTGATTAGTTTTCTGTGAACTCTTTTTCATTTGGATCAGATTCGGAAAATCTCTTGATTTGATTTTTGGTTTGGAAAAAAGTTTCAGTCTCATTCTGATCATTTGAGCGTACATTGACAGGTGACTGACATAGTGGTAGAAAATCGTTTAAACAACTTACCAAATGGTCTTCTAAAACTGGAGTTTTAAGGTCTTGTGGGCTAATTTGGGATATTACGTCATTTAAATTTGTTGGCTGATATCCAGGTGTTTTTGGCATCACATTTTTATCCTTATCTTTTTGACTAGCTTCAAATATTGATTGCATTTCTTCTTGGTAAATGTAAAGATAATTGTAGTTAATCTTTTTCCTCTCAAGCGACTTAAGCTTTTCGGCAATGGAGAATTTTTTTGTCAAGTGTCCTTTCTGATTATACTTTTCGCATATGACAACAACTGAAGTTTTTAATGATGTTATATTAAAATCTGATTCGGAAACAGAAATAAAGAGTCTAAAAGAAAAAGTAAAAGAATATCGAAATCTAGTTCAGCAGTATCAGGCATAATTTGCTGAATTAGAAGCCGAAAATGCAGCCATCAGTTCCCAAAGCGAAACTGCGTCCAATTTCGAAAAACCAACTTAAACGCCACCTCCAAGGTGCGGCCGATAGCTGACTTTTCAGCTCTAACAAAATGTATCGCGCACCAAATTTCTGATTAAAGTCAGTTTACCAGGTGGCCACCTACAACTACTGGTCCCGCCACCTTTGGTATGTGAAGATTGATTCTAAACAGGCTTTCTACAATGTGGAGCTGCACCCCAGTAGCAGGTTTGTAACTACCTTTGGCTACGGGGGAAGATTTTCCCAGTTTTTTAGGATGCCCTTCGGACTTTCAATGCGTCCTTACCAAAAATACCCTCAAAACTTTTCAAATATTATATTTTAATAAATTCATCAGCTTTGGGGTAAATATACATAAGAATATTTTGAAAATGACATTAAAATATCTATTAGAAGTTTGAATAATTAAAAACATGATTTTGCCATTAAAAATCGAAAAAACATCTTTAGAGAGTCTGTAGCAAAACATTCTGATTTTTTTTCCGAAACAAAATTCAAGGTAATAGCTCGACTCAAATGAATAAAAATTAATAATAATTATTTCAATTTAAAAAAGGGCTCTTTGCTGCTCTAAATTGTCCTGGACTCTTACTCAAAAATTATTTTTCCATTAATTCCATTTTTAATATTTTCTTTGACTTTTTTTTAGATATCAGTGCTGATTTGATAGAATTAAAGTAAATTTTCATAAAATAATAATTTTAAAACAATGGTAATTTACATCAAGTTACGTCAAATTACGTAAAATTCGTAGATCGAATCTTGTGATATTGCTAAATTACCCTTGTTTCATTTTCTTCAGAACCTCAGACTATTTTAAGCTTATAACCTTATATATGTTTAAATTTAAAACACTAATAAGTGGGTAATAATAAGTGGGTGGATGTACTATACACGGACTTCGAGATGGCTTTTGATATGGTTTCACATAGAAAACTACTCATCAAGTTAAGAGCTTATGGAATATAAGGTAAACTGCTCGACTAGATTAAGGCATTCTTGAGCGATAGAAGGCAAAAGGTGGTTATGGGCACGTCGGAATCAAGGTGGAGAAATATTACAAGTGGTGTGCCTCAAGGATCAGTATTAGGTTCCCTTACTTTTCATGATATATATCAATGACTTGCCAGACAAAATAAATAGCATAATGGAGATGTACGCTGATGATTCTAAGGTGATTTCAGAGGGGAACGAAATGTCACAATCAGATTTACAAGCAGATATAAATGAAATAGATAACTGGTGCAATAAGTGGTCAATGTCCTTAAACAGTAATAAATGAAAAATCATGCATTACGGAAAGAAGAACCCTAGAAACAAATATTAAATTCAGCATGGTGAAGAAAAAGTATGGTTGCAGGAATCCGAGGTTGAGAAAGATCTGGGTATTATGGTTTCAAATGATGGGAAGCATAGTAAACAAGTAGAAGCAACGGTATCTAAAGCTAACAGTGTTTTAGGTAGAATGAGAAAAACTTTCAAATTTTTTAATAAAGAGTTGTCTAAAAAGCTGTACCCAGCTTTCGTCAGAACGCATTTGGAATTCGCTTCGGCGGTATGGAATTCTATGACTAGAAGTGAAATTAATAAGGTCGAGGGAATCCAGAGAAGGGCGACTAAGATGGTAATAGAATTAAGAGGATTAGAGTACGAAGAAAGACTTAGAGAGCTTGGTTTAACAGTCCTGGAAACAAGAAGGAAAAGAGGGGACTTATTACAAATATTTAAGATAAGGAAAGGGTTCGAGAAGGTAGATTTGGATATAAGAGAGAATGAGGGAGTAAGTGAGGGGACAAGCAGGAGACACAATAGCCAAATAACAAGGGATATGCAGGGAGGGACAATGAGGGATAAATTCTTACTTTACCGAACAGCTACAACCTGGAACATTTTACCCTCGGAAATAGTAGGGACTGATACGGTCAATCAGTTTAAGGCCAAAATTGATAGACATATAAAGTCGGAGACCTGGAGAAGATCTGTTTACAGAATCTGATACTGAGGAACTTTGACTTAATGCAACTTAGGTTGCAAGCTGATAAAGTGCAGCGTTATGAACTGCACTCACACTTATGTGTTACAGCTCACACTACTACTACTACTACTACTAATTATTGCTTTTAAAAATTTAATTTATTTTAAGTTCAAATAAAAATAAATTAAATTTAAATATATAATTAAGAGTAAAAGTTCCTCTGGACAGCTTTCAATGGCGTAGTGTGTCTTTTCTTCTTTTCAGTCAGCATTTTAAGATTAATTGATTTTTATGCATACTAAATGAATTGATGCTTGAAGAAAATAGAAAATTTTAAAATTTTAAAAAGGATCCAATATAATCAAAAAATTAAAAAAAAATTTTATCTGTTATTCCTTTTTTTTTTACTTTCAATTGCTGATTTGAAATAAATATCACATTTAAACTCAAATTCTCTAATGACCGTTTCGTTCACATAATGCCAAGTATTACATAAAAAGAAAATATCTTTCGAGCTCAATTATTCAATTTATGCAAGTTTCATAATTGATACTAATTTTCTTTTGAATTATTTATCCTTTTTTTCTAATTTTTAATAATTTTTTATTTAGTTTTATCTTATTTAACTTTATTTTTTTCAATTATTTTTTTTTATATTCTGAAGGAGATTAGCTCGTTACAGATAAACAAATGTATAAATAAATACATCATCAGCTTAAATTTTAAAGCTCTTTCAAATTTTTTCAAAATCGGAATTTTGGATAAAATTAATAATAAATACTCATTTGCCTTCAAGTAAAAAATAACAAGTTCAAAAGTTACATAAAAAATTTCTATTTATTAAAAAATTTTTAATAAATAGTTAATAAAATTTAGAATTAAAAAGCGAAAAAAAATCCTTAGATTTATCGATAATATGAATCTTGAAATTATAATTAAATATATTACAGTTAAGATTGACTCATTTAAATATCTGCATATGTGTAAAAATTTTAAATATTGACATTATTGTATTTTTTAAATAATTTAAAGTTAAAATAAACGCACTTGTCAAAAATATTGCATCAAAAACCGTCAAGAAATTAAAGCTTTAAGTTAAATATTAATATATAGTAAAAAACAAATTCGTATTTCAATACAAAATCTAATTTATTATGTTTTTCTTTAGTTGGCAAGGTCATCTTGAGAAATGTGAATGACTTAAATAATGATAAAAATTGTGGTTACTCTTTTTTAAGAAATAAATAGTTAAAAAATTAATATCTCTTAATCATATTCTAGAAAATTGTAAAATATTGTGTTATAAATAATTCGATTTCGGTCAATTAAAAATATTTTATTTTTTTATTTTACAAAATGTAAACAATAATTTTTTAGTTGACCGATAAAAAAAATAATAGTTTATTGTTGAAAGTCTGGTCTAGGTTTTGTATTAAAGCTGACAATAGGGAGTTTTTGCAAAAGTAAAATTTCCAAAATTGTTACAAAATTTAAATTGATTTATTTAACGAATTCTGATGATCGATAATAAAAATGAGATGAACATTTCTTTTGTTTTTTACAGTATTGGTAAAAAATATGAGAACCGCATGAAAATTTTTATATTTTAAATTTAAAAAGCCGTCCTTTTCAGATTGATCAACAACTTGAAATAATTTTTTTTTTTAAAAAAAAGCTCATTCCGGCTTTAAGTCAACATTCCCTGGCTGGTTAATAGAAATCTCTTTTACTTGAGATTAAAAAAAACTTTCCTTTTTTTTACTCAAAATTTTCTGGTAAAAATTATGAGAACGATGTTAATTCGACTATTCCTTTTTTGTATTTCCCATTAATCCTGATGAAATTTTGGATATAAACAGAGATGACATTATTTTACAACCAAAACAAAAAATTAGTCGGTTTGAAGAAAAAAATTTCTGAAAAAATGCCTTCCGAAAACAGAAATCGTGCATCACTTACCCTTGAGGACAGAATCAAGGCTGTTACCATGTGCCAATAAAGAAAATCATTTGCAGCTATCGGAAGAGAGTTGAATAGGTCAAAATCGTGCATTAAAAGAATTATTGACCGTTACAATGAAACAAACTCATACAAAGATCGTCCTAGACCAGGCAGGCCACGAATAGTTACTGCGAAGGATGATAGAAATCTGGTCCGTTTGGTTAAGAAAAATCGAACCGAACAGTTCCATTTCTAAGCAAATCAATGGAAACTGTCGAATGGAAAGACAGCATCATCATCTTTAGTCAGGAAAAAATTATTGGCAAATAAACTCGAATGGAAAGTCGATGAACATCGAAGTCCACAACCCAAAAAATCGAATTTGTATTCGTAGGACCACGGCAGAGAAATACAATCAAGATTGTATCTTTAAGCGAACTAAACAAGGAAGTGGTTCAATAGGAATATGGTGCTGTATGAGTTATTATAGGCTTGGTATTCATTGCGTATTTGACGGGAGATTAAATGCAACCAGATACATCGAAATTTTAAATAATAACTTGATTGAATCGATGCGGAAGTTGCGCCAAAACCAGTCATTCATTTTTCGGCAAGACAATGCACTATGGCATTGAGCCAAAAAAGTAGTCGAATGGTTAGCCGAGCAAAAAATAGAGTGTTTCAAGAGGCCAGCTAACAGTCCAGATTTAAACTACATAGAAAATTTGTGGAGTTATTTAGACAAAGAGCTTGCAAAAGTAGGACCTCGATCCTTGGATGAATTAAAAAGAATCTAGCCAGAAATCTTAGAAAACGTACCGAAAAGTGTAACCGAGAATTTGGTTGACTCAATGCCACGGAGAATTAATAAATACTTAAAAAATAAAGAGGGAGTTACACATTATTAACCCTTGTTTTAATTAATTTTTGGATCGTTCTCATTTTTTTTCCCAAAATATTCTTAGTTATTTTTGGAGTTTTTTTTTGGATGAATATTCTAAGTAAAATAAAATCCGCCGAACCTTTTTTTTAAATTTAAAATATCAATTAAAATCCGCATTTTTCGAATATATAATTTGTTTGTGGAAATTTTTTTTTCTTTTTCATCTCTTTTGTTCTTTTTAATAAAATGTTTAAAAAAATCTCTGCGGTTCTCTTATTTTTTACCAATACTGTATTTTTATTTCTAGATTGTTCTGATTGAAATAAGGCGAAATACGAAATATCAGAAATAGAAAATTTTAATAAAGACTTGCATTTTATTCTTTTAAGAAAACTTCACGACCTGATTTCTGAGGTGTTGACATTTTATTTTTGGTCGATTCCGCTTTAGGGTCGGACTTTATAACTTTTTTTAAGCATTGGCAAAATACCTGACACCAATTTAACCAGACAAACAATGACTTGACTTTAAAGGGAATATTCATCTTAAGTGACATACTCTCTTGTTAGTGAATAAAATATTTTAAAGTGACATAACAGTATGTTTTCAAAAGTTTGTATTTTAAATTGAGCATTTAAATTGGTAGATTAAAAAGATTCAGTAGCGATTTTCCCTCTTAAACTTTTTCCCTCTTTATTTTTTTCCCCTTTAAATATTTCCCTTTTATCATTTTTCCCTCTTAGTATTTTCACTCTTTAATTTTTTCCCTTCTTTTTTTTTCCCCCTTAATATTTTCCCTCAAATAAAATAACATATTATTAGCCAATAAAAATTCAATTGAATTAATTGACATTTTATATCTAAATAAAATTAATCCAAAACAATTTGAAATAAAACTCTAATCCTTGAATACTGATTCAAGCTTTACTGCTAAAATAAATGAGATCTATAAAAGTAACGAACCATAAAAAATTTGACCAAAATAAAAACCTAAATAATAAATCTAATAATACCTAAAATATTAAAAGCTTTAAAATGGAAAAAATTGAATATATTGATCTAAAAAAGTGTATTATCCTTTTCGATAATTACAAATTGCATAAGGTAGCTTCAAACGCTGATTGGTCAGTTCGTTTCCATTATCAAATTTGCAAGTCAATCAGCGTAACGGGAGATAAAACTGATTTAATTTGTAGAAAACCGAACGCTTCTTCCAGTCATTTGAGCCAATGCAAAAAATATTTTACGATACAAGCTATTTGTATGAAAAAATATGAAGAAATAAAGCATGATGCTCGAACTGAGTCTTCATTTAGATTTTCCAAAAGTTATGGTGAAGGTTTGCAACAACTACAAGGACAATACGATCTCAATTAGTTGCTCAATTTTATCCAAAAGTGCCAACGGCCCGTGTTACATGTTGAAAAAACAAAAGTTTAATTTCACCTGCTGAACTAAAAACTTCTTCTCATTTAGATATAAAAAATCATTTATTCAAATGACTACAAATTTAGATTTTGGGTTAAAAGATTTATGGCGCTTGCAAAAATACCTATCGAAAAAATCAAAGATGGTTTGGATATAATAATTAAGGAAATTCCATTTTATAATGAAAAAATTTTCAATTTTATATCTTATTTTAGAAACCAATGGCTTAATGGATATATTTCGCCTCAAATTTGGAACCACCGCAATTCACAAAAACGAACAAACAATAATCTCGAATGATTCCATTCAAAACTTAGCAAATTTTTAGAAAAATATCATCCAAAATTTTCTGATATGGTTAAGTTTATTAAAAAAGAGGATGCGAAAAAAAGAAATGTTTATTTGAATCGCGAAACAAAATCCAAACAATCACAAAAAGACCAAGAAAAAGATTTTCAAATACAACTAATTCAAAAAGATTTTTATCAAAACCTAACAGAGTTTTCCATTTATTTTAATAATTTAACCCATAGAATAACTCACCCATATGAGCAAGATTTAGGCGATGTTGACCAATTCAAGGATGCAGAAGAAGAAGAAGAGAAATGGAAAAAATAATAGAGCAAACTATTTCAAAAATCAAAATTGCTAAATTAAAAAATTCTTATAAAAATTTTGATTTTATAGATAATTTCAGAGAGCGCTTGAAATCACAAGAAAATGGAGCAATTCAAACCCAAGTTGTCTATGAACAGGAAAACAATTCAATGGTCAGCAATCAGTGTCGTAAAAGAAAAGGAGCCGAAGAAGAAAAAGAAGCTAAAAAGCCCAAGTCGGAAACTGGATCAGTATCAATCGAGATAAAACAAGAAAAACAATCTCCTCCAACAACTTCTGCTTCATTTGATAACTCCAGAATTTATACAGTCGATGAAAGAATTCAAGTTGAGCCATTTAATTTTGCTTTAAATGATGATCAATAGTTGATGGGTCGTCATATCGATTTAGCGTTTGATTACATCCAAAGTCATTCCCGAAATTAATTTCTTTATATTACCAACAATTGAAAGTGTCAAGAATTGATTCGTAAGAATTTTTTGATCCAAGAGTCTCCAGAAATGGATAAAATTTACCTGGTCAATGACAACAATTTACATTGGATCATTTTAACAAACATTAATCCTAGCGAAAGTAAGAATAATCAAAGTTTGGAGCAAATTGGTTTGTATATGATAGTTTGAACAATATAAAGAATTGTATGGCAACAGCACAAATTTTAAAATTGATTTATCCAGATCAAAATTTACATTGAGTGTCCATGGTTCAAAATGAACACCAACTCGGTGCAAATGACTGTGGTCTGTTTGCAATCGCTTATATACAATTATTAGAAGAACGTTTGGATCCATTCAACAACAAGTTCGATCAAAGACTATTGCGAATCACTTATAATAGTTTTATAACTTTTGGTTTCTTATATGATTTTTATTTTGAAATAATAGCTGAAAAGCAAAAACAGATTTTTCCATTTAATGTTTCTTGGTAATTTTAAGTTTATTGATTGGACAATATTTTCTTTTGTTTTTTTTTAATTGAATAATAATAAATAAAATTTTAATTAATAAATGGCTATTTTCTATTTATTTTTATTTGCTCCTCCTTTAAAAAGGGAAAATGATAACAGGGAAAATGATAACAGGGAAAAAATTACAGAAGGAAAAATTAACGAAAGGAAAAATATAAAGGGAAAAATGTTAAAAGGGAAAAAGTTTAAGAGGGAAAAATAAAAAATGGAAAAATGATAAAAGACCGAAAAAAAAGTGATCACAATTATAGACTCAAGAAAGTATAATTAAAACGAAAAATGGATTATTAGAAATACGATTCCCAGTAAATTTAAAAACCGAAAAAAAAATTTAAAATCAACGAAAAATAAAAGCGTAAAAAAACGTCGAAGATGGTCATAATCTATGCAAATTTTATGAAATAACTTTTTGAAAATTTTTCCCAAAGTTAAAATGACAATTTTACATAAAATGAAAGTGAAAATTTTACGAAAAATCTTAATCATTAATTTAAATGCATCTTATTTAGTTTTACTTTCAGTTCATTAATTTTAAAATTAAATTTAGTTTTTTAAGTTTAATATGTTTTACAATCAGGCTAGAAATTTAAGATTTTTAAAATAAAAAAAAAATCATTGAATTGAATCGACAAGCCAAAAAATTTTAAAAAGTTCAAAATTAATTTAATTAGAATTAAATGAATATCCTCGCAAATTTTAAAACAGGGTAAAATTTTGATTTGAAGCATAGTTTAAGTAAAGACTCAAATTTTGAACTTTTGAATCAGATAAATCGGTAAAATTTTAAAAAAAGTTCTAATTAGTGATCTATCGGGTGATAAAATATTTTTTAATATATTTAATAAGAAATTTATTTATTTATATATATATATAAAAATTATGTGATCATATTTGTAAATTTCTTAAAAATTTTATCAAAAAGTAATGTTTTTATATAAAAAAATAAAAAGATCTCTAATTGCTTTAAAATAATTTGGTTGAAAATATTGAATGTTGAAATAAATTTAATCTGTAACATTTTTTCGAAAATTATATTTTTATTTAAAAAAAAATATTTCGAGGATTTTTAATAAATAATTTTTCGGAAAAATATTACAGATTAAATTTATTTCAACATTCAATATTTTCAACCAAATTATTTAAAAAAAACATGTAAAAAAATCGTAAAATTTACGACAAAAAAATTTTTTTACTTAAATTTTTGAAAATTTTCGATAATGTAAATATAAAGTATACACCAAAATGCATAAAGTTGTAAGTGCATATTCGTTTTGGTTTGAAAATGAACTTGTACGTGATATTTAAAAAAAAAGAAATTCAATTTTATTTTCAAAATTAACTTTACATTTGTTTGTGAAGATGTCTTGATTGGTAAAATGAAATGTGGACATCACTGTAGGTGATTGAGGTGCAATTTTTTGGGTATGTATTTCTTTCTCCAGCTAATTTTTTTCAGATAATTATTCTTTTTATCAGCAAATTTATTTTTTATCAGATTGATTTATTAAACTGATTTACAGCATTAGCGACATTTTACTTCCAAAGTAGGCAATCCATTGCCAGATTCTCCAATTCTGATTTAGCTACCTCTGCGTTCTCAGGAAACAATAATACACATATATACTTATAAAACGTTGTTGTTTTTCGACCACGTTTGACTACACCATAATTAATATCAGGTTCATAGAAAAGAAAAATTTTTGCTGGGTTTTTGGCAGTTCTTCATATTAATCATTTAGTATTTTGTCATCTGCATACAATTTCACAACATTCTCTTTTCCTTTAGGTAGATCATTGATATACAAAACGCACAATAGTGGACCAACACTGACCCTTGTGGTACACCGCTAAAAATCTCAACCCAATCCGACAAAATTTCACCTTGAATAACTCGTTGTCTTCTATTTTTCAAGAAAGCTTCAATCCATTTTAGTGTCAGACCATCAAAGCCATACGCTTTCAATTTAGCTATTAGTCGTCTGTTCGGAACAGTATCAAATGCTTTCGCAAAATCTAGCAGAATCACATCAACAGGAATACTTTTGTCTAGACTCATTGAGATGAAATCTAGCGTTTCCAGAAGATTAGATGTACATGACTTTTTCTTAACAAATCCATGCTGTTCTTTAGATATAATATTATTCTTATAAAGATAGTCTTCCATTTTGGTTCTTATTATGCTTTCCATAATTTTGCAAGGAGTTGAAGTTAAAGACACAGGACGATAATTGCTTGCCGTTGATTTATCACCTTTTTTATACAATGGAGTAATATTTGCTGATCTGAATTGAATTGGAAGCTGACTATTCGATAATGATTCTCTGAAAATCAAAGTTAAAGGAACAGAAAAGGCTTCTGCACAGTTTTTTAGCAATAACGGATGAAGCTTGTCTACACCACATGATTTATTTTGATTCAGGTCTTGTAATTTTTTGAAAACCATTTCATAACTAATGTCATTTGGCTCAATGTCAATATATTCTGACCAGTTTTCATTAAATTCAACTTCAAAAGAAGGAAGCTCACCATCTTGTTCAATAACAAAAACATCTTGAAAACATTTATTTAGAAGATTTGATATCTCTTTCGGTTCTTGCGTTAATTCATTGTTTGACTTTTTTAATGCTTTGATAGATTCTTTGATAACTTGTTGATCATTTAGGTATTTGTACAATATTTTTGGATTCTTCTTAGCTTTTTCAACTAAATTCTGTTCATAAGTTAGTCTGGCTCTTTTTATTTCTGATGAGACTAATTTACAGATACGCTTGTAATCACTATATAGATTCAAATCCTTCCATTTAGATGCACAGTTCCTATATCTAAGATTCTTTTTATCTCTTATTAAGACCTTGAGTTCATTTTTTATCCAAGGTTTTGAGATACTTTTCTTTTTAGAGCCATCCGTCACTGGAATGAATCGATTACTAGCTTCGCTGACATAGAAAATTAACTCATTGTACATTTCCTGAATATTTAAAATTCTCAAATAGGTGCACCCAATCAATATTTGATAGAAAATGAGAAATTTTTCCAAAGTCAGATTTATTATAAATAAATTTTTTAAAGGTATATGATTCCTTACTAACCTTGTTTTTGAGAACAAAATTAAAAAAGATAACCAGATGTCCTTTATTAATGTTGCCAAGACTATATTTAAATTCTAATTAATTTTTTCCACCGCATTTTTTAAGTTAAAAAAAATTAATTTATCTATTAATCTATTTTTTTACTCATTGATGAATAAACCTCTTTAAAGGAGAAGTGAAAATTAAAAGATTACAAATAAAAAAATTTATATTAATAAGTATAAAATTAAAAGAAAAGAAAAATAAATAAAGAAAAAAAAAATCGATTTAGAAATTTATTTATTTATTAAATTGAATTAACAATCATATTTTTTAAATTATTTACAGAAAAAAAAACCGTAAAAAAAATAATTTTTTTAAAATGAATAATAACAAGTTTTTTTTTAACAATTATTAATAAATTTTGTTAAAATTTAAAATATTCAAAAATTTCTTATGTCTAAAAATAATTATAATAAAAAAATGTTTTTTTGAAAGTAAAAATAAATTAAGAGAAATTTTGACCTAGAACCCTAAAATAAATTTATATTTCTTATGTTAGAATGTAGAGTAATTATCTACCAAACGGTATGTGATAAGTATCGATTCTTTGAAATTGAAGAATTCTCCCAAAAAAAAGATATTTTTAGTTTTTCAGCTTTAAGCTTTTAAATAAAATAGCTAGGAGACTATTTATTTTTCTGCAATAATGCTTAGGCTACTATTTTTATAATTATTATTTTTATATTTATTATTTTTATATTTATTATTTTTTTTTATTATTCCTAATACCATCCGACCGCGGTCCGTGTTTTAGTAAAAAACAGGTGGTCCGTGCTTTAGCATAAGCCAACTTAAATATATATTTTTTTTATTGTCTATCAATTAATTAATATTTTTTATTAAATGAAATTAAATTAATGTAAAAATAATTAAAATAAGCTTTTATCAATAAAGGAGGTTGCCGGATTTCTATGTAAATTTGGCCGTAGAATAAGACAATTAAAAATTTTTTTTTTCTTAAAAAATTTATGCTTAAATTGAAGCTTAGAAAAACTACTTTCAGTTAAGTAAAAATAAATGTGTATTACAGTGCCGGAAATAAACTTGTCGCATCTTATAATCTGATGTCATTTAATATCATTTTTTAAAACTTTCCTCATACCAGCTGATATCAGCTATTATCATTTGATATCAGATAATATCCGGTGAATAAAAATTTGAAAATTCTATATGTAAAAATATGTAAATAATTTTTTTTCTGATATAAGATGATATCATGTGGTATTAAATGATACATCTCATGATGTGACAAATTAATTTTCAGTACTGTATTAGAGATTAAAAATGGTTATTTTAGATCAACTAAAAATTCCATGATTAAGCATAAATCGCTGATTGAATTTTTTTTTGAATTTTATGTTGAAATTCACGAGACTTTTGTTTAAATTATGAAAATTTGAAAGTATTTAAAATTTTAAACTGATTATTTATCTTTCTTTACCCTTAATTTTGAATAGATAATTTATACTCACTAAACTTAAAAAATTAAAATAAATAAAAATTGAATAAAAAAATATCCATATAATCCAAAACTTAATTCATGAAATATTAATAAAGGTTTTGACTAATTTGAGAAACAGATTTTGTAGCATTTGTCATCGAAGGGGTGAAAAAGTTGGCATAAAAAATCTAATGGAATTAAAAGATAAACAACTTGCAACTAACTTAAATAATCACTTTGATAAAAATATTGAATTATATGACATTATATGCCAAAAACATTTAAAGAACTATCAAAATTATGTTAGAAAAGATAATCCACTTTTGATCTCACAAGCGATTAGTAACGTACCAACGCATCCAACTGGTGTTAACGAATTAAGAATGGAAACCGAAAGTAGTTCAAATTTGAGTACTTCGATTAGTGAAAATCAGAATGATGATGAGCAAATTGTTGTTGAAAATGTGCCATGTACGTCAGCTCAAGCTGAAATTTATCCCGAATTTAGCGTTACAACTGCTTTAAATGATCAAGAACTGAATTCAAATTCAACTCCTCAAATCGATTTTATCTCAAATCAAAAAAACAACTCGAAAGGCTCGAATTCTAATATAGACTTAGAAATACTTAATTTGGACATTCCAAGATGTAATGCAACTCACAGTGATTGTTTAATTTGTAAAAAGAAATGTGGCATGGGTATCCGTCTTTCTGTTATATCATCAAATGCGATCGCTGTTATTTATATTAAAAGAGGTATTATTGTTCCCATTGGAAACCGTTGTTGTAGAATCCATTTTCAAGAAAACGGTTTATTAAAAGAAGAGGCAATAGATGAAATTCTGATTTATAAGAATGTGACAACTATGAAGAAAGATGAAGTGAAAATTTTACTAGAGAGTCTCCGCGTAACAAGTTCAAAAAGTTTGTTTGATCAACTTCGTGATATAAAAACCGTACCTGAAACGACATGCTTGAATTTTACTGGTTTTACAAAGGACGAGTTGTTTTTTATAAAAAATGAACTAAAATCACTTTATGATACAGAAAATCGCACAAAAGTTCAAGCTGTTTTTATTTGCTTATTCTGTTTGAGAAAAGGTCTTGATCAAACGACTATAAGCGAAATATTTCAGTTAAAATATAGGCAATTAGTGAGCAATATTTGTGAACAAGTTCGTAGCGCTATGCTTAAAGATTTTGTCCCAAAAAATCTTGGAGCAAATCATTTGACCCGAGATGATTGGTTATTACAAAAAACGGAAATGGTAGCTGAACTTTTTGACTTAAAAAGTTCTCAACTAGCTTCGGTAGCCGATGGAACATACTGTTATTGTGATAAAAGTTCAAATTATTATTTTCAAAAAAAGACTTGGAGTCCTCACAAAAATAGAAATCTGATTAAGCCGTTTGTTTTATGTGCCACAAAAGGAAAAATCGTCGATATTAATGGACCGTTTGCAGTAGTTGATAGTGATTCAACAATCATTAATTCGCTTATTAGAAAAAGAAGAATTAAAAGAATTCTTCAAGAAAGTGATCTTATTTTGTTAGATCGCAGTTTCAAATTTTCTGTTAAATTTTTAAAATCTTTAAAGCTAAATGTGAAATTACCGACTTGTGAGTTTCTTAAAATATTTTTTTTTTATTTTGTAAGCTGATGTTTAAAAGGTGCACCAAAGTCTAAAAAACAACTAACTTGCAAAGAGAGTAATGAGACACGTTTTGTCACAAAATGTAGATATGTTGTAGAAGTAATTAATGGAATTTTGAAACAATCATTCAAAGCTCTCACTAAAACTCCAAATTCAATGTTGAATCATATTATGGACGATTTCAGAATCGCTGGAGCTCTAATCAACTTATTTTTCAGCCAAAGAGTAGCAGACAAGTATGATTCTATTGAGATAGCTAGAATGATGAAGCAAAAATTGAGCTCAAAAAATAATTTAGAAAAATATTTAAAATATTCATCATAGTCAAAGTCAAAAGATCTTCAAGGACATAACCGAAGTTAATAATCTCAATTTTCCACAGCTTAAAATCGATATTATTAGAAAATATGTAACGCTAGGATCATATCAACTCAAACAATGCTATGGGTATTTATCCGAACACTTTAAAAAAATGGTCGTTTTAAATTCAAAATTGATGTTCAAGAAGTGACTGAAAATAATTGTAAAATAATTTCCTCAGAGATACATTCAAGACATTCGAATAGTGTAAAATATAAAGTATTTGTTAAGTTTGTTCCTAATTCAAATGACTAAAGGTCACTAGAATGGATTTGCAGCTGCAAATCAGGAAAAAGAACTGTTGGCTGTTGTACTCAAGTTGCCTCAGTTATTTACTATTTAGCATGTGGGCATAAGAATGAAAAAATTGCGATGCCAGGATTAAAACTTAATTCGCTTTTGATACCAATTTGTCTAAATAGTGAAGATTATGACGTAAATCAACTACTTAATGAAGAAAATAGTGATAATTCAGATATTGACAATGAAAATAATGAAAAGTCTATAATTACTAGCGAGAGTGATGAAAATGAACAGTGTGAATTTGATTGTTTGACCAAGAGATCACCATCGTTTTTTTTGATGATAAAAATAAAAGGCAAAATAAATCAAAACAATAGATTTTTATTAAGTAACAATAAATTAAATATTACTTTGTTTTTTTTTCTATTATTAATTTACTAAAACCTTAATAACCACAATATTTTCTCGAAAAATTAAAATTTCGTTTTAAAAAAAGTATGAAGCCCCAACGCTCGAGCTTAGATATTTTAACTATTAGATTCTAAATGTTTGATTACCTGGTACTCAAAAAATCTAAACTCGATCATGGGGGCGTGATCATTAGGCTATTTTCTTAATAAAGCTTGCATTCTCCTTTTACATAAAGCTAAAATTTACAAATTAAAAACTAATTTATTAAATTTAATTAATTAAAATTAATTAATTAATTTATTATAATTTATTCAGCGAAATTTTGTAATTTTTCTTGAGTCGAATTTTATTGGTTTAAAAAATTTAAAGTGAAAAAAAAATACAGCTCATGATAATAGTTAATTGATTGATTAATTAGAGTGATTCATGAAATTACCCATCCGTAATCATGATGTAGCCAATAAAAATCCGCTAGTTGCTTGGTTGATTTTTTAATAATGTATAATTAGCTTTTTTAATCCGATAATCCATCAATAGGAAAGATACTATCATCATTGGTAAATTTTATTCTGCATAAATTAAAAAAATTCTATCTCTCATTCGACTCAATATGAATTAAGAAAAAATAATGATCAAATTATAATCTCGTTTTTAATAAATTTTTTTTATAATGTTTATTTAGAATTTGAAAATCTATCTTGTTAAGACCCAAATTTGACATGTCTCTACTTTTTATTTAATCTTGAATTAACTGCAGCTGAAGCACGTGTTCTTGCTACTATATAAACCACTACCTCTTCAATTCAATTCCATTTAATAAACTATTAACTAAATTTAATTGTTATTTATTTCCTTGCTTAAATCCCGGCTTAAAAAACTGAGACTTTACAATCTTATTGAAATTAATTTTTTTATTTAATTTTCATTAAAAATTTGTGTTGTTTCCTTACAAATTTGAACGATGCTTTCGAATATTGAGAGTTTTTTATTTAAAATTAGATATTCAAAAGTTAGCTTATCAATTAGGGATTAAAATTTTTAATTTCCAAGCTAGATCAATAAATGCTGACTTTTCTTTGTTTCTCTAAAGCTATAAAAAAAAAATTAATCACTAAAATAAATATAAGTAACTGAACATAATTTAAATTTTAAGCTCTAGTAGTTAAATGTTTACATGCTGTATTTATTGAAATGAGGTAATTAAATTAATAATAATAATAATAAAAAAAAAAGCTACGACAAGCATGCTAGCGGAGACGTCTTACTAGGAAGACATCTATGGTAGCTAGATGCATTGAAATATAGTTTCATAAACAAAGTAATTAATAGTTTTCTATTTAAAAATAGACAGATCTATAAAAAGAAAGTGATAAAAAAAAGTAAACAAAAAAACGAAAAAAAAAACGTCGTCTCGGTTGCTCGTCTTTGAACTTTCTCAAGAATGTTGCTGTCCTTGGCAATGTAGGGGGACAAGACCACTGCTGCATACTCTAGATGGGGCCTGACATATGCGCAGTATAGCGTTATGAATGTGGTGTTAGTCCAGAATTTGAACGTTCTTCTCAGCTGTCCAAGGATAGAGATTGCTTTGTTTGTTTGGGCTTTGATATGGCTGGAGAACTTGAGATTGCTCGTGAAGTTTACTCCCAGATCTTTTTTAGTACTTGTTTGATTAAGTGCTGATCTGGTCACACCCATGCAGAGGTCTATGTCCGAGTACTTGGTTTTGCCGGATCTGCTGCATTCCATTACTTTACATTTTTCGGTGTTGAACAGCATCTGCCAAGTTGTTGACCACTCAGTCAATGCATCAAGGTCCCGTTGCAGCAATGCCAGGTCGTTAACATTACGGATTGTTGCAATGAGCTTACTATCGTCCGCTAAAAGCTTGATCACGTGGTTTACTATATCAGGCATGTCATTGATGTAGATAACGAACAGCAGTGGGCCTAGAGCACTTTCTTGAGGGACTCCACTAGTGACTTCCTTCTAGTCCGCCACATACTGTCTTATTGCTACTCGCTGCTTCCGACCTGATAAGAAATTTCTGATCCATTTCACTATGTGATCCTCGAAACCGTAAGCAGCCACTTTATTACACAGAGACTCGTGACACACTTTGTCAAACGCTTTGGCGAAATCCAAAAATACCACCAAAACATTCCAGCCGTTGTCAATACCCTCGCTGATCCTGTCTGCTGTTTGCAGGAGGTTAGTTATTGTCGATTTATTGAGAAAAAAACCGTGCTGCCCGGGAGCGATAAGTTTATTGCTGAAGAGGTGAATTATTCTAAAAACATAATTTAAATGATTATTAAATTTTTAATAATATTGAATAATAGAATATAAATTTAAATTTTATTTTTTTTGTAATACCCCCTGTACCCCAGGCTCTGTCTCTTTCTATCTTTCATTATATATATGTTGTATTTTAGTTGAAGTTTAAGTAGTTATGGTTTTAAATAAAGATTTAGAACTAGAAACTCTCTTTTAATTTTATTTAATAGTGCCACGCTATAAAATTGGTGATAGCCACTCTAGAGTAAGCCAAAATTTTTACAAAACCACGTTTTTTTGGGAGAAACAATGGAAATAAAAAACTCTCGATCTGTTATTATTCCTAGGGACAATAAATGTAGTTTTCTGGCTCCTGACCTTGCATGTTGGAATCAGTCATGGGTTGCCTTATTTTTTTTGTTCTATCGGATTGTTTATGGTTTCGTTTTTATTTAAAAAATAACGAGAGGCGGGATTAAAGATGTTAATGGAAGAACAAAACAGGTCATCGAAAATAAATTTAAAAGCATAATCCAGAACATGGAGAACAGAGAGTTCTGATACATATGTTGCAGGCGAGGCGATATTATGTACAAAAAATCGATTCTTAAATTTTGAATTGAAGAAAGTTGATCAAAACGGATTAAAATATTAGGATTAGAACGAACAAAAAGATGATTCGATCCAAAAATTAAGAAGAACAGATCAAATCAGATTTTGTTTTGATTTTTGTTTAGGACCGATAAGTTTGAATGTATTTAGAGGCTCAAATCGGCCAAAAACAAAGATTGAAGACAATGGTCCCAAAATCAAGAAATGTTTTTTTTTTAAAGTCTTAATAAAAATAGCCATAAAGTTGATGCGTTTTGTGAAACCGGTGAAGAGGAAAAAATTCTAGCTAACAATCTGGATAATAGCCCGATGCCAATGTCAACATCATTGCACCTATTAACAAAGTTGCTCAAAACCATTCTAGAAGTCCCTCACCTAACTTACTTAGCCCCGCAATCATGTCACATTGGAAAATAAAACCAAGATTCGCTTCTGCCTTCAATAATGCAAATACCTAAGTATGTTCCGAAAAATGTTGACAAAAATTGCCTGACGGTTAGCATGAATACATATGTAATCTCATTATCAAGATGGGTGCTCATAGAGAATGAAGAAGATGAGGATATCATTTTCTTGAAAGGAGAGAGGACGAAAGAGAGTATATGGACTCTCAGTAGGATTGTGGAATGACTAATAAAATGTTTGATAGCCAAGTAGTACATAAAAGAGTGAGTCCGTTAATAATTATTTCAGATGTCCACGTAGCTCAAGCAAGGCCTTCATCCGAAAACTTCTGCCTTGAAAACGACATCCTGTACAGTAAAAGAAGGAAGAAGTTTGTGAAAAACCAATGTCCTAGACTAGGACGAATCCGAAAACCACCGGATAAATGGAAAAAAATTTTTTGTTATCTAATTTTTGTTTTTTTTTTTTAATTTTACCTTTTTGATATCGGGAAATGTCTTCTGGGGGTGAGGGAGAAATGTAACACCCCCTGTACCCCAGGTCCTATCTCTCTCTATCTTTCTTAATTTATATCTGTTCTTTTTTAGTTTAAGTTTTAGTAGTTTCAAAATATTATTTAAACCAAAAGTTTTGGTTTTAAATAATATTTTAAAACTAGAAACTCTCTTTTAATTTTATTTAAAAGTACCACGCTATTAAAATTTTAACTAATAAAAGAATTCTGAATTCTTTTTATTCCGGCACAGGAGCAAGGGGTAAAACCTTGTTATATTAAAAAGATAAGTAGAAGGAATATTATTTCAAATAGAGTATGGACATATTTTACATTTTTAATTAATATATTTTTGTTATCTGAATTTATTATGGTCTCTTTCTATGAAATTATTGAAATTAATTCAGTTAAATTTAAATTCTCTTTAATTTAAAATATTCATTTAACTTCTAAATTATCTTATGAAATGAATCAATTTACTAATAAATTCACAAAAAAGAATTATGAAATTTTAATTTTTTAAATCAAAAATAAAAACTGATTATTTTGGAAATTTTTATTAAAAAAATATGATTAACCAAGCATTTATTTCGATTAGTGATTAACAAAAAGACCGGGTCTGAAAAAAAATTAAATAAATAACATTAATTTCTATTTACAAGAGTTTATAATTCAAATTTTTCGCACAGCATGAAGACCAGCAAAAGAAAGTGGAACTGATGGATAATTGCCACCGGTACAGTATTGGTACAATTGAGTGTCCAATTTGTATCCGATTATATATCCATTTCGGTAGTTTAACGGTGTGAGGAACGCAATCATTTGTCTTGTGCCTGGATACAAATAATCCACAGTCAGATTGTTGAGTCTAGTTGATTCCAAATTTTTTGATGTTGTAATATCAAGTGCCACTTTTACCGCATTGTTAGTGCTCAAATTTTCAATAAAAATTCCATGTGTACACGAACCAGCGATAACATAGGTTCTAACCATTCCATTCAACTCATGCTTAATTCTTTGGTCTTTCTGAGCAACACTGAAAAATATGTCCGTGATTATCTCAGTGGCCAAGACAGCTCGGTTCAGCACAAAACTAGTCTGTCCGTGAAAAATTATATTATATGAAAAGTGATTGTTTTCCTGATCTTTGTACACTGTTTTCTCATTATTCTGAATGGAAATGGCTTTTATGGAAGTGGCAAATACCATGTAATTGCCGGGAGCCAGCGACGCAGACAAAGTGATGTAGTATTCCACGCTGTGCTCAAACGCAATGCACTTAAGGCCTGAATTATTGTTCGGATCGTTTACTTTGCATAAAACCAGACACAAGTCTATGTCCGGATCATCATTTCGGTCAAAGACTTGGCTCTTTCTGCCAGTGGCAAAAAGTTCTATCTCAAACTGGTGCACTCCAGGCTGATTGACCGTGATCATGTAGACTTCAGCTCCATACGAATAGTCATAGAAATAGGATGATTGACGCGATTCAGTCCAGTCAGCTCGGACTTTACAAATTGTTATGTCGTAGAAATACTTGAGCACGTCATCGAACGATATCCAGAAACATCCGTTGTTGTTCGAGTAGACACTTAGCTTTTTTTTAATCTGTTCTGGCCATTTGGGCCATCCATTTGACCAGTCACCCTTCCATTCTTTATGGCCCCACGGATTTCCTTTTTAAATAAAATAGTTTATTATTATTTTTATTTTTTAATCAATTGTTTTTTATATTTTTTTTGAACTTTTCAATGGTATCAATTTAATATTATTTGTTTTCTCTAATTAGTTTAAGCTCCTTCAAAATAAAAATAATAAAATAAAATGAATTTTTTTTTTTTTGGTACCAAAATAAGGAATTTTTTTATTGGTGTTAAAAAAATAAATTCTGAAATAATATTTGATATTTTTTTTCAATATAAAAAAATTAAATGGAATAAAAATAAATTTTGAAATTTTTGAAAAATTTTTATAAAAAAAGTGTAATTGATTTACTTGAAATCGATTTAAAATGTCTTGCAAAAAAATCGAATTTAAAATATTATCAAAATTTTGAAGTTTTAATTAACAATTCATGGTGCAATTTGCTTATCGTATTTAGCTTGATTCTCAATTTTTTTACTTAATTATATTCAATTTAGTTACATCAAAAAATAAAAAAAAAATTTTTTCTTTTGATGTCTTTTTTAATTCTCATCATATTATCAACAAGGAAACTTATTTAAAATGTATTATGTTTTTTTTAACTGAGGAATTTTTTAGTTGCAGGTAAGGGTCATTCTGTTGGGGCTAGATGTCTGAAAAACTTATTTTAAATATTTTTAATTTTTATCAACTTAAAGGTTGGACCTATAAATGAACAAAATTTGTCAAATTTAGCTAATTTTATATCACAATTTTTTTAGTGAAATAATTTTCGGAAAAATTATAACTTAAAACAATTAAAGGGTTATTTTTTCATTCTTGCAGTATTTTTAATTATTGAAAGAGTAATTAGTTAAATTAGAAAAATATTTATTTTTATTTTACTTTATTATTTTATTATCAAATTAGTTAAATTAAAAAATTAAATTTAAATTCAGTATTTAAATTCGAAAAAAGATTGTTTTTTATTTTTAACAAAAAATCGATGAAAGAATTTAAGCTTGAAGCAGTATATACTTAAAAATTAAATAATGAATAAAACTTTAAAGTATTTTTAAATTTTCCAATTTTTACCAAACGGAATTTAAAAAAAGTTTCTACCTAATAAGATTTGCCTTGTGAAATTTTGAAAAAATTGAAGCTAAAAAATATGTGTTACTAAACTATTTCAAAAAGTATGATTTCATTTTTTTCAAGCGAAATAAACTATGGTACAAAAATAATAAGTCAAATTTTTCTAAAAAATGAAAAGAGCAGCATTGATCATCATTTAAATTTTAATAACAGCCAAAAACTTTTAATAAAAATTTAAATTAAATCTTACTTAATATTATGATCAGTAATTAAATTTTTTGATCATAAAAAATCATGAAAAATTAGTATTGATTAAAAAATTTAATAAATAGGCCAGTTTGAAAGATTAAATATCATGTTTTTAAATTAATTAATTCAAGAATAGATTGAAATAAACTCTTTATAAAGTTTTTTTAAACTGAATCGAAAAAAATCCTTTTTTAGATTTTAATCTTAAATTTTTATATGAAGAGATATTAAATCAAGATAGTCATGCTTATTAAAAGAATATTCTCGGCTTTTTGATATCTTTATTTAAAATTTTAAAAGAATTTTATAAAATTAATTAATTAATTTATATAATTTTCCTGGGGTCAATATTTGACTAAGTTATTTTTTCTAAGTGCATTTTAAAATAAATAAAATTTACTTCAGTTTTCGATTAAAAACCCTAAATAAACAACCTTTTTCAATTTGAAAAACTCAAAAAGTTTTTTTATTTTTATTTATTTTTTAACTGAAAAACTATTGTTGATGATCTTTATTAAATTAAAATTTTTTAATATTAAAAAGAGTATTTCAATAAATGCTGAAGGTTTTAAAAAATTTTAAGAATTAAAAAATAATACTTATAAATTTAAATAATCTTAAAATTTTGCCTTATAATATAGAAATCTAAAACATATTTAATAATATAATTTTAAATAATTTATCATTTATATTTGGACATTCATTGAGAAAAAAAATGAGACCCTTTAAGGTAATTGATTTTTTTTTAAAACATTTTTAATTGTCAATGATTAAACACTCGGCAAAGAGAGTTTTTCAGATATTAAAAAATTATATTCAAATTTAAAAATAGCCTGGCTATTTTACAAATGCATTTTTGATCTGATTTTTAATTTTTATTTAAACAATTGCTTTCAAATTTAATTTTAAAAATTTCAAAATCCAGTTGAACTATCCAACACTCAAACTTCAAACTTTATTCTTATATCCAATTAAAATATATTTTTAAAATTTTCAAAATGAAATTTGAAAACAAAATTTAAACATGTCAATATGATCTTTTAAATGCCAAACTTAAAAGCCAACTACAGTAAAAATTAAAATCGAAAAAATTAGCAAAAGTTGAGAATTAAATTTGATTATTTTTAGATAATTTTTTTTTTAATTTAATTTTTTCTATTTTATAGCTATCAGAATTTTTTCTTCATATCTAATATATTTTTTATTGTACCAAATAAAAATATCAATTAGTATTTTTTTTTATTTTAATTTATTTATTTATTATTTATTTGTAAATCTGTATCGAGCGTTAGCTCCTACAGAGAAAAAAAAAAAAAAAAAAGATTAATATAAAAGTTACTGAATAAAATAAGAATTAAAAAATAAAGTTAAATAATTGAAATTTGAAAAGGAAATAAAAGAAAAGAAAAAAAGAAAGAAGAAAAGAAATAAAAAATCGTTTTTGAAAGGCAGAAAATATTAAGTAGTTAATATGTTTTATATGTCAAAATAAAATATATTTGGTATCTAATTGTAAATTAACTGATCTCTAATGTTTGAATACAACTTTTTTTGACAATTTGCTTAAATTATTTGGTATCCAAGATTCGAATGGTATCAAAATAAAAGAAAACCGATTGTTAATTCAATTTTAAGTCAAGCTGATGAAACTGAAGCACAAGAAAAATATCATCATGAAATCGAAATTCAAGAACAAGTTCAATATAAAGTTGAAGAGAATCATTTGAATTTCATTCTGTCCCATTGGTAATCAGACTGGTAAATGAATATTGAGAAGGTTTCGAATCTCGTTTCATCGTATACCCTACTCCTTTGTGTAATTGCTATCTTGTAATTTCTTCTTTCTTTCTTTAACTGTCCAATTTTTACAATCTTTAAATTACCTCGTATACCTTAATTCATTTTAACTTTCCTTTTCTATCATTTTTTTATTTATTTATCAAAACTTATTTTAACAAAACTTTTAATTTTATTTTATTTTATCATTTTTTTTTCTGAAGGAGTTAATGCTCGATACAGATATACAAATAAATCAAAATAATAAATTTTTATCAATAAAATGTAAATCCATCTCAGACTGAATTTCTTAAAAGGAAAAAATGATAGCCTCCTGATTCAAAAAATAAACCTAAAATAGATTAAGATGAACAACTAAAAAACAAAAGAAGAAATAATTATTTTCTTATATTTCTTGATTTTTTCTGTATTTTCTAAATTGAATTGAACAAAAAATGAATTCCTGATTTCTAATTTAAACACTAAAAAAAAATTGATACTATTTTAAAAAATTTGATACTTAATCACAATATTTTGATTCTATAAATTCTAATATCTTATTTTTGAATGCCATTTTGCTAACTAACCCTTTGATACCTAATTTCGATATTTAATTTTTTTATTGATATCAAATTAATTTTAATTGGTATCAAAAATAATTAATAATCAAATCAAAAATAATAAAATAATAATCAAGAATTCTACCACTATCTTTGATTTCAACAAATGGCTCGAATCTGTCACTAGCATTTGGACAGTGACCATTAATGACCCTGATTTTAGAAATGGTACATGTACCTGTCCATACTGGAAAAAAAATATATCTGTAAACATATATTAGCTTTAGCGTGCCGTGATAAGGGCTTAGAATGGTATCCTAACGCTAAAGATGTTCCCTTAGACGAAAATAGAAAAAAAAGAAGACCTGCTAATACACTGTCAGCTTTGCCGTCTCAACTGGTGGAAACTCAGCAAGTAATAAACAATAAAACTAAAGTTCCATATCAAATCGAAGTTCAAAATGTTAGTTCTGAGTCTGATTTAGATGAACAGGAAAATTTAGTTCCGATTGTTAACGCTCAAAAAAAAGTTGAAGAGTCCCCTGATTCCAAAAATAAAACAGCGGCTCAAAAGAAGAATAAGTCTTAATACAATTATTTTCTGAATATCTAATATTTTTTCAATTTATTTTTTTTAGAGAATGACTACGGAAAGACATTTTATCTTTATGTCTTGAAACAGATAATTGTTTATTTATTTATAAAAAAAATTATAAGCCTCATAGACCAAAATTATAAAAGTTAGTCGAAAAAAAAAAAACACATTATTTTTATTAATATATAATAAAATCAGATAATTTATTTTCTTTAAGAAAAAAATATGAAAAGATACTTTGACAATTCTTGGCTTAATATTGAAAGATTATTATATGTTCAATTATATTTAATTAACTCCATTAATCTTTAATTAATTGAAAGTTAATCACTCTTAAAGTAATCTTATCTTAGAATTTCAAAAAAATCTTGATCATGTAAGCTTTGTACAAGAAATTTAATTCGCATTTTGTATTTTTTTCTAATTATTATTTTCAATTTTAATAAAATTTTTCACGCATATTTATCTTTTTCAAGCTCAATTATTATTTAACAGATATTTTATCTTTCTGTAGATAATTTAATTTTCTGATAATTATCATTCACAAGACATTGCTACGCAAATATATTTTATCCGTTCGAAGCATCTTTCTTTAATTTATTACAAAATCTTAATATTTTTTATTCAATATTGGCTACTAATACTTGATATCAGTTTTCCTGTTTTTGATGCCTATACATTTAAATTAGATATCAAAAAATTAGAATTTTTAGATACGCTAAAAAAGAAAATTCCAAAAAGACAAAATTTTAATTCTCATTTTAAACTTCAATAACATTTCAACTTTTTTATCTTAGAGAAAAAAATCAAATTTAATTAAATTTTCAAAAAATTCTACTTAATCTCAGCAGCTGAGTTTTGATTAAATTTGATTAAATCTCTGCAAGAACTTTGCAAGTCTGCAAAGCACTAAATGTATTAAAAAATTATTAAAATAAAATTGCAGATGTATTGCAGAGACTTTATTTGGGTGGTACAAGATTTGTACAAGGTAATAAATTTTGCAGAAAAATTTTTAGACTCTAAGTAAAAGAGTTATTTCGTTTTAAAATTTTTTTTTGTTCTTTGTTCAAAAATTTACAATGCCGTGAATTTTAGTACAAAAACAGAAAAAAATATAAAAAATGCCAGAACTTTAATCTGGACCGACTAAAACATTTTCTGTAAATTGCAGCAGCTGGTGCATCCTCTGTACATCTACTTAAAGTTAAGTTGGATTTTTAAATATAATAAAAAATCCCAAAATCCTAATTTTCTGAATTTTGCAGATTCATTGCAGAGTTGTGAAAAATCAGTATATTGGTGGTACAAAGGATGTATCAGCTTCTACAATTTATAGAACATGATTAAATCTTTCAGAACTAAAGCTTTGGCATTTTAAATATTTTGTTTTTGTTATTTGTACCTAAATTCACAATGCCAAAAAAAATTAAATTCCAAAAATACAAAATTTATAAACTTAAATAAAATTTCAACTCTTTTATCTTGGAAAAAAAATCTAATTTAATTAAATTGTCAAAAAATCCTACTTAATCTCAGCAGATGAGTTCAATTGCCATTGATTAAATTTAAATTAGATATCAATAAAAAAAATTAGATATCAACAAAAAATATAAGCGCTCATTTTTTAAATACCATAAAAAAAAATAAAATTCCAAAAACACAAAATTTTAAATCTCATTTTAAACTTAAATAAAATTTCAACTCTTTTATCTTGGAAAAAAAAATCTAATTTAATTAAATTTTCAAAAAATCCTACTTAATCTCAGCAGATGAGTTCAATTGCCATTGATTAAATTTAAATTAGATATCAATAAAAAAAATTAGATATCAACAAAAAATATAAGCGCTCATTTTTTAAATACCATAAAAAAAAATAAAATTCCAAAAACACAAAATTTTAAATCTCATTTTAAACTTAAATAAAATTTCAACTCTTTTATCTTGGAAAAAAAAATCTAATTTAATTAAATTGTCAAAAAATCCTACTTAATCTCAGCAGATGAGTTCAATTGCCATTGATTAAATTTAAATTAGATATCAATAAAAAAAATTAGATATCAACAAAAAATATAAGCGCTCATTTTTTAAATACCATAAAAATAAATAAAATTCCAAAAACACAAAATTTTAAATCTCATTTTAAACTTAAATAAAATTTCAACTCTTTTATCTTGGAAAAAAAAATCTAATTTAATTAAATTTTCAAAAAATCCTACTTAATCTCAGCAGATGAGTTCAATTGCCATTGATTAAATTTAAATTAGATATCAATAAAAAAAATTAGATATCAACAAAAAATATAAGCGCTCATTTTTTAAATACCATAAAAAAAAATAAAATTCCAAAAACACAAAATTTTAAATCTCATTTTAAACTTAAATAAAATTTCAACTCTTTTATCTTGGAAAAAAAAATCTAATTTAATTAAATTTTCAAAAAATCCTACTTAATCTCAGCAGCTGAGTTTTATTGCCATTGTGGATGAATTCCTTGGCGTCCAGAATAGAGTAAATGTGCCTGTTTAAAAGACCCAGCTTGTCGAAGGACTCGTAGCGTAGGTTTTCGTTGTAGCACAAAGTTGTCATCAAGTAGCCCAGCTTTCTGGAAATGATAATCTTTTGCCATATGACACTGGGAGTTGTCTGGTGCATGCCAACATGATGCGGAACCTCCATATCCGGCCTATTCGACACCCCCAGCTGCAAATAAAGAACTTCACACGGCTCTCCGGTCAAAGTCTGCAGGCCTTCGGCACAAGCACCCCTGGCCACTGCTTCGTAGCTGCCGTACAACTTAGCCAAAGCTTTTTCCATAAACGGCACCCAAAACTGGCGCCTGCGCCCATACGAAAACACCAGCTGGTTAAACTTGTCGCATGGCAAATAGTCATCAATATTGACCACTATCCATTCACCACGGCGACACAATCGCACCTGGTGCAGGCCGTCCACATTGTACTTTTGAGTGACCATGCAGTTGAGGAGCAAGAATGGCTTTTCGGCGAGAAGTGCCAGTGCGCTCAGGAACCAACAAGTGCCCAGTTCGCCCTGGATCACGTCCTTGGGCGAAGGGTCGGAAAACAAGGAGACTGGCAGGAAGCTCTCTTCGGCCGACACCGACACCTCATGGGGCCGCAGCCACTTTTTTACCTGCTTGAAGCCATTCGAGTGGATGAGATTCGAGCGCTTGATGCGCGAGCCATTCATGTACAAAGATTGCTTGAAAGGCGCAAATTCAGTGTCGATAAAGTGGTTGAGGCTGCGGGTCAGAAAGCTGCGAGATGTTTGAGTAGCTCGCTGATTGAGTCTGTACTTGAGATCGTTCCAGTTGTCCAGCGACATTTGCTTAAAGGACAACTTCTGTGATTGCATGGGGTCCTCGAGAGCAAAGCTCTTGGACACTTGGATGGGCCGCGGGCTCATGCACTTGACGCACTTATCCATCTCGAACAAATTGGTGTATTCGCACATATCGCACTTCCATAGTTTGTTTCCCATTTCCCATCAACTGGCCACACTCACACAAATTCAGGCTGCTCGCAAAAAGAAGATTTTTAGCTTTAAAAATTGATGAGTTTTTTTGCTATTGCGCTTGAGCAAGGGTGACAAAAAAATTTATTTTTATACAAGTTATTTTGGTATTTAGCTATGATTTGTATTTTTATTGTTGCATTTGGCAAACGAGAGCAAAAAAGAGAAAAAGTTTTGATTACACACTCAAGGAATAAACTAGAAATATTTGAGTGAAATACAAGAAACCATTTCAAACTAGGAAAATAACTAAAATTGGTTCATGCTCTTGTTTCTCTGAAATTGGAAAACTTACTAGTAGAAAATCTTTTTTTTTTGTTTTTTTGTCAAATGGTTGGCATTTTTTTACTTCGTTTCCTGAGTAGAAGGAAATTCTCAATTAGAAAATTTTGACTATTTTGTTTTTTGGCAAACAATTCATGCAGTGAATGGTGACTCGAATCGACAAGCTTGGATTCTGATCAATTACCGATGCTTGATTTGGCAACGAAATTTGGGCTTTTAATTAAAAATTAAACTTCAAATGGATGATTTCGTGGAAATAAATTATCTAATGATTGCTCAAAAATTAGGCCATTGAAGGTTGCTCAAAATTTGTTGCTTCAACGACCGGTGTTGTTATTTTTTGGGCAGAGAAAAAAAGCTAAATTATTATTTAATAGATTCATTATTTATTTTATATTCAGAGATTTTTATTTTATTTTAAATCTTAATGAATAATTTTCAATTAAAACTTGTAAAATAAATTTTAGATTTTTTTTTAATTTTCTGCTCGAGTATTTTGGAATAGTTTAGAAGCTTTGGAAATGGATGATTTCGTGGAAATAAATTATCTAATGATTGCTCAAAAATTAGGCCATTGAAGGTTGCTCAAAATTTGTTGCTTCAACGACCGGTGTTGTTATTTTTTGGGCAGAGAAAAAAAGCTAAATTATTATTTAATAGATTCATTATTTATTTTATATTCAGAGATTTTTATTTTATTTTAAATCTTAATGAATAATTTTCAATTAAAACTTGTAAAATAAATTTTAGATTTTTTTTTAATTTTCTGCTCGAGTATTTCGGAATAGTTTAGAAGCTTTGGAAAAACAACCAAATATTTTAATAAAAAAAATGTTTTTATTTAAAATTTAATTTATTAATGAGAATAATTTGAAAATTTGACCACTGAGTTATCACGGAAGTGAAGCTTGGAGCAAAAACTGTAGCGAAATAAAGTTCACGAAATTCAAAACTTTAGTGCTATCTGAATTCCACATTTTTGACTCAAAATTCGTAATCTACGCCTTCAAAAAACCCATAAAAAAATTTTTTTGGAAGGAGACTAAAAAAAAATTTTATACAACCAGGGTTCCAAAAAAAGCAAACCCTTTCAAAAAATGTTGTTCTTTAAGACTCAAAATCTTAAAGATAAAACTTAAATATACCATAAAAGTATATATACTCTGAAAGAGCATAAAATTCTCTACATGCTAATGTAATTTAGAAAAATAAAAAAAGGTGTGGCGGTTTTTTATGGCTAAAAAAAGGAAAAAAATGTGTTTTTTCTGGTTTAAATCGTATCTCCTCCGAGGGGTCAATTATGATCCCACTTTAATCTAGACAAAATTCTGAACAAATCTATGGTTTTACTTTTTTCTTCTTACAAAATCGTTTCAAATCATGTGGTTTTTAAATAACTTGTATATTAATATTCTATTCGATTCAGATTCGAATGAAGTAAAAAAATCATGGTAATTATTATTTATATCAGGTTCAGCGTCCTTTTCCATATGATCATCTTCATCTTTTTCCTCTTCAATAAATTTTTTTTGGCACGATAACTTCTAGGTTACTAACACAAGATTGATTTTATTTTGATTTTTTTAGGCTTTTTTCACGAAGTTTAAATTATACTTAGGTAAGTTTTTAGTAAAATTTAGAAAAAAAACATCAATAGAATATTAATATACAAATTTTTTAAAAATCACTGGAACCTTGGGTGCAAATTTTTTTTTAATTAAATTGAACTCTATTATTTAAAAAAAAATGTTTTTCATTTTTAAACATAATTTTTTGAAACGTAAAAAAAAGCGAAATTTTAAAAATCTTTTTATTTAGAAGGATGGATCGAACATTAATTAAAACAGTTCTAAAATTTTTGTTTATTAGATTTTTTTTTCTGATTTCTTTGCTAAAAATTTTCAAATTTTTCAAAATTATCAATTTATTTTTTAATTTAAAAAGAAAACCTTTTTTCTTTGCTTTGATTTCAGACTTTACCGCCGCGAATTATCAAATTTAAATTGCTTTCTAATTAGAATAAATTATTTTATATTTTAATTCAAATACTAAAACCAGAGTCCGATTTTGAATTCAATTAATTTCGATTAACTGCACAATCATGATTTTTTATCTTTAACCTATCTGCTCAATTATTAAGGCTGAGGTTATAATAAAATTAAAATTTATAATTTAACTCTTGTTAAAACAAAAATTTTATATGAATCAAAATATTTAAAAAATTTTAATTTCTATTGAATTTATGTTTTAAAATTTTTGGTATTTGAACAATTATTTTCGATCAAAATAAAGAAAAATTTTTTTTATTTATTTATTTAATTCAATAAACGCCAAACGGCGACGCTTAATATAGTTAAATATTCTATCAAAAATTTAGTATCAAAACAAAGTATAAAAAATATAGTAAAAATCAGTATAGTTAAAAAAGAAATTATTAGCAAAAAATTATTTAAAAAAAAACTAGTAAAAATTATATAAAAAGAATAAAATTATATTTTTCTTTATTTAAGAGAAAAAAGGAAGTTAAAGGATCTTTTTATTCTTACTTTGAATCCATGAGTTACAGTTAATAATTGGCGGCTGTTACCAAAATTATTCTTTAAATTTTTGTTCAAGGATTTTCGGTTTATAATTAAGCAATAAAATTCTAAAAAGATATTTCTTGATTTGGTCTTGCCTGCAATTTCGATGTTTCTGAAAGATTAACAGCGTGAAACAGTTTACAAATATTTATATTATTGTCATTTTATATTTTTTTTCTTCTTATTAATTTTTTCTTTATTTTAACTTTTTTAATTTTTAATTTAATAATTGGTATAATAATAGTTTAACCTGATTTAATATTTTTATCTAATTTATATGACAAGAAAAAAAATCATTTAATAAAAAGCTGAATTAGGATCTGAAAACTATTAAAATTCTAAATTTTTTTACTTAATTTTAGAACATTAATTACCAAAAATTAAGACAAGCATATAATGAATTAATCTTAATTTGTTTAAAATAGGTAATTATTACTTTTAAATTAAGCTATTGAAACCAAATATATGGTTTAGTTTTTAATCAAAATAAAAAAAAAGATTTGAAGTATAAAATTCTTTTTAGAATAATTTTATTCAAATTTTACGAAAAAAGATCTTAAAAATTTCAATATATTTAAATTTTATTAAAAAAAATCAATTGTTTTTGTCAATTCCAGTAAATGAGAAGTAATTTTGAGGATTTGGAAAGTTTGGTTTAAGCAGTCACTATGTCTCAGAATCGATTGAGAAAAAAACTCTAGAAAAAAAAATTTGCTTGTAAAAGTTTTATATGTTTTGATTTCATTTAATAAAATTTTAATTTAATTATGATGAACTAGGTGTATTTGTGAGGAAAAATGAGACTTTTTGGTGTCAACTGAGAATTTTGAATAAAAATAATTGAATTTTAAATAAATTTTTTTTCTATTATGAAAGTTGCTTCAAGGGCCTAATGTCTTTATGTTGTTTATTTTTATGAAAGTTCTCAGTCTAATGTTCAAATCAGTCCACACATTATTAAAGCAATATTAAAAATTCAGTGTTTTTTTGGTATTTTTGTTTTTAGTTAATGATTTAAGCCAAAAACGTAATTTTTTTGCTGAATTTGAAACTAGACAAAAAATTTAACAAAATTTACAAGGTAAGGGTCATTTTCTTTTAAAAAATTTTTTTGATGTTTTTAATTTTTTTCCTAAAAAAATTAAAATTTACTACTTTATTTTCTTTACATTATTTAAAAAAATCAGACAGAATTTTGACCTTTTTAGGTGATATTTTTTTTTAAATTTTTAATGATTATTTAAATTAATTCTAAAATAAGATATTAGATTATTGACTGGATCAGTTTTATAATTTTAAATAAATAGTTTCCAATATCAAATCATACATTTAATGAATGAATTTAAAATTTTTTATTTTGCTACATAATAAAATCATTTTAGTAAAGAAAAATTATTCATAAAAAAAATGAATTAAATTAATTAAAAATTAATTATTTTAGATATTTTGGTTTTATATTTTATGCCTAGCATGAGAATTTTATTTCATTAGCAAAAATAATTATTTTAGCTCGAAAGTAATTATTGTTTTTTTTTTACATGTGCCAACCTTCATAGTATATTTTTCATATAAAAGACTCAATTTTTTTATTGAAATTTTAAATATATAATTATCTAGCTAAATTTAGATTTAATTTTAGAAGATAACTGTCCAACCGATTTATTTAATAAAAGAACTAGTTTTTAATTTGACCTGAAATTTTATTAAGTCACAAGTTTAATTCAAAGTCTCTCAAATTAAAGTTTAAGTCAGGATTTGAGTTAAGGCTTGTGACTAAAAAACGAGTCTTATTTGATCATCTAAATGGAATAGATTTTAAAAATATTTTAAATTATTTATTAGATATTTGAAAAATAAAATAAAATATAAACTATTTAAATTTAGCAGTCCAGTTTAAAAATAATTAAACAAATATTTGCGTATAAATTGATTATTCTTAATCAAATTTTATGTTAATTTTGAACTGAAAAATAAAATTTTTACAATTATAGCAACAAAAAAATTTATTTTTAGAATAGATCGTTGAGACAAAAAAATATATCGTAAAATATTGATGTTTTAAAGTTTATTAAGCTCAATTTTGTCAATTTAAATAAATGAAAAATTATTTTATTTTGGTTAATTTTGGAAGGTTTGTATGAAAATTCACAATGTCTTATTTAATTCTATATTTGTTATGATGATTAGTATATTTATTTGGAACCAACCTAAAATTAAATTGCAAAGTATGATTTTAGCATATTCTTAAAAAAATGAATTATTCTTCATTTGAGTTTAAGAAAATAATCCAAATTGATATAATATTAATATATTAATTTGATTAAAAATTATCTTTTGGATAAAAAATATTCTCATTGCAAAAATTTTTTGACCGTGACGTACTCTGAAAAGAACCATCTCGGTACATTGATCAAATCAAGGCATTTTGATTTTTCAAACAAACCTTCAAAAAATTTCAATAAAATTATTTTTTGTTTGACAAAAAATTGAGCAACATACGAAACAACATAGAACTTTAATTGTCCTAATATATCTTGGTGTCACAATGGTGAATGGAGCCTAGGGGATAAGTCGAGATGGGAGGAATCTGAGCTAATTAATGCATTAGCTGTTTTTTATTTCAAAATGTAACTTATCCAAAATTTCACCAAGATGACGATTCTCAGTTGTCTACATTAGACCTAATACATTAACCGAAGGCGATACAAGGATTGTAAATTTGAACACCGAACAAGGTCTAGGGAGCCTGAATCGGGGTCATGTGTGCATTACATGGAACTATTTTTATTTAAATGAAAATAATACGATAGTGTTCTGTTTCAAAGTGAATTATTTAATTTTAGGAAAGGGAATTATACTTTAATTTCAAATTTTTTCAAAAGTGTGGATTGGGTGCGAGCTTTAAAGGCCTTAACATAAACGAAATGTATGAGATTTTCCTTTAAGTGTATGATCACGCGTGCAGGATGTATTTTCCAAGACAAATTCATACCGGTTTTCATGGAAAAACGTCGCCTTGGATGAATCAGAAGCTTAAATAACTGATTAAGATTAAAAGAACTTACTGGAGTAAAGCGGTGTGTGGAAGTAGACAAAATATGCAAATTTATTTGAAGAAATTCAAAATGATAAAAAATCTAGTAAAGCGTGAAGTCAGAGAAGCCATGAAAACATCTGAGGAAAAACTAGCTAAACAGTAAAAAAAATCCTAAACTTGTTTTTAAATATATGAATGAAAAGCTGAGAGTTAAACCAACAATTCATTCAATAAAGAGAGAGGACTTATGAATGACAAATGAATAAGGTGAAATCGCAAAAATTTTTAATAAGCATTTTCAATCAGTTTTCACCCAAGATGATGAGGTCAGTCAGTCATTTTTTGAAAAGATCTAATGCCACATGCGATATAAACATAAATGAGGACATCACGCAGATGGTCATTTTAAAAATTCTACGTAAATTAGAATCGTCTAAAAGCGTAGGAGTAGATAGCCCCTTTTTCTTAAGGAATACCACAGAAACAGTCTCTTTACCACTATTTTTGATAACAAAAGAATCAATTATGACAAGCTCATTACCAGAGATCTGGAAGAAAGCGAACATTTTTCCGATTTTTAAAAAGGGTAATAGATGTAATGTTAAAAACTATAGTCCTATTTCACTGACATCTATTGTGTGCCGAATAACTGAGAAAATTATACGGAAAGTCATAATTGGACACTTAAGCCATAATCGATTGATTAATAAACGTCAGCATTGATTTATTCTAAAGAAATCCTGCACTACAAACCTTATGGAGAGTATTGACATAATTAAGGCTGAGCTTAATAAGGATAACTACAATATATTGACATTATAACCACTGAATTTTCAAAAGCGTTTGACCAGTCGGTCATTATAAGTTAATCAAAAAGTTAGAGAATTATGGGATCACAGGAAAATCACTCAATTGAATCAAATCCTTTTTGCTTCATGGAAAATAGCGAGTGGGGCTTGGTCATAAAAGATCTGATTGGCTAGATGAAACAAAGAGGGTCCCTTAAGATTCTGAACTTGGTCCACTTCTCTTTGTTATTTTTTTTAATGACCTTCCAGAAATATTAAGGAGAAGATGTTTTATATTTGCAGATGACTGCAAGTAGTAATATGGAAGAATTTCAGCGAAAGTGTTGCCGAACCGATGATCTGATGCTAAAAGACCCGTTAGCATTCGCCAGGGGCTACGAGCGAACAAACAGAAATGTCAATATCCTAACGAATCCAGAAGTAAATGAGAACCAAATCGTTCGAACCATTTGCAAGGGTGTAAGAAAAGACACTGCAAAGGATGATAAAGTTAGTTGCGGTAACTGTGAGAGAGATCATGGACCAGAGAGGAAAGACTGCCCAGCATGGGAGGCAATCTGTAGGAAATGCCAAGAGAAATTTTGCGACGATCACTGAGCCACTGGGGAGACTCACGAAAAAGAGCGA
Source organism: Brachionus asplanchnoidis (assembly GCA_025491095.1). Classification (NCBI taxonomy): domain Eukaryota; kingdom Metazoa; phylum Rotifera; class Eurotatoria; order Ploima; family Brachionidae; genus Brachionus; species Brachionus asplanchnoidis. The sequence continues at coordinate 60,870 of JAILYF010000070.1, forward strand.
AAAATGGAACTTGGGTTCAGTGGAAGAAAATGCTTTTGGAAATAGGAAAAAGTCTTCGCGAAAGAACATTAAATTAATCTAACAAGGAATGGGTTTTTGAATTGTCAATTCTGGTCTTTTGTCGCGATTTTGTTTTTGATCACTTGATAATAACGGATGCCAAATCTAAATCCAGTTTTTGAGTTGTAATTTTTTGAATATAGCTCGTTTCTCTTGGAGATAATTTCTTCACAAACAGAGTATCAAACGTTTGGAACAATCAACCAAAAGAAGTAGTCCTATCTATTGACTAAAACGAATTTAAAAATAAACTTGACAGACTAAATTTAGAAAGCTATTACAATAGATATTATATATTGATATATTTTTTTATTTTATCATAGTAGTAGTAGTATATAATGCTGTGGGAGACTTGAGTCTCCAAGTAGTGGCGCACGTAGACGCCCCACTTTAACAGCCAATTACCCTTTTTTTTTAAATAAGCTATTTTTAGATAACTTATTTTACATATTTAAAATAACTATCATTTTACATTGATTTAAATAAACTATTTTTAGATGCAAAAAAAAATATCTAAATTTATCAAGTATTATTATATAAAATTTTCATCTAAGTAGCTTGTCGATTCTTTTTTTAAAAATGTTTGAATTGCTGACACTCTTTGTCACCGCATCCAGCGTGTTCCAGTTTTTTGCTGTTCGGTTAGTGAAAAAGTTGTGTCTCACTCCACAATTGCGGATCAGCTGTCGCTCGATAGCTTTATGGCAAGTTCTTGTGTTCCCTGCCGGGCTTTCTAGACCGTCCGAAGCCAGCTTTTGATCCCCATTTATGAATGTCACCCGATCATGACCATGCTGAATTTTGTGTAGTTGGATGAGATCACCACGCCTGCATCTCTCTTCTAGGGTACTCCAACCAAGAGCCTCTCTTCTCTCGACGTATGGTTTATCCTTCAGTTCTGGTACTAGTTTCGAGAATCGTCGCTGGACTTGCTCCAGAACATCTATATCACTTCGTCAATAAGGATTCCAGGCTCCTACAGCAAATTCGAGATGGGGGCGAACAAATGACTTAAAAAGGAGATCTACTAGCTTTAAGGAGAAGTACTTGAAAGTGAGTCGACTATTCGACTTGCTACCATCGTTGCTCTTGCCGCTGCTCGCTTAGCCTGTTCGCTTGACTTAAGATCGCTGGTGATGATGATTCCGAGATCGCGTTCTTTAGTTGTCTTCGCTAGAGTGTGACCTCCAAGCTTATAGTCATGACGCCTGTTGTTTGCTCCAAAATGCATTACAACACACTTCTCTAAGTTGAAATTAGTTTGCCATGTGTCAGACCATACCAACAATCTCTCCAGATCCAGCTGCATCTCTATCGAATCCTGTCGCCGCTCCACTGATCTGGCCAGCTTGCTATCGTCTGCGTAGAGCCTGCAAAGTGAGCTGCAGAGATCAGGCATATCATTGATAAAGATGATGAAGAGCAGAGGTCCAAGCACTGATCCTTGTGGAACGCCTCTCGTGACCGGCACCCAATCAGAGACTACTTCACCTATCACTACACGCTGTTTGCGATCGCTCAGGAAACAGCGGATCTACTTTATGAGTAAATCGGGAAGACCATATGCTGCTAGTTTCACAAGTAGCAGTTCATGCGACACTTTGTCAAATGCTTTCTCAAAGTCCAGATAGATGACATCCGCCGGCTGCCTTTGACTCATGCAGTTTGTCAAGAAATCGATTGTTTCTAAAAGATTGGTAACACAAGCCTTGTGAGCCATGAAACCATGCTGTTTATCCGTGATGAGCTTGTTCTTCTCAAGATGCTTGACGATTTAATCGTTAATTAGCAACTCTAACACTTTGCAAGGAACGGGGGTTAGAGAGACCGGACGATAGTTGCTTACAATAGTTCTGCTACCCTTTTTATATATTGGTGATACATTAGCAATTTTCCAATCAGCAGGCACTTCCGATAAGATCAAAGACTGCTTGAAGACATAGGAAAGTGGTCCGGCTGGCGACTCAGCGCACATTTTCAGAGCGTGTGTGTTGACCTGATCAACTCCAGCTGACTTGTCACTGTTTAAAATCCTAAGTTTTTTCAATACCATGTCAGGAGTAACGACGTCCTCAATTACAAAACACGAATCAGGTTTACCTCTCACTTGGAAATTCGACTCCGCGATTTTCACGAAATATCAGAAAAAGGAATCGAAATAGATGAAGGGCGAGTAATGGTAATAAAAGAGTATCCTAAGCCAAAACTTGTAAACAAGTTAAACAATTTTTAGGACTTGCAAGCTACTATAGACAATTTATTCCAAATTTTTCAGATATTGGAGATCCATTAAACAGACTCACCCGAAAAAATATACGATTTAAATGGGATAAAAATTGTGAGTCATCTTACTATTTAAAATTCACAAGTGTGAAAAAAGTTAGTTTTGACACCTAAAAAATTCAAAGAAAAAAATTTTCCCACTGTCTCAAAATATCAATTAGAAAATATCAAAAACAAATTTTCATACATTTTATGCTATAACAATAGACAGTAATCTCAGCGTATTATTTTATTTTATTTTTTTTTGTTACTGTTTTTTTTGAATCAAATTAAAAAATGAACCGTAACAAAGGTTTTCAATTTACGTTACAACAAATGATTAGAAGATACGTCAACGATGGTACTAATATTAGAATTATTAGAAAACGATTGAATCGTAAGATACGGTCTCAAATCAATCAATCAAAAATCAATCAAAAGAAAAAAAAAATTATCCAAGAGTATGCTAAGGCAAAATTAAACATTAAACTAAACGATGATATAAATGTTAACTTAACAAACAAAACGAACTCAAAATCAGAAGACGAATTGCTTGATTTCTTAATTTATGAAACAACAGAACCAAACTAAACTTCAAAGAAAAGCATGAAAAAAGTGCTATTTTTCAAATTAAAATTTAGTGAACTAAAAGTTAAGGTGATAAATATGAAACTAAAAGGTTTCGAAATTGAAGATAATGTCCTATTGAAAATTAGAAAAAACAAGAAAAGAATTTTTAAGCAACTAGCTGTTCCCCAGTGTTTGAAAAATGACATATTAAAAATGAGTCATGACAATTTTACAGGTGCACATCTTGGTCACGCAAAAACATGAACCAAGTTGACCAATATATTTTATTGGCCAGAGTATTACAAAGAAGTGAAAAACTACGTAGAATCCTGTAACGTGTGCGCTAAGATTAAAAGTCCATCAGCAAATAGAGCTGAATTACAGCCCATTACTGAATTCAGCAAGCCTTTTGACATGATAGCTGTGAATATCTTAAAGTTAAGCACTAGAAATTCAGGCAACAAATACGTTGTGGTCTTTACTTATTATTTAACTAAATGGGTTGGAGCATTTGCTCTCAGAAACATGACAGCGGATGCTATTGCTAAAATGTTTGAATACAAAATTATTTGTAGACATTCGGCAGCCTCTAAACTCCTAAGTGACCAGGGAAGAAATTTTCTTTCGAATTTAATAAAAAGTATATGCAAATTCCTACATTTAAACAAAGTCCAAACAACACCTTATAATCCAAATGTGACAGCTAAGTTGAACGCTTCAATAAAACTCTTTGTCAAATGTTGGCTTCATATGCATATTCAAAACAGAATAATTGGGACCTATACTTAACATTAGTCTTATTTTCATATAGAACTAGGGTTCAAACTACAACAAAATAGTCACCATTTGCTTTATTATATGGCAGGGAACCAAGACTTGGTGAATAAGATAAGAATAATTTAGGCTATGAACAATCTAGTTTTATCCTAAATATTCATGAAAAGTGATTAGAGGCAAGGAAAAATATAGCAAAAAATTCTGAAGTAAACAAATCTATTTATGAAAAAAAAAATATTCAAATCCAAGCCCAACATACAAAGCAGAAGAATATGTTAAACTTAAAAATTTTCAAACAAAAACAGGGTTAAAGAAAAAACTCAGAAATGACAAATGGAGCGAACCTCATAAAATAATAATTGTCCCTAATAAAAAAAAAAACATTACCATTGATTTCAAAGGAAAACCTAAAAGTAAAGAGAACCAAAAAGAATTTTTTCTGAAGTTATAATTAAAAATCCTATTTTAACAAAATCTGGTAGAAAAACTAAGACCAAGAATTAACCCAAATTATTTTTTTCCTTTAGATAAAAAAAAAAAAAATTTATAAACAAAATGCCAAAATCGCCAAATTGCCCATCAAACATCAAGAGAATCCAAAGAAAAATGGGGGTGTCAATGGTTAAATCAGAACAATTTATGAAACGCCATGGTGAAAGAGTTTTTAGAAATATTGAAAAAAATTCATTAAGATTGTCGGGTGTCGGAGGATTGAAAAATATGGCTAATCATGAAATAAAAAAAATACCATCGTTATTAGATCTAAAAATTCCTATTCCTAAAGATGCTGACAGGTTTTTTCCCATTAAAGATGGACTTACTCCCTTTCTAAATAGTAAAATGATCAAAGAATTTAAGAAACCTATTTGGAAAAGAGAAGTTCCTTTAATAGATCCAATAAGAAAAGAACCTCAAGAAATAATTGAAATACCAAAACAAGAACCAATTAAAACAACATCCATGATAACCCAAACAAATGTTACAGCTGTATTAGAACTTTTCAGATTGGAGATTATGTAGTATCTTTCAGCGGTAAAGGAGGTTCTTATATTGAAATAATAAAGAGAGACCAAAAATGTCAAACATTGTAAATTATGAGTAAAAAGTTAAGTTTTGATAGATTTTTTTTTTAATAAATATAATAACATAAATTAATATATTTGGATAATAATCCATTCTTGTAATATACAAAAATGGCCACAAAAATATTGTTAAAAGGTATATAAATTGCATTGTATATTAAAAGGGTGGATTATATATACTAATTTTTTTTTCTATAAATATATTATAAGATTTTTATTCATATGGATTTTTATCTGCTGATTCAGAAAAATATTAATATTGAACTTTATTTAGCTAAAATTAAAAAATAAAAAAAGTTAAAATTAAACTTTATTTACAGCGGTTCTAATAAAAACGGAGCGCCAACTATCCGGCCGGCCTAACTCTGCCATTCATGCCATCAGACAGAACTGTCTGATCTAGGCGTTCAATATTTTATTTTAGAAAAAAATTTATTTATTTTTATTATAAATTAAAAAATAAGACTTAATTTTTTCAAATGAGGATTTCTAAATGAGAGCTAATTATCCAAAATGAGTTTATCATTTTGAAATCTTAAAGTAAAATATTGCCCAACTAGAAAATTCTCAGATGAAAAAATTAAACTTCTTTTTCAATTTATAATAAAAAATAAATAATAATCATTTAAAATAAAATTGTATAAAATATTGAACGCCTGGGTCGTCCGGCAATATCTGACGGTGTGGACGGCTAGGTCGGAACGGCCGGCGGGTTGGGTCGGCTGGGCTAGTCGGACGGATCGGTCGGATGGGTCGGCCGTGTAAGCCGATTGGGACGGACGGGTCGGAGCCGCAAACAGGTCTGGATGGACGGCCGCTACGGTTGTTGTTTGGACGCGGCTTTTATATCGTTACATTTTAATTAGAACCCTGTAGTTAAAATTAAATTAAATTCTTAATCTCAACGTACTTGTTTTTTTATCCTATACATTATTCCTAAACTTAATATATTTCAAAGTATTAATTTTAACATCAATAAATAAATAGGATGTTAAAATCAAAAAATAACAGTATAACCGAATATGTCGTGCATATTCAATGGAATTCAAAAGAGCCGCAATTAGACATTACGAGACAAAAAAAAAATTAACTTATAGTTTTATCCTTAAATTTTATGTTAGTTGATTGATTCTATAAAAAGGGATTGATTATTTTAATTGGTAACTAAACACGCCTTTAAATGAGAAACTTATCTATCAATTAATCAATTAATTTTTTCACTTACCGTATTTCCTCAAATAAAAGAAAGTTCGGTCATCAAAGGGTTTCTTTTATTTGAAAATTTTTCACTTCAAAAAAGTGACTCAAATAGAAGAAATTTTTCCATTTTTTTTCTTCTAATAGAAACAAAAAAATGCATGTTTTACATGACAATGACTGGTGAATTTTCTTTTAATCGAGACTCATTTTTTGAGAAAAACAACTCAAATAAAGGCAAATTTTTGCCTCAAATAGTAGCAACTTTCTTCTATTTGTGGTTACTTCTATTTTAGGTAATACGGTATATTTTTTCAAGGATTGTCTTGGGAATTTTTTTTTAATTGGGTGTATGTAATTTCCTGTTCATGGAAAATTCTGAACATCCTGAAAATAATTTAAATAAATTAAAATTTTTTGTCATAATTAACATGGCGAAATTTCCAGGTCGAATTTTTTTCCAGATCACCAGCACCATCAAAGTCGCATATTTTTTAAAATAGTACTGGACTCAGACATTTTTTAAATGCATAGCTATTTTAAAATCTAGTTCCTAAAAAGATGTTTGTTTTTCACGTGAAAGATGTAAAAACTAGATTTGTGGAAATTGTTTGCCAAAGAGTTTCAAACAATTTTATTGTCCAAACTGTAAATAACATAAAAATATTTTAGAATTTTTAGACAATAGCTATTTTAAATTTTATCGGTCAATTTCTGATTTTATATTCTTGCGTAAAATTCGTTAATTACTTTCTCGTTATTCAGACAAGAACTAATAAAAAATAGCTAAATTATTTTAAAAATCATTTTTAAGCCTTTTTTTGACAAAAGTGACATGTCACTAACTTAGACACTAAATTTTGTAAAAATCGTCATTTTTAGGCCTTTTTCGACTATAGTGACATGTCGCATTAGTCGAAAAAGGTCAAAATGAAAACCAGTGTTGGATAAATAGTGACATGTCACTATAAATAGAGTGATATGTCACTAAAATCGAGCAATTACGTTAGATTATAGAATAAAGAAAAAAGACAGAAAAGAATATCTAAATCTTATAAGTAATTACTACCAATAGCGGTGAAATTAGTAAATTAATACCTAACACTGATGCTCCATTAAGAAAAAATGTAAATGTGAATACAGATAGCTTAAAAGACCCAAGACGACCCAGGACAAAAGAACAAATTTTTAGAACATACATGGATTATGATAAAAAAGAAAAAATAACCAACATGTCAGATACCAAAAGCAAGGAAATTAATGAAATATTTGACTCAGATGATGATGATGATATAGAACTTTTCGGATTGAACCTAAGTGATATTGGTAAAGAGAATGAGGGAATATTAGAAATCAATGTACCCATGGAAGAATTGTGAAATGAATATTTAAATTTTTTTCACTCATATATTTGTATTGTTTTTAGCGTATTGCTTTATAAAATTTTAGAAAAATTTTATTTTTTTTACAAGGAGGAGATGTAATGTGCTGAATAATTAAATTATAAATGTTATTCAAACATTAGATGTCACCTCATGTTTCATATTACATTTTATTATGCAACATTACATTTTATTGTAGAAAGTTAATAAACATAACTTTAACTTTTACTTTAGATTACAAAATAAATAATTCAAAAAGGTTCAATCTTTTTATCATCGTATATTCTACTAAGTATATTTTTATAAATAAATATTTTAAATAAGATAAAAGTTTTATATTTATTTATCCGGTTACCTGGTAGCCAATATACTTTTATCTCCCTTACCCTTATATCTACCGGACAGTGTGCCATAGATACCTCATCTCATCTTTCGAATGGGCTAGGGTAGAAACCCTCACGTACAATTACATTAATTTCATTAATATATTATTAATTAGGCTTTCTTTGTTTAATTTTAATTTTTTTTCAAAATAATTTCGTTAAGAGAAAAGAAATAAAGAATTTTAGAAATTACCTTAAAACGGTTCTAAACGCAATGTGGGCAACATGCGTTTATACTCATCAAAACTTAAACGCGTTTTCATCTACAGAAACAAGAATTTATTGTTTGTCAAATATTTTACAAATATTCTAAACCTTAAATGAATATTTGAATTGTACACTTTTCCAAGAGAAATTATAAGCAATGAAATTATTTAACGATTAATCAATTTATGTAGCTTATTAAATACTCTTTTTTTGATTTACTTTAAATTTTCAATTAATCTCAATTTAACACCAATGGTTTAAAATGCTATATTAATTTCTTTACTTTTTCGAAAAAATAAATTATCATAAATTTTTTAAATTAATAAAAAAGATTGGAATACCAATGGCATCAAATATTCTAGAGTACGTCTCGGATGGTTGAGTTATCCGATGCTTCTGGTGCTATACAAAATGTAGTCAAAGAAGTTACAAAAAAACAATCATGGCTAACCACGCATCAAAACTGGCATCAAAAAAGTAGCTTTTTCCAACACACCATCAACCAACTATGCATTGTAAGCCCATAATCTTGTGATCAAGAAAAAAGAAACTCTCAGAGAACGAATGTTATTAGCAAGATTTTTGAATTAATGTCTCAGGACAGTGGCAAATGGTCAAATGAATACGCAAACAATGATAAATAATTCATATAATCAACATCAATTGAACTAAAAAAATGTACTAAAGGCTATCATTGGGCAAAAGGCAATAAAGAAGTGACCACGAGCGTGTTAGGGACTACAACTGAATACTATATGTATACTATATATCAGCTGAAAAATCAAAGGCAAGTGAAGAAGAAATTAGGAATGTTAAAGAAATGCGTTGGACCACTTTTAGTCAATTTAAAAAAGAGAGCTTCCACGCTTTTGACCTTGACTCTACCAAATGGACTTGATATAGCAGTTAATTGGAAAGAAGGTAAATGCACCTGTTCAGTATTTTATAATCAGTACATCTGCAAGCATTTAGTAGTTCTTGCAATCAGGTAAAATTTTGTCAGAACATCAACAGCAGCAAAAGATGTACCGACTGGCAAAAACCGTAAAAGAGGAAGAAAACGCAAATAATGCAACAAAAGTTTTATTGAAAAATTAAATTTTGTTCTTTTAAATTTTTTTTATAAGCTGTATTAATATTAAAATAAACATTAAAAATTAATAAATTTTACTTTTAATATTTAGATAAACATTTTACTGATCAATTTATATTTAACACTTATCAAAATACTTAAATACTGATCAAATAATTAAATAATTCCTGATCAATTAATTTATATCCAAAAAATGTATTTAGCTTAATATTAATATTTTATAGCCGTTAAAATAGAATCATTAAATATTTGAAATGGCCTAGCATAAAAATATATAATTTAATTTTTAATAAGTTTCAAAATCATAAATTAAAATTTTTTTTTGGTGTCGAATAATTAAATTAAAAGCGTAAAATACAAGCCAGCAAAAAATTTTAATTCTATACCAATACTTAAGATCCTAGAAATAGACATTTTTAACAAACGTTATTAATTTTCTCTGAGGCAGGATTTAGAAAAAATAAAGAATCTTTTGCTAAATAAAAAAGGACTCATTAATTATCGAAAATATTAACAAATAATTCTTTTTTTTGAATATTTTTTAAGAAATAGAATTCTTTGTTTAAAAATGATCTTTATAAATTTATCAAAAATTTAAACGCTTTTCATACTTTTGACAAAACTTGTGTACTTTTAAAACCAGCATTAAGAAATAATTTTATTCCCTATTTATTTTTGTTTGTTTCAAAGCGTTTGGCTGATTCATTTTGCCATGTAAAATTATAAAACAAAGAACATATTTAAAAAATGCATCTTATTGTCTAAATTTCACTGAAAATTAATTCAACAATTAAGCTCTAAAGGATGATTGCATCATCGAAATAACAAAAAACAGGTATTTATTCTTATAAAAGTTTAACTCAGTTAATTTAAAGAGGAAAAAATTAAAAAATAAAATTATTAATTTTTTTAATACTCCCTGAATAGGACAATAATTCTTTGTTCTTTTATTCCCAAATTTCTCTAAATTCAACAATTGTCATAAAGATAATTTTATGTTATTTTATTTCATAGAATATTTTGAAACTATTGAATTGCTTGGTTTGACAAGAAAAGATTTTTCTGTTTATAGTTTTGTGCGCAAAATTTTAAAATTTTAAAAAGTACTCGATTTTTAAAATTTTCTTAATAAAATTTTTAAGTCAATATTCTCAATTTAAATAGATCGTTAGAGACTGTCTTAAATTTTCTATTTTTTAATTTATAACATATCGATAAAGTTAATAATGTGTTTAATTTTTCTGGAATTTGAAGCTTGAATAAAATTATTTATTAATTAGAATGGCTAATTATTACTTATTTTATAGGCTTCATATTAAAGATCGTCGTTAATCAAGTATTTGAACTAATAAATAAGAATTTGTAATAAGAGTGTTTCTAATTAATGTTGAACATGACAAAGTAGAATTATATTTATTTAATATATGAATAAATTCAATCAATTAATATATTTGTTTGTTATATTAATTTTCAATAAACTTAATAATTTTTCATCAAATTTTTATTATTCATTTAAAACATATCATGACAATGCAAATTTTAAAAACATAATCAAAGAAGACTAAAGACTAATTTGAAAATTTTGGTTAAAAAATTCAAATCTGACTAAAAGAATTTTTTTGTTTAGTTTAACTTTTCATCGACCGAAATGTCTGGCAGTTTTTTAAGATTTCAAGTTTTAATTACGTAAATTTTCAAATGAACTGTTATGTTTTTTCCAAATAAAATTTACCTAGAAAAGGGAGAATTTCAGGTATAATAGTATTTAATAATAATTAACTTTTTTAATGGAAATTCCGTGGTGCAATGGGGTATCGAAGCTCTTCATGAAAAACATAATTTAAATAATTCCAATGACAAAAACAATACCGAAAAAAAAAGATTTAAATAAAATTAATAAAAAATCAAACATGGAAATTTTTTTTTGTCTAGTTAATATTAAAACATTACGTCTCTGTTTATTACGGTTTAATTAAAATTTGATAAAATTAAGTATTGTGTTTTTAGCAGAATTTAATTTCTGAATAAAAATCTTAATTTATCTCTTTTTTCATCGTTCACATAATTATACAAACTTTTTTTAAAGAACAAAAATATTTAGCAGTGATTATGTTTTTAAAATTATCAGTAAATAAAATTTATCATTAATTAAAATTAATTTTTCAATTTAGTTTTTTAAAACGTAATAAAAGGTCTATTAAATGCATCTAATCATTTGATTTTAAACCTTTTTATATGCTTAATTTATTTATTTGTTTATAAAATTTCGATGCATTTAAGCCTATAAATTGATTGTGTAAATTAATATATACGACATTAGCATGTTAAAGTTAAAGCTAAGTTTTCAAGACAAATAAAAATTTATTTCTCAAGATATCTTGAGAAAAAATTTTAATTAAACAAGCATTTTAAATTATAAATTATTTTAAAAACCGTCACACATTTTAACACTTAATATTATAAGTTGTTTGGATACTTTTCTATAAATTAAATTCCTTTTGAAGACCCAAAATAATAAATCGAACCAAATTTTGTTTGTTTCTGATTTCAAATATTTTAAGTATTGCTTATAGAAATTTCCAATGCCCTATATAGGAAATAATTTATTTTTTTAACCTTTTTAATACTTATCCTCAACAAAAAATAATAGATTTTAATTCGAAAACTTTTCCTAATTTATTTGTTTTTTTTTCTAACTAATGAACAAAACATATGCAATTTTAATTAAACTTATTAAGTCAAATGATTAGAGATGGTGATAACATAATTTAGAGATACATGGCTTATCCATCTGGTTTTCAATTAGAGCCCGGTTGATTATTTCAATTTTTTTATCAGAATAATTTCAGCAATAAAATCCAGGCAGTTCTAAAGGAATCAAAGTCTGTCTTTCCAGCCTTACGAAATGTTACACTAAAAGTAAATAAACTTTAAAAAAAAGGTTTGAATAGTGACTTTATAGTATTTTTCAATGAAAGGATAATAAATTGAGTAAAATAAAATTTGTTCCATTGCAGTTTCTTTTGGTTTTGGATAGAAACTTTACTTTACTTTGAAACCTCATGACCAAAATTACTCAATTTTATAGAAAAAGATAAATTAGTTCTAAAAAATATAAAACCATTAAAATTAAGATGCATAATCTTAAATTAAAGTCTCCAAAAATAAATTATTTTTCCATTTTTAATTTCAAGAATAGAAATTATTTAAATCTTTTTTTTAAAGAAAATTATCTTAATTTTTTCTATAAAAATAATTTTTTTTTAATTTTTTTTGTCATCGACAACGCTGGCGTAATTTTTGATATAAATAATAAATAATTTTGTATAATTTTCTCAGACTTTAAATTGAAGGTTAAGAATCCAATTTTAATATCTATCAAAAAATAATTTTTAAGATGTTTTTTGAGCATTTCGTGTTTCGAGCGAAAATAACAATAAAATTTAATTCTTTCTATTGATTCCAAGATTCAAATCTTTAATTAAGATTTTTTTTAAATTTATTTTCTATTAAACTTAATGGTGACGATTTTTATTGATTGAGAGAAATTTTAAAAAGACCTAATCTCGACAAATTTCTAGCAATCTTTTTCAACTTTACCTATTTAGATCGTTTTTAATTGATTTTTTTTCATAATCAAAACTTTATTTAACAAAATTTGGGAAGTTTTTAGTTGAAGTGTTTTGACTTTCTGGCTGAAGCGTTTTTTGTTGTAACCTTTCGATTTTTTTTGAAATAGTTCCTAGAAACTAAGGTAGCAAAAGACTGTTTAAATTCAAAAATTTTAAAAGAAAACTTCATATTTTTTTTAAAAATAAATTTTTCAATGAAACTTTATGAGTATAGATAAAAATCAATATTTTGCAATAATATTTTAATTTGGTTAAAATTTTTATTGATTAAAATTTCAAATTAAAAAGTGATAACATTTATGAAATAATTTTTTCAAGTGAGGCCAGTTTGATATTTTTTTGTAAAAATAAATTTAGGGTTTTTATTTCAAGGTTAATCAACAGGCTAGTGCCCTTATCGTAGTCGACTTATTAACACTTCATTTATTTAATTTAATAAAAAAATTTAATAATTAAAATTATAATTTTTATAAAAATAAAATTATCTGTTATTTTGAAAACAAAAAAACATTGATAAATTCATATGAAATTTTTTAAAATTTTTTACAAAGTCAATAAAGATCAAATCGATATTATTATAAATATTATTATAAATATAGATATTATTATAAATGGATAGTTTGAATGTTGCAAATTTTTGCAAATTTAAATTAAAAAGTGATAATAGTTATGAAATAATTTTGTCAAGTGAGACCAGTTTGATATTTTTTTAGAAAAAATAAATTTAGGGTTACATTCAGGTTAGTAGTTTGAATAGCCTTTGTTTAGATCTTCTTGTGAAAAAATTTATTGGAAACGATATAAGTAAAAATTGAGGTTGATTGAGGAAAAAAACTCAAATTATTTTGTATATTTATTTAGTTAAAATAAAAAAATATTTACTTGTTAAAATTGATTGTTTTTCTTTAAAAGGTATTTAAAGTAAATAGTTGTTTCAAGTCCTAAGGTAATTTTGAATGTCAAGGAAAAAACACTTCTAAAATTAGTAAAAAGATAACTTTTTAGAGCCAAGATAACATTTTCCAAATTGAGATTATTTTCGTCATTTAGCAAAAATCATAAAAAATTCTGGAGTAAAATTTTCTTTTTAATCATTTTTTTTGTCAAGCAATTTTTTGTGATTTAAAATTATTTTTTGTTTTTGTTCGACTAAATTGGCACTGAGAAAAAAAGCGAAGCAAAAATGCACTGATTAGCCGACACACACAATTCAAGATACCTGTTTACCATGCGTAAACTCTTCGGAGGAGTCTTCTTCAATTTGTCTAGCATATCTGCACAGACTCATGCAACTAAATTCTTAATAAATAAAATATCTTGTATATGTTAAGTGTTCCAATTTTTTTCTAGTAGCTATGTTAAAAAAATATGAACATATTGTAATATTAATATTTTTTTTTTCTATTAAAATTTAATTTATAAAAAATAAAATTTAACTAATTAAGCTAGAAATACAATTATATACAAAACGTTAGCGAGCTAGACTAGAAAATGCTTGGATGGGGGAAAAAGAAATGAACAAAAATTGAACGCCTACAAGCAAAGCTACTATTACTATTTAAATGCTTTCTCTCTCTCTCTCTCTCATTTTTTCTTTCTCTCTCTTTTCTTTCAATTTTTAGCTCGCTTTCTATTATTCTAAAAATTTTAATCAATCAAAAATTTTAATTTTAAAAATTTATTCCAAATTTTAGTGTTTTTGTTTTGATGTATTTTTTTTTCTATTGCTTGTTTCGAATGTTTGTTTAATAAAAAAAAAAAAAAAAAATTTTTCAAATTTTTATTAATTAAAAAAAACAAAATGAATTTTAATTCGAATCAAAATGATCAAATAAATCAATCTGAATCAATTTTGCCCTCATCGAACACAAACGCCGACTTTCTCTATCACCTGAAGCATAAGCAGCACCACTTGACCATAGTGCCGATAGACAAAGAGGCGCCCAGCACCGACAAATGGTACCACGGGCGCCTGGACCGGCGGCGCGCCGAGCTCGTGCTGCGCGAGCACGGCAAGCCAGGCGGCTTTCTGCTCAGAGAAAGCGAGAAGTCGCGCGGCTCCTACGTCCTCAGCTTCTTCTCCCTCACATCCACCATTCACCACTTCAAGTAAGAACCATCCAACTCCCTAAACCAACTAACCACCTGTTCCATTTTGAAGAATCACTGCCGTTCTCGGCGACTACTACATCGGTGGTCGTCAATTCGACAAACTGGACACTCTCATCAGCTACTACATGCACTATTCAGAGCTGGTCAAAGACGAAAAGCTGCTCGAGCCCGTGGCTCCGAGCCGTGTTTGCCATTTGGAAAAATTTTATGTCAGCATCAAGACGTTCCAGCGGCCCAACAAAATCCACTTTGATTTGATCAAAAATTTGGACCCGATGAACGAAGAGGATGACATTTTGTACATTGAAAAACAAGGCGAGCTATTTAGAGTGTACAGTGAAATGGCCGATGGAGAATGGATGTGGGCCCAGTCGTGCCAAAGCAATGAATGCGGCCTGCTCAAAGCCGACTGTGTCAGATATGTGGTAAGTTCAGTCTTTTTGGCCGCCTACTTGATCCCAGAACACGTTCTAAATCAGTGTTCTTGCTTTTCTAATATTAAACCAATTTGAATCGGCTGGAATAAATTATGTGCCAAAATAGTTTACCTTTTTTTTCTACCTTTAAATTTTGGAAAAATTTTTGAAAAAAAAATAATTATTTTTTAGCATTTTTTTGTGTCTAACCGGACTTTTTTTTCTTTTCAAGGACGATGACAAAGTGCACCAATTTGAAGCCTGGTTCTATTCGGACATAACCAAAGAAGAAGCTGTCTCAATACTTGCCAATGGTATGTAGTTTTTTTTATTTTTGTGTGTTTGTTTTTTTCTTTGTTGAAGATAAGAATTTATGACGTAGATTTAATTTGGCATTATAGACATGGTCCTGAAATAGACCGTGTTAAAGGCGTTTGGAGCTAATGATAAGATGTTTAATTGCTAAAATGGCAAAATGAGTTTATTTACTCTATTTACCTCGCTTAAAGGCCCACGTCTTAATATCCTTTGCTAAATTATGTTAAATAAGTTCAAAATTAAATAAAGGCTTTTAAGATAATTTTTTTATTTTTTTACAAAAGAATATTTAGAATCAATATTTGGATATTTAATAAAGAAAAAAATAGAATGAATATTTAGGCTTACAAAAAATTAAAAAAAAATCATACAAATCAAACATTTATTATTGTTGAGCATATTTGAGCATTTGACTTTTTTAGTTAAGAATAATTTATTTAATTTTTTTTTTCAATTTTGATTGTTATTGCTCAGACTTAGAAAATAAAAAATAAAAATTCTATCAAAATATTTTCCATCAACATTGGTTTTGCCATTAAAGAGAAAAATTCAATGTATTATAGGAATCAGACATTTATTATTGTTGAGAATAGTTGATCACTTTGATCGAAAATTTAAACTTTTTCTGAAGGATTTACTTTAGCTATTAAAATATTTTTTATTGCTTAATTTTTTAGTTAATCGAGTTCAAAAAAATACACCATCAATCCAACATCATTAGCCTTTTGTAGATTAAGATAATTAATTTACAAATTTTGTTTAATTTCTAAAATTAATTTTCACAGTCTTAATTAATAAAAATTTATTTAATATTTTTTTTTGTATTTAACCTAAGCCATTATATTTGCAAGATTTTGTAATCAATAGAGTTCGAAAAAAAAATCTACAGTTAAATCCAATATAAAATTACTTTTGTAGACAATAATAATCATTTTAAAATAATTTAGTTTTAATTAGTAATCACTCTAAAATGAATAAATATTTAATCAAAAATTTATGTTGCTGGATTTTATGAGAAATTTTTGCCAAAATTTTTAGTCGATAGAGTTTTAAAAAAATGTGCCATTTCCAATATCCAATATCTATTTACTTAAGTGGATAATTATTATTAATTTAAGAATTTAATTTTATTTTTATTATTATTCAGAGTCTAAAATAATGAGAAATTTCATCAAAATATTTGTTATTGGATTTTTAATTTATGAGAAACTTTTTCAAAATTTTTTAGTCAAACGAAGTTAAAAAAACAATTTACCATTTAATCCAATATCAATATACTTTTTTAGATATAATTATTAATTTAAAAGCTTAATTCTATTTTAATTATTATTTAGAGTCTGAACTAATTAAATTTTTTTTGTTGTATTTTGTAGCCATTATGAGAAATTTTTGCCAAATTACGTAGTCATAAAGGTTAAAAATCATATTAACCATCAAATACAATAATAATTTTATTTTGTAGATATTAATTATTAATTTAAAAGTTTAATTTTAATTTTATTATCATTCAGAGTCTAAAAAAAAATTTTATCAAAAATTTTAATTTTTTAGATTTAAAAAAAAAATTACCATTTAATCCAATATCAATATACTTTTGTAAATTAAATTATATATTTAAAAGTTTCATTTTATTTCTATTATTATTCAGAGTCTAAAATAATGAGAAATATCATCAATATTTTTTGTTGGTTTATTTTGTAGCCTCTATGAGAAATTTTGCCAAATTTTGTAGTCAATAGAAGTTTAAAAAAAATTTACCATTTAATCCAATATCAATTTCTTTTTGTAGATATAATTATTAATTTAAAAGCTTAATTTCATTTTAATTATTATTCAGAGTTTTAAATAATTAAAAAATTCATCAAAAATTTTTGTTGTTGGATTTTTAATTTATGAGAAACTTGTTCAAAAATTTTTAGTCAAAAGAAGTTAAAAAAAAATTACCATTTAATACAATATCAATTTCTTTTTGTAGATATAATTATTAATTTAAAAGCTTAATTTCTTATTATTATTCAGAGTCTAAAATAATTAAAAATTTCATCAAAAATTTATGTTGTTGAATTTTGTAGCCACTATGAGAAATTTTTGCCAAATTTTGTAGTCAATAGAAGTTTGAAAAAATATTAACCATCAAATCCAATATCAATTTACTTTTGTAAATAACAATTATTAATTTAAAATTTTTATATTTTTATTATTCCGAGTCTAAAATAATAAAAATTTCATCAAAAAATTTTCCATCAAACATTAGTTTTATCAACAAAAAAAAAAATCACTAGAAGCAGGTCTTTCTCTTCTTAATTTTCTTATCTTAATAAAATTTAATTTTTTCTAATTCAATTTTTTACCATAAAGCCGGAAATTTGAGTTATCTAGTTCGACCAAGCGACCAGTCATCAGGCGATTTCACCTTGTTCTTCCTGGCCGACAATTCGGTGCATCGATTTCGCATCACTGGATGCCAAACAGACTCAGCCAAGTACTTTCACATAGGAGGACGCGACTACACCAGCATCAGCGCCATTGTTCAGCGCTACATGAACGAGGACATAACCGAGGGCTACCGGTTGAGCAAAGTGGCGCACAAACGTGCCGACAACCATCCACTTGAGCACCTGTCAGTCATTAAAGACAAGACCAATCAGCCATCAATTAGAATGAGCCTCAACAGAGACATCTCGTTTGCCAACAAAATCGACTTGGTAAAAAAGCACAATTCGTTGGTGTATGATGAAAACATGCTGGCCAAAAACACCCAGTCCTACTTGAATGGTCTTAGCATGAGTTTGAACGAGTCGTCGCTTAAATCTGCCATTTCGATCACAAACCCGGGCCAACATTCGAACAAGATGTTCAGCTTTCGCCAGAGTCGGTCTAAGATGAGCGACAAAAATCAGATTAGATCACAAGCATCTATCAATGAGCCCAATTTGGAAATAAAGAGTTCAATAATGTCCAAATCGTTTTCGTCGCCGCTCACATTCAGCAACTTGAATAGGAATGATTTTTATCCAGACACTTTGCTAAAAGCTTTCTCTTCCTCTTCCTCATCATTCAACAAGTCAAACGAGCCTAGTCAATCGAACAGTTCCAATAGCTCAAATCAGCAGAACATGGACTTGGAAAATTTTAATCGAAAGAAAAAAATTGTACTCAAAGGATACCTTAGTAAATACAGTAGGTTTTTTCTTGATTTTTTTAAAAAATTTAAATTATTTTAAATTAAAAAAAAAATCAATTATGCTAAAATTTTTCAATTCTTTAATTTTTTTAAAGAAAAGGATTTTTTTGTTTGATTAAAAAAAATTTAATTTTTTTTATAAAAAGTTACTAAGAAATTTTAGAAAAATTTAAAAAAAAAAAAATTAAATTGTTTTAAATTAATAAAAATAATTATAGATATTTCTAAATTTTTCCAAAACTTTTTATTTAATTTTTTTTTTTAAATTTTACTATTTTTAAATTCTTAATCTTTTTAAATCTTTAAAAAAAAAATTAATTATGTTAAAATTTTTCAATTCTTTAATAATTAAATTTTTTTTTAAAGAAAAGGATTTTTTGTTTGATTAAAAAAAATTTAATAAGAAATTTTAGGAAAATGAAAAAATAAAATAGATTTTTTTTGAATAAAAAAAAAAATTTAATTGTTTTAAATTATAAAAAAATTAATAAATATTTTTAAATTTTCCAAAGCTTTTTATTTAATTTTTTTAAAAAAAAATTTTTTTACTTTTTAAATTATTAATCTTTTTTAATCTTTAAAAAAAAATTAATTATTTAAAATTATTTTTTCTTTGACTAATCATCTACCTACGCTTTTTCTTTTAACTTTTTCTTTTCTTTTTTCTTTTTTTATTGTTGCAAGCATTTTTCTCATTAAAGTTACTGACTTGAAATTTAAAATTTGTTATTTTTAAGTTTTTTGCTTTGTTTATTTAAGACGTGGTTCGAACAAAATTAATTTTAATTTTCTAAATTTAAATCCTAACCTTCGTACTGAGTAATTTTTTTTTCAATTTCAAGTCGAGAAATCAAAAAAGTGGAAACCCTACTGGTTCTCGTTGAATCAAACTGATCAGCAGCTATTTTTTTTTTCGGATGAAAAAGTAAGTTTTTGCCCACCCTATTTTTGGTCTTAATAAAATTTTTCTTTTTAGAAAGTCAAAGAAAAAGGACTCATCGATTTGAGCTATGGTTTCTATTACCCACTAGACGACTCGTTCTTTAATAGGTAAATAGGTAACATTTATTTATAGAGAATTTTTTTTGTTAACATGAATAGGAGCCTTTTGCTATCATGCATATTTTTTTCCTAGTTCGTTTATCTGAATTTAGCTGGTCTTTGGTCGATTTCAAATAAAAATAAATTTTTATTAATTAAAAAAAAATTTGCCTTCTTTTCAGTCCCGTGAATATTTAAATAAATGGAGGAAATTATATTAAATTTAAAAAATTTTAGTAAAAATATTAAATATTTTTGTTGATCAAATCTTAATATTTCGCTTTTCATGTTCATTTTCATTAAATTCAAAAAAAAAATTCAAATTTTTTCAACTTTACAATCATCAATAGTGGTTTGTTAGTTTAAGAGAAATTATTTAATTAATATTTTATTTAGTTCTTGAAAATTGTGTCATAAAGAATTTTAAGTGTATTTTTTTCACAAATTTTTGGATTTTTCAATTAAATTTTAAAATAAAAAAATGAAGAACTCTTATAAAAGATTAGTCAGCAAAAACGTTTTTTTCAAAAATTAAAAACACGAATTTTTTAGAAAATTACTTAAAAAATCAAAATATTTACCCAAGAAAATATTTTTAATCTTTAAAGCATGATTTAAAGGTAGCACATTTGATTACAAAATATTTTTTACATTTAATTGAATAATTCTTTGATCTATTATCGGAAGTTTCACGTGAGATGATGTGTTAATAAAAATTAGGAGAAAATATTCAAAATTCAGAATCTAACAAATTATTTAATAACACAAAAAATATAGATGATGATTAGTCTGATATCTACAATTTTTTTCAAAATGAATTTCATAAAATTTTAGACTTCAAGCTTTAGATCTTGAAGTTGTTGATCAATTCAAAATATCATTTAATTCATAGAACTTATCTTTAGATATTAAAATTAATTTTTGAATTAATTTTAAATAATCTATAAAAAAAAACATTTTCTCAATCCATTGATAAAATCGACTTTTAAATTTAAATGTTTTAAATTAAATCATCATTTTTAAATTTTATTTTGATATTTTTTTTTTCAAAAGTATTTTCATCCAACATTCAAATTGAACTAAAAATTCAAATATTGAATTCAAAATTAGTGATAAAATGAAAAGATCGATCTTTCCTATCAATATTTCTAAATAAAAAAATTTAAAATAAACTCTACAAAAAATGATTTAAAACATTTAAATCTAAAAATCGATTTTATCAATGGACTGGGAAATTTTTTTTTTTCAAATTATGTTATTTTTTAAATCCACATTACATGTAAAGCATGTAACTATAAAATTATTAATATTATTTTTTTTTACAAATTGTTGAAATTTTTTTTACTGTTTAAATTTTTTTTTTATTTTTTTTTGTATAATATTTGTTTTTTTTAATCAAATTTTATTCAATCTAATTATTAAGTTCAAATTTTTAATTAATTTTGATTTATTATTCAAATTAATTTGAATCTTAAAGAAAATATTTTTTTATTGTTATTTTTAATTTATAAATATGCTACCAGAAATTGTTCGACATGAGGCTTTCTAAATTCTCCTACATTATATATTAAATTGATGAATTTTACGTAGAAAAAAATTTTATGAATACTTTTGTGATCAAATAAAATATTATAAATTATGTGATCTTTATTTCGTTTATAAAATTTTTTTCTCCTTATTTATTCTGTAAGCTAATTCTATTTTTAAACTAATATATTAAATGTATATTCTTAAATAACATGAGAACCGAAAAGAATACGAAAGGCTGTTCAGTCCTAGGGGTAAAATTTTAGAACCCTTATTTTTTAGAAAAATAAATAATTTAGTAAAATAAAAATTGTTATTTAGAATAAAGTATGAAAATTCCTTTTTCTTGAATTAAATTGAATTGATCAATACTCTTTACATGAATTATGGTGCATACTTGAATTTTGATCTAACTAATTTTTTTGAAAGTTCTGTAGCAAAAAAAAACAGTTTTTTTTTTAGGCTGGTTAAGATTCATGATAGGTTATTTAAAAAAAAAACATATTTTAATTGTCTATTTGAACAAACTCCTCAACAGCGTTATCAGGATAAAAAAAAGGAAAATAAAAGAAAAAATAGTTCATAAAAAATATCTTAAAAAATAATCTGCGCTTGAAAAGTTTTCAAATTGGATCTTTTAAACCTGTCTTTTTATACCAAAAAATCTAATCATATTTTCTCACTTTTTTGCACACCTGAAAAAGATCATCTTACTTCTTTATGTCTCCGATGTTGCTAAATTTCTACTTCCAAATTTTTTCAGTATATTCTAGATTCGCAAAACCATTCCAAACACTTTTACTCTTCCTTTAACTTTTCTAGAATATGCCTGAACAGTAAATTCCAGGTGCAGTCAACCAAAATTTGTGTAGATCTTCTTAATTAAAGTCTTTTATGTTTTGACCAAGGCTTAAGATTGTTCTGTCTACTGATTTTTTTCTTGTTTTAAATGATTTAAAATAAACTTTTCAATTTCATTTTTTTATAACATAATTATAATTTTAATTATTTTATAAAAATTGAATAAAATAATTAATGATTAATTATATCTTATAGTAAAGAAACTGGTTTGTTGATAAGTTTTGAAATTAAAAAATAATGTTGGTGAATAGAGAGCGATTGAATAAAGAAGATTTTTATGATGACGTATCACTTCATTGAAAAAGATTAGAAAATTCAGAAAAATTAATTTTTAAATAAATTAAGAAAGAGTACAATGACTGATATGAAATTTAGATTTAATTCAATAAAATTTTTTTTGATATTTATTCTAATAAAGTTGAAGTTTAATTTTTATTTAATTGTTGATCAATTATTATTAAAAATTATGGAAATTTTTGATGAAAATTTTTTCTATGAAACGATCTTCTTCCATAAATTTATTTTATCAATTTAAATAAATAAAAAAATGATTGAAAATGAAGCAGAATTTTTAAATTTCTTGGGGCTATGGTCCATCTGAAAATATTTTTTATTTAAAAATATTAAAAAAAATAGTATTTAATAAATTTATTATAAATAAGTGACTAAAATTTTATTTATTTAGAAAAAAATTGTAGGTCAAAGATTAAATAATTGGACAGAATTTAAATAATCTATCATGAAAAATAAACAAAAATAAAGTCGATTGGAGTATAATCCTTAGTTCTTTGCTTAAATGAATAAACAGAGATCGATATTTTATATTTTGGTCAAATTAAAATGGAATTTAAAAAAAAATAATTTTTTACAAAACCAAAAAAATTTATTTAAAAAAAAATCTATTTTTCAAAAAATATGAGTTAAATTAGAAAAGGTTTTAAACTACACATACTAACTGAATTTATGATTCCTTGGAAAACCAAGGTAATCGAACCCTTAACGATGCCTGGTTGTTTAAAGGTCTTTTGGCACCTATCTTTTAGGGTCGTATTAGGTATTCAATACCTGAAAGATGCCTGATACAAGAGTTTTTTTCTCAACATCTTGAATGGCCTTTTGTAAGGACTCGTCTGAATAGGTTTTGTATGATTTTTTCTTTTTTAAAATGTTAGTTCTAGGCATCCATATTCAAATAAATGATTAGTTGAGAGTTCTTTTTTTACTCAATTTTAATAAGTTATTAATTAAGTAAACTAAGGTTTCTAACTCAAATTTTTCAAAAAAATTTTTTCATTAATAACAAAAGAATATTCTAAAAGAGCGTTAAAAATATGTTTTTCGATGGGTATAGCTTTATGAAAAAGTTTTTTACAAAAAAATTAGTTTTTTCTTTTTCTGCGATTATGGTGATTCTTTAAGTTTATTCTCGTGATGTGAAAGGTTTTAAAAGAATAAAATTTTAAAGAATTATTTTTTAGAAGTAAAATAAGTGGGGGTCAGTGTTTTAGTAAGACACATATTTTCCTTTTAAACTATTTTTTTAAAAATTCTGAAAAAAATTTTTTTATTTTTAAAGACCCATATTTTTCTTGTTTATTATCAAGTAAAAATTCTGAAAACCATTTTTTCCTTATTAATTAATTAATGGAAATAAGGAATTAATATGTTTTTAAAGAACTATGTTCCTTATCTACTAATTAATTTAAATAATTCAATTTTTTTTTGTACCTTTTTATTCCTTATTAATTATCAAGTAAAAATTCTGGAAAAAAAAAATATTTTACAAATCTAGTTTATCCTCGTAAATTAATTATTAATTAATTAATAAAAATATTTTAAAAAAATTATACCAATATTTTCCTTATCAATTATTTAGTAAAAATACTGAAGAAAAAAAAAGTTTTTACAGACCTATTTTTCCTGATTAACCAATTATTTATTAATGAAAATTATTATTTTTTAAGAATCTTTTTATTCCTTATAAATTAATTAGTAAAAATTCTGAAAAAAAAACGCCATACAAATCTATTTAATAAAATATTTAATATTTTACAAATCTAACTTAAATTTTAATTAATTAATAAAAATTTTAAGCGAATTTTTTTTTAAAAGGACCATATTTTCCTTTTCAATTATTTAGTAAAAATTCTGAAGAAATAAAACAAATTCTAAAGACCTATTTTTTCCTCATTAATCAACTATTAATTAATTGGTCAAAATTTTGAAAAAAAGATTCTTTCTAAAAGACCCATTTTTTCCCTATATATTAATTTTCAAAAATTCTGAAAAAAATTTATTTTTAAAAATACTGGGTTGAAGTTTTCACGTGAATTAATTAATTAAATGAATTAGTTAGAAAAATATTCAATTTTTTTATTCAATAAAAAATAAATTGAATTGTATTGAATTATATATTGAATACGACATTGAGAGTGATTGAATAAAAAAAGTTTTTCATTGAATATATTTTTTAACTAACTCAATTTTTTTTAACTCACGTGAAAACGGCTTATGCTAAAACACGGACCACCTGTTTTTTACTAAAACACGGACCGCGGTCGGATGGTATTAGGAATTATCCAAAAACTTCCGACCACCGACTTTTAGGCAAAAGTATAAGTTGGCTCATAAGACCTAGTTTTTGACTTGTAAAACTAGAAATAACGAGTAAAATCCTGAGTTGCTGTTAACGGACCATATGTTTTCAAGATAATGATTAGACCTTGACCTTCCGACCACTTATTATATGATAGAGAATAGCCTTAGCATTATTGCAGAAAAATAAATTGTCTCCTAGGTCTTTTTTTTAAAAGCTCATAGCTGAAAAACTTAAAAAATCTTTCTTTTGGGATAATTTTTTAATTTCAAAGAATTGATAAATTAAAAAAAAAATTTTTTTATACAAAAATTAATATAATATTAGTCCAGATTTAATAAAGGTCCAGATTTAACTACATTTATTGACAATTACTTGATTTTTTGATTTTTCTTAAAGCCTTTTAATGAATGCATGGTATAAATTTTCAAAATTTCTTATTCCTAAAAATTAAAAAAAAAGTTTGGTTGAAAGTAAAAATAAATTAAGAGAAATTTTGACCGAGAGCCCTAAAATAAATTTATATTAATTATGTAAGAATGAAGAGATTTTAATTATCTACAAAACGGTGTGCCATAAGTATCAATTCTTTGAAATTAAAAAATTATCCCAAAAGAAAGATTTTTTAAGTTTTTCAGCTATGAGCTTTTAAAAAAAAGATCTAGGAGACAATTTATTTTTCTGCAATAATGCTAAGGCTATTCACTATCATATAATATGTGGTCGGAAGGTTAAGGTCTAATCATTATCTTGAAAACATATTATGTTATACATACTATGTTAACAGCAACTCAGGATTTTACTCGTTATTTCTAGTTTTACAAGTCAAAAACTAGGTCTTATGAGCCAACTTATACTTTTGCCTAAAAGTCGGTGGTCGGAAGTTTTTGGATAATTCCTAATACCATCCGACCGCGGTCCGTGTTTTAGTAAAAAACAGGTGGTCCGTGTTTTAGCATAGGCCGTGAAAACGTCGGCCCAGTTTTAAAAATATATTTTTCTTGCCAATTTTTTAAATAAAACATCTCAAAAAAAAAATTCAAAAACCCATTATTTTCTCATCAATTAATTAATAAAAATCTTGAAAAAAAAAAATTCACAATTTTATAATCCACCAAGGTCGCATTGTTTTCAAATAGTGATCCATTCACTGGGCAGCGGTCAAAGCATGAACGGCACCAGCAGTCCCATGGTGCACTATTTGTGCGCCGAAAACCTCAAATCGTTCAAAGAATGGACCGAACACATCCGTCCACTATGCAACCCGATCCAGTACAACCCGTTCGTGTGCCGGCCACTCATGTCCAGCTCGTCCTCGTCTCTCTCTCTCTCCTCATCCAGCTCGTCCTCGTCGCCTCTCAACACATCGCGCACCGAACAAAACTACCGCATCCTGCGCACCCTCAACGTGGACATACACGAAGCGCGCAACGTCTGCTTCTCGGCCAAGCCCAAGGCGTCCAAGCCCGCCGAGCCCGGCACCGGCCCGCTGCTCAGCCCGTGCGTCAACAACAGCGTGGTCACGTGCAGCCACGGCGCCTCGCCGCCCAAATACCACAAGGACAACATGTACTATTGTCTGGTGATGTTCAACAGCGAGGCCATCGTGGCTTCGACGCGGCTCGCCACCTGTCACAACCCGGCCGCGGCCACCGGCTCCAAGGACGCCATTTGGGACGACTCGTTCACATTCGACAATTTGCCGCTGGACGTCAAAGAGCTCAAAATTTGTCTGCTAGTTTTGGCCAAGCCGAGCAATTTTTCGTCGTCGCTCGTCAACAACTTGAAAAAGCTGAACAACTCGAGCAAGGTGTGCGAGCCGATGCTGCTGGGCTGTGTGAGCGTGCGTCTCGACGAGTTGATAAACAGGGGCCAGTGCGAGTCGTGGTACGCGGTGGAGCCGGCCGTGCACTTGGACGAGCCGACCAAGTGTTCCATTCGAATCAAAATTCGCTATTGTGAAGAAAAAATCTACCTGAACAAAAACCACTATAAATTGCTCAGCGGCTACTTGTTGGACGAACGCGAGCACAAGAACATGAGCGTGCTGTACGAACAGGTCATACCGTCCACAGAGAGGTCGCATTTTGTGCAGGCTCTGCTCAGACTGTTCATAGTCAAGAACAAGTTGATCGACATGCTCAAGTCGTTTCTGCAAACGGACATTGACCGGTGCTCGGACTTGTGCACGCTGTTCCGGCCGGCCACTTGCTCCACCTCGCTCATGGACCAGTATATGCGCGTGAGATGCGAGAACTTTTTGCACAAAGTGGTCGAGGAGCCGCTGGTGCGCATTTTTAAGCAGGGCGGCCGGTCGTTCGAGCTCGATCCGGCCAAGTGTGCGGACGCGAACCAACGCGAACAGAATTTGTTCAATTTTCAGGTGGCTCTCAAGGACTTGATCAACTCGATTTGCAACCAGAATTCGGTGGACTTGTTTCCCAGCGAGCTCAAGCACATATTTTATTTGATCAAGCAGAATGTGCATCTCAAATGGATTGAACAGGGAAATACGGCCTCTGACGACAAGCTTATTCGTGTCTATTGTGTTTCGGCGTTTGTCTTCCTCAGACTGCTTTGTCCGGCCTTGCTGAATCCGAAAAATTTCGGCCTCAAGTTTTTCACGGGCCGCAGCTTGTTGTACACGGCCAAAAATAGCGACTTTAACTACTACGACATAGCTAACCAATTTGCGGTGTTCTCGCCCACATTCATGTTCACACTGAGCCCAAGCCCGAGCAGTCTCATTCCCAATTCGAGCTCCAACCTGTCCTTGTTCAACCAAAGCTCACACCAAGTCAATTGTTTCAATGTGAGCTCGCTGCTGGCCGGCTCGGGCTCTTCGTCGAGCTCGTCAGGCGTACAAAACGGTTCCTACTCCGACAGACACATCAAGCTACTGGCCAAGGTGCTGCAAACGCTGGCCAACATGACCGAGTGCAAGGAGCCGTTCATGATGCCTTTGTCGGACTTTTTGAGCGCCAACAAGCCCAACATAATCAAGTTCATTGAAGACATTTCGAGTGTGAGCGAGTTTGAAGTGGACTATTTGGACTTGAGCGACATGGAGGACGAGGCGGACGACTCGAGCGAACTCGAGAGTCTGGACAGACGCTTCGAAGTGAAAGCTCAGTTCGAGAACGCGTCCTGTAAATATTTGGCCATTCTAAATCGATTGCTGCATTCATTCATACCTCAAATGAAAAGCTATGTGCAGACGTTGGACTCTGGGACGGACGAGGCCGGCCAACTCGGCCGCAGTATCCATCGCCTAATCGATATACTAAATGATATAAATAAATGAAAGTTAAATAGCAGAGTGTTTTGTGTATATTGGAATTTTATTTATGCGTCCACAGTTTTATTCCGTAAACGTATTTTTAGAGATTTTATAGGCAAAAGGTCTAGATCCCTTGATGATTTTAAACAT
This sequence comes from Brachionus asplanchnoidis, assembly GCA_025491095.1. NCBI lineage: Eukaryota > Metazoa > Rotifera > Eurotatoria > Ploima > Brachionidae > Brachionus > Brachionus asplanchnoidis. The sequence continues at coordinate 89,000 of JAILYF010000070.1, forward strand.
TTTTTTTCTTTTAAATTAAAAATTTTAATCTTTTTTTTTTGTTAGAATTTCTCACCGCGGCAAATATCTCAATTTTAAATTAATTATACTGATAAGTTTTCTTTCTTTTTTTATTTATTTTGCTAAGACTTCGGATAAGGTGCTACAGAGTGTATGTATTTTTTTTTTTTTTTAATTTTAAAATAAAAAATTGGTTCGTTTCTTTTTCTTGTGATGAGAATTTTTTTCAATTTTTTTTTGTAAGAGTAATTTAACATAAAATTTTATCTTTTTTTTTCTATTTTAATAATAAATTTTAATTTTTTTCTATGTAATAATAATTAATTTCTAAAGCAAAAAATTCTAAATTTAAACAAAATTTAAATAAAAAATTAAAATCAAATTTTTTAACTTTTATTTCACCTTCAAACAATTGTCACTTATCAATAAATCAACAAAAAAATAGAAAAATAAACTAAACTTCCAATAATTGAATTTTAATGAGAATTTTTTTTAAAGCTAAAGAGCTATAGCCCATTAAAAGCGAAGAAATTTCAGCAAGGCGCATGGTTTGGTTCAGAATTAACAGCTTCTAAAAAATAAAATGACATTAGTTACCACAATTATTTGAATTACAAAATTTAATATAATCTTAATGGATATAGGGAGACTAGAAGAGATTTAAAAAACTTAATCGAAATATGATGAAATTTTATTTTGATTCAAAGTCATTAGCAGGCCTTAAAATCTCCAAGAAATTTTGGAGTTTCTATAAATCATTAGTAAAAACTAATTTATTTTTTTTTATCTAAAAAATAATTTAGGCGGTGACCTCAGGACATGTCCGAATGGTCCAAGACCTTCGATTGAGCCCGCATTAAAAAGAAATTGATATAAATTTAGATGACCGAATTAAATTAGAAAAAAAAATAAAAACATGAAAATAGAGATTAAATTAGTTTAAAAGCGAATTCACATTAAAATAAAAAATAGCAAGTGTCAATATACCTAGATCAAATTAGCTAATGTTAAAATAAATTAATGTCAAAATAGCTAATTAAAAATACATTAATAAAAAAGTGAAAATAAAATCGCTAATATCAAAATAGCTAAATATATTTATTTTAAAAAAAAATAAATTAAGTATACAGTCAATAACCGGTTATCCGGATTGAGATTCGAGCTTTTTTTTTCAAAGTCTTCCGGATAATAAATTTCCAGATAACACGATTTGTTAACGAAAAGTGGGGTAAACACAGTGATTTAGAGTGTTTATTTAGAACAAAGAAACAATTAACGAATAAAAACAACAAATTAACGGAAGGAAAAAGTAAGTGCTTCCCAGTTAATTAGAATTCGATGTAGCATCAATGGAAAAAAAATATTTACATCGATGTTTCGTCGATGAGGAGTGAGCAGATTCATAATGTTTCATCGATGAAAAATAAAAATTTCATCGGATTTTCATTTATTTAAAATTATTTTTTATTTTTTTATTTGAGAAATTATAGTTTTGTGAGATTTAGTACAATAAAACAGAATAAAAAGTAAAGAAAACTATTGCTCTTTTTCTAGACGTAAAAAATTAATTCTGTAAATGCAAAATAGTGCAACATTCATTGTGGTATTACATTTCAATGTCTCTTAATGATGCGCAAACTCTTTACAGAATGCAATACGTTCAAATACATTGAAATATAATTATGCTAATATTGAAGAGTTTTAATAGAATGTTGTCTATTATGCAACTTTGAATGTTGCACTATGTTGAATTTTCAGAATTAATTTCTAACATCTAGAAAAAAAGAAATAGTTTTATTTTACTCTTTGTTCTGTTCTATTGTAATAAATTTCACAAAACCGAAATAATTATCATCTTGCTAATGCTACAAGGTGCGATACCGATTCTTAAAAGCTCATTCCATATTAATCCAGATTAATCTAAAAAAAAAAGTCACCTCATTATTAGCTTAATTTTAAATTTTTTTAATGAATTAAATAAACAAACCTTGTTATGATCAAAGATTAAATTTATTTTACTACTGATTCACGACTTAATTATTTTTTTAGTCGACTGAGAAATATCTGGTTTTGTCATTAAATAATTAAAGCAGTTAACAAACAAGACTTGATTTTAAGGATCAAATACTTAAAAACATACACCTAAGCATACAGGCTCAAAAATAAGTATATTTAAGAAATAATTTAGTCGACCTGTTTCAAAAAATTTCAAACATTATTTAAAAGTCTTTTCGATCAAGATCTTTTCTAATTGCATTTTAACGACATAGAAAAATTAAAGACTGTTTTTTAATGCATATATGCCTTCTTAATATTACTCAAGCACAGAATCAAAGTTCATGAAAAGTTCAAATAGTGACTCCTCCTATTTTTGTTGCTAAAAAAAAATACTTGTAAGTTTTGATCATCTCATCTTAAATTCATTGGTTAATTTGATGATTCTTCGATGATCCTCAATTTTTCCTCGATGAAACATTATTGAGGTTTTGACTGGGTTCGTCTAATAGCGGATCGCTTGAAGTCTTAAATGTGCATCTGATCGCACTGTCTGGATTATCTTTTCTGAATTAGCTAAGTTCTGCTGAACCTTTGGCGATAATGTTATAAATCGTACTCAAGCCAACCATATAATCTAGCGTAAGTTTTTTTGGGCAGTACCCATTCTTGTTCTTAGTGATGATCTCCTCCCGCTAAACAAAGTTAAGAACAATCTTCTAGCGTTTTGAAATGGTAGTATCAATAACCTTTTTACTAGCGTTCTTGCAAGGCTTAGGGATTTGATACATAGGTCTTGTCATTTTTAATGCGAATAACAGAATGACTCACATCGTTTATGTTTATATATTAAGGTTTAACAGGAAGTAATACGGAAGTAATGCTGTTCTAATTAGCTCAAAGACTAAAAAGTAGGAAGCGAAAAAGCTCAAAGTAAAAAATCAAAAAGCGCTGGTCCGAAAATTGATTCCGGATAATCGGACATTTCGGATAAAAAATTCCGGATAACCGGTTATTGACTGTATATAAATCAATAAAATATGAGATTTTCAGTTATTTAGCTTATTTACTTTTTTTTAATTCTTTTTTTTTTTTTTTTTTTTTTTTTATCTTATTTTATTAACTTTAATTTTATTTTATTTTATTTCATTTTTATTTTATTTTTTTAATTTTTAACTTATTCTGAAGGAGCTCTAGCTCGGTACAGAAAACAAATAAATAAAATAAAATAAATAAGATAATTAAATTAATATTTCATTATAAGTGATAAATTAAGAAGAGTTTCTTCGATATTTTATTTACTGTAATCACATAAAATTGTTTGAATTCTGTCGTCCAATATCATATATTTTGGTCGGTGCTTATAAAATATTCCAGTTTTTAATTCAATTAATTCGTTTTCAACTTCGCTTCTGTTCTTTAATAAATTCGTCAATTGGATTCATTTTTATTAATTTAGGGAAAAATTTTTTAATCATTATTTAGCTTATTTTTGAAAAATGTTTTTAGCTTAATTGATGCTTTTTTGTAGTAAATATTAAGTAATAAATATTAACATTTAAATTTAAAATTATCGGATGCTGCTCTTTTTTATCTTAAATTTATTAATTTTATTCTAATTTTTTGTTTTTTTTTAGGCTCTTTAATATCTAGGCCATAAATTTAGAATAAAATACCCCAAATTTAAAATTTTTTACCCCAATTTTTTAATAAAATACCCCTTTTAATTAAGTAAACCATAAAAAATTAAGATTTACACCTAATTAAATAAGATGTTACTTTTTCTTTTATTTTGACACTAAATCAATTAAAACTACACCTAATTAATTAAAACGAACTCTAGTTTATTAAAATGAAACCTAAATTTTTTGACACTTTTTTAATAAATATTTAAAAAATATTCCTATATAAGAAATTCAGCTTGCTAAAATGTGTATTGATTATTATTAAATGTCTAGTTCTGCGAGTATTTTAGAAAATAATTTCAACGACACCTTAAATGACGCTGAAGAATTGCCGAAAATAAAAAGAAGCGTATCTAAAGCGTACGATTTCCTTGAAGATTGTGAATCTTTAATGGAATTTAAAAAATTGGTCAAAAATTTACATTTTGACAATGTAGCATGGAACTTTCATTCAAAAAATAACCTAGCCGATTGCGATAAACATACATTCAACTGCAAATTCAACAAAAAAGGCTGCAAAAAATCAATTTATTTCAAAGTCAAAAATGGTGAAATTGGTGGTTCAGTCTATATATCAGACAATGAACATTCAAATCATTCGAACGAAGAAAATTCAGCTAATGTTCCTCCTAAAGTGAAAGAAAAAATTATTTATTTTCGTTCGCTTGGACAAGCAAAAAAAGAAATCAAGAGAAATTTAATCAAAGAAAATATTCAGCCACCAACTGACAATCAAATTCAACATATTATAAATTCAGTTAGTAAGGACTTAAATAAAAATTGTTCATTGACAGATTTCAAAAAATGGTGCGAGGATAATTCAGAGATTCCAGACGATGAAGACGCGGTTTTCGTTGGGAAATTTGAATATGCTGCCATGCCATCACAAATTTTTCGAGTGTTTTTAACATCAAAACGTTTAATTAAAATCGCAGAAAATGCTCAACATTTTTTGAGTGATGCTACGTACAAGTTAACATATGAAAATTTTCCAATTATTACAGGTGGTACAACTGATCGTAATAAAAGTTTTCATCCGTTCGGATTAGGGATTGATACAGATGATGAAGATTCGAGTTCGACAAAAGAAAATCCATCAAAAATACCTCGAATTGATTCAATCAAACAAGTCGAAGAAAAGTTTTGTGATAAATGTGGCGCTAAAATGACTAAAAGAAGATATTGGGCTTGCTCAAATAAATGTGGAAAAAAGTAAATTTTTGGGGTAAGTATGCTCTGAATTCGACTAAATTTTTGGGGTTAAAAATAATAAAATAGTTCATTTTTATTAATTTTGGTATTTTTATAATTAATTTGGTGTCGATTATAAAATAAAATTGTCATTTTATTTTTTTAATTTCTTTTTTATTTTTTGGTGTTATCTTAATAAAATAGGGGTAAAAAATTAAAAATTTGGGGTATTTTATTCAAAATTTGGGGTAATAAAACTAAAAAAGTCTTTTTTTTACATCGCCTACAATTTATTTATTTATTTGTCATCTGTACCGAGATTACGCTCCTCAGAATAGATAAAAAAATAAATTAAAGCTAAATAAAATAAATTAAAAAAAGAAAAGTAAAGTGAAGAATTTCTCGGTAAGTTTTTTAACATTAAATTATGAATTTGATCAGGTCCTGATGCCGCTTCATTTTTCAATCTTTTTACAGCCATAATTAATTCATTTAAGCAAATTGGATCATTAAAATTAGACTGGTTATAATTCCTAAAGAAAAAAGAGTTATAATTTAGTATTTCGATATATTTCTCAGTATCAATTAAATCACAATTAGGACTAAATATTGAAGATAAGAGTTCTCTGAAGAATTTTCCCTTTTCTTCATTAGTTTTGAATTCCTTTTAATTTAAAATCAAATTAGGAATTAAATTTGATCCTTTTTTTGTTCTAAATTTATTTAATGTATCTTTATTCATTTTAACTTTACATTTCTATCATTTTTTTATTTATTTATTTCAAAACTTATTTTAACAAAACTTTTAATTTTATTTTATTTTACCATAGTTTTTTTATCTGAAGGAGCTAAATAAAATAAATAAATTCCATAAGTTCACTTTTAATGAAATTTTAAAGGCTCTTGGTGAATTGTCCTCTTCTAGCTCACCTTGTTTCTGTAATACACTCAAGAATTTTAAAAAGTCTTCCCTGATATTCTTATTGTACAAATACTCTGTAATGATTATCTTAATTTGAAGAGAATTTCTGATGACTGAAAATTAGCTATAGCTTACTTATATGAAACCATGATGCAATTTCGGTTTTATCTCCAATTTTGAAAAGATTTGAAAAACTTTTGGCGAACTAGATTAGTTTTGATTTTGAATCAAACAATATTTTTAATTAGCCATAAAGATTAGTTTTATGTCCTCATTTTTGTAAAACCATTCCTTTTAAAAAATTTAGTTATTTAGTTTTTCAAAAAATTCATCTTACCTTATTTTGATTATTAGTTCAACTATTTTGAGTTATTTTTACATGTTTGTTGAATTTTTTTTTAAATTTAAATTAAATAAATGAAGTGTTAATAATCTTACTATGATAAGGGAATTAAACTGTTGATAAAACTTGAAAATTGAAAGCCAAAAATTCTTCATAAAATTTTAATTAAAATTAGAATCAAATGTTTAATCATTTTTTTTACAAACAAACAATTTTTATCAATCAAAAAATTTTTAAAAAATTTTTATTTTGACTCGTGTTGAAAGATACAAGAATCTTTTTAAACTGAACAGTTTATTATCAATATTTTAAGATAAACTGAGATTAATTTTTGAAAAATTGACTTCTTGATAATTTTTAAATTTTAAAAGATCATTGGAAACTTCTGTTTCTTTTCAACATAAATTAATAATACCAAGTTCATTGATATTTTTTCTGGTAAAGATCATACAAAACATTTTTAACAACATAGTAATTGTGATTACACCAATTACACTGACTATCGATTACCCTTTTAAACTGCTAAGAAATGTACCAGAATCGATATCAGAATAGCTTATTGTTGTGTCAATAGAAACATCATGTTTAAAATTAAATTGATATTAAAAGGCTTTTAATATCGAATTTATTCAAAAGAAATTGTAGATCATTAGCGAGAAGTGGACCTAAGACTCTTTGGTAGATTTATTATTACCAAGACAAACTGTTTTTGTTGAATTTTTAGATTTTTTTGCCTCTTAAGATTAATCATTCATTTATATGAAATTGACTAATAATTTATTTTGAAAAAAAAAATTAATTATTTATTTATAAAAAAGTTCAAATGTGAGTATTAACATTCAGTGTAGGTGAGTCCACTGTAGTTTTTTTTTTACAGTCTTCCTTCCATAATTTGAATTTCTCATCGCGTTCAGATTTTAAATTTAAATTGATTATACTGATAAGTTATTTTTAATTTATTTTAGCAAGACATCGGATAAGGTACCACAGAGAGCTTGTATTTTTTTGGATTTTATTTAAAATAAGAAATTGATTTTCGTTTCTATTTTTTGTGATCAAATGTTTTTCAAATTCTTTTTACGCAAGAGTAATTTAGAATAAAATTTTATCTTGTTTTTTTTCTATATAATTGTAATTAATTTCTAAAGCAAAAATTTCAAAATTTAAATTAAAATAAATTTTTTAACATTTTAATCGACAAACAATTATAATCACCTTTTATTTTAATTCGTAGATTAAAAAATAAACAAGTATGCTTGTTCGAGACAAATTAATAATAATGTTTGTTAAGAGAAAACAAATTATGGGTGGGTGTTGTTTATTTTATTTATATCTTAAATGTATCGTTTAGGTTTTAATTATTTCTTTTATAATAACAAACTCAAACAAAATTTTTTAAAGTGTTTTTCTCAAGCTTTAGAAAGTTTAAAATAAAAAATATGGTCTGATAATTATTATTAACAATACACCCACAGTTTATTTTATTTAAGTATACTTTTTTCAATTTTATATTCTATAAATAAAAAAGAGTATTTTATCTTCAATAAAAAAAATTCACTTATAATTGAAATTTTTTTCTAAAACTTTTGTAATATAAAAGGGGTAAAAAAACATTTGTACAAAATTGATTCAAAAATTTTAAAATTTTAAAAATAAACACTCAAGTACCAGTACTTCTTTTGCATTTTGCTCGATAAATTTAATCTCTTTGAAAAATTTTGTGTTTCCATAAAATCTTGAATTTAAAAAATACCGGTACTATAATTAATTTTTTTTATTAGTATGTCTATATCCAACTAAAGCTCCTTCAGTTTTTAATCAAAAAAAACTCATAAATAGAGTTAAATATAAAGTAAAAAAATAATAAAATTTTAAAATAAAAATATAAAAAAAGATAAATTTAAAATAAAAGAGTGATAATAAGAAGGGTGCTTTGTTGAATAAGTTTTCTAAGGTTTCATAGTTATGCTTGCTCTATTTTCCAAGATTTTGAGAATTATCCCAGTTCTAAACTGGTGTAAAAAAGACTTATTTCAAGTAAGGTCTCATTAGGGAGTCTTTTAATATTTTTTTTTGAAATGAGGTAATTGGCTCATTTGGATCATGTTGTACCTGTTTTTTAATAAATCTTAAATTAATATTCCTTTATTTTTATTAGTTTTTTTTATTAATTTCCTACTTGAAAATTTAAAAATTGATTAAATTAAATTAACTTATGGATTTATACAAAAAACTCTCCGAATATTTTCCCCCAAATTTTTTCCTCATTTCTTTAGTTTGAAAATATCATGGAAAAATAATTACCAAAAACTGAAGCCATTCACTTTAAACGAAATTTCTGAATATAGAGAGCGAATTCCAATTGAAAATTTAATTATTTTTTTAATTATTATAATTGAAACCTAATTTTTAAAATATCATAAACAACAGCTGCTATTATGATATGATATAAAGTAAAAAACAAAAAGATGAAAGAGTCGAAAATCAGAGCCGAAGTAAAACGTTAATTGAAAAATGATGAATAATTTCAAAACTAGATAGAGTTTGTGAATTTCAAAAACAAACTAAACAAAGAAATCTTCATTTTTCAATAAACCAAAATTAAAGTTAATAAAAAATATTAGAAAAAATACTGCAACTTTATGCATCTTTTTTATCTAAAATAATTTTTCCCATGTAAAAATGACAAAAATAAAGAATCGATAAGATTTTAATAAATTATTGATTTGTTTAACTAAAAAAATAAAATAAATTCATTGTGGATGCAAAAGTATTTTGCACTATGTTGCAGTATTTTTTCTAGTATTTTTTATTAAATTTAATTTTCATGAATCAAAAAATGAAGAATTTTTGTCCAATTTGTATTTGTAATTCACAAAACCATAGAGAAACAGTTCTGAAAAGACTGTTAAAAATAATAACAATAATAAACATTCAACTTTTTTAAATTGTTGTTTTGAAATCTGGCTAATTTTTTTAAGTTTAATTAATTCTTCCAGAATTAACATTTATCAGCAATAAATTCCTAGCAATAGAAAAATTAGAATAAAAATCATTTGTCATCTTTTATCCAAATTTTCTAAATATATTGTCCCTAATTAAAATAAATACCAAAAATTAATTAGAAAACAAAACTATAAATTTTATTTTAAATTCCACATTTATTTGGACAGAATCGTATTTTATCATTTCTGAGACCAAAGAGGAATATAGGATTTGCTTAGAAAATTGCCCTTGTTTTATTTTTGATTAGATTAATCAAATTTTTTTATTTTTGTCAATAAAGAAAACTTGTTTAAACTTAATTCGGATTATTTAAAAAAACAAGGTTTTGCCCGTTGCTTCGCTGCCGGAATATTAAAATAATTAAAAATTAAAAAAAAAAGAGGAATTCAATTTAATTATTTGGAAACCTGAAAAACGCACTTGCGCATTTAACAAAAAACGCATTTATATCCCAGCTTTTTTCTTTTACTTGTATTTTTCGAATTATAGAGAATTTGACGCTTTTCAAGACTGTTGTATTAACACAACACAAGTTTTATAACTAAATTTACAAATTAAGAAAATTTTTTTTAATATTTAACTATAAATCTTCTTTCACTCAACTCCCTTTATCCGTCGAACTCATTACCCAATATGAGTACGACTGCTCCGAAGGGTACGGCGCCACATGGCCCAGTCAATCCATGGAACCAACTCCCTAACATGATAAACCCAGCGATGTTAGCTTACATGTCCTTAATGAATCAATGCCTGCCACCAAACGCTTTATCTTCAAACACTCAAAAACCACATACATCAACAAGCATTCCACAGTCAATAAACGAATCTGATAGCAACGGAATATCACCACAAAGTATACCTAGGCGCAAACGTACAAGGATCTTCTCCCAATCAAAAACAACAGCATTCACATCATGTCAATTGAATCAAGAATCATTAAATCAAAGCAACAGCAATTCTAGGAAAAATTATGTAGCAAAATTCACAAGCAAAAAACAATTTCCTCAACACCTTAAAAGTTACTTAAAACTAGACAGAGAACTTAAACGATGTCTTCCAAACTGCACAATTTTCAACGCGTACATAAATCAAAACAATGATCTTATCATTAAGACCGACTCATATGAAAGCATTGAACAAATCAAAGACTCTTGGCCAAAAGACGCGTTTATTCACGGTGTCAACTTTGTAGAAAGAAAAGAACCAAAATTCTACTTGGCCCTATTAAATGTAAATTTAGACTTTGACACTGAAGACGAAGAGAATCTCAATGAACTGCACTCAAAACACAACATAGTCAAAGTACTTAGAATTGTCAAAAAGAGTACCGGAGAGAAACTTAAAACAGTAAAAGCCTTAACTAACAACCAAGAATCGTACAACAAAATCGTCAAAGAAGGTAAAATCCAACTTGGTAGCACTTTTATCAAAGTCAGACCCTGGAAGTTTGACATTCAACCTGATCAATGCTTTCATTGCCAAAAAATCGGCCACATGAAACTAAATTGTCCAGATAGCGACAAGAAACCAACCTGTGTCAGGTGTAGAGGTGACCATTCTCACGTTAATTGTCATGTAAAAGACCCGGCTTCGTTTAGATGCGTTAATTGTTCAGGTAATCACCCATCATGTAGCAAACAATGTCAAGCCATTATTAGCGAAATTAACAGGAAAAAAACAGTAATTGAAGCTAAAGCTAAAAAAACGAGCCAATCTGAGTTTACTCGAACCTACTCAACGTGGGATGGTGCGCACAGTTCCAAAGTAAATACAACCGCAAATTTAGACAACTTAACCAAATCCTTTCTAAATCTTCTGATTGTCACGATCAAATATTTTAACCAAGTAACAGAATCAATAGAAGAAAACCCTCAATTTTTTGCAAATTTAGTTAGTCAAAACGTTGGCAAATACTACGGTAATTTTGTGTTAAATAAACTAATCCAAGATTCTCAATCAAACCAAGGTGAAATATCTTTCAGCGATACAGAGATGAATGATGACGAAAATGATGAATCTTAAACTCAAAATACTTCACCTAAACGCTCAATCAATAGTCAATGAATCAAAACAAATCCTTTTACAACATCTAATCGAATCAACCGACCCGGACATCATAAGCATTAACGAAACCTTTTTAAAATCAAATAAACCGCTAAATATTCCAAATTATGTTATCTTTCGCTCAGACAGACCACACCGTAAAGGTGGTGGGGCTGCTTTATGTACAAAAAATACTTTAAGCGGTTCAATGATCGACATTTCAAGTTTATTAACCCATGAAAATGGTATCGGTTTTGAGTTAAATCTAAAAAATAACAAAAAACTAGCAATTCTTTCGATCTATATAAGCCCTTGCACTAAGTTAAATTTCGACCTATTTGAATCGATTAATAAAAGATTCCAAAACATGATTATTCTCGGAGACCTTAATGCAAAAAACACAATGTGGCACTGCACTAATACCGACACGAAGGGTGAGGTATTAGAAAATATTGTATGTGAGTTCAATTGGCACATTCTCAACTCTCCGAAACATACGTATATCCGTGGTAACAGTGTACTAGATTTATCAATTTGTTCTAATCCTATCCGCAACTTTTTTCACTCCCATGAAGTACTAGACTTTAAAATTGGTGATCATCAACCTACGTTAACCACTTTTAATAACATCAACTCGGAACCCCAGACGTCTCATTTCAAAAAAACAGACTGGAATCGATTTAGTATGTCCCTGGCTAATCTCGAATCAAAATCGATCAATCTCAACACCATAGAAGATATTGACCATGAACTAGCTGACATTATTGCCACTATTAACTCTTCGATCCAAAACTGCACTTCGACTACTACGTTCAAATGCAAAGCTTCCCAGCCTAAACCAATTCCAAAGCACTTGGTTTCCGACATCAAATTAAAACATCAAATTAAACGTTTAAAGCAAAAATTAAACTCTCCTTACATAAACAAGTTATACAACATGCTAAACAACCGTATAAGGAAACAAATTTCTTATATCAAAGAAACTAAACTAAAATCAGAAATAAACGACTTGTCAAAATTCAAACAAAACGAATCGAAGTGTTGGGATGCGCTAAAGAAATTTGACCAATCACTAAACTCCAATTCCATTAACGTCAAAAGCTTTAAAGTTAAAAATGCATCTGGTCAGTTTTATGAGAATGACAAAATTTTGGCCAACGAATTCGGAAAAAACCTAGATAAAATTTTCAATTCCAACCCACAGGTAGAAACTCCTATTACAGTACCAAGTGACTCCGATCAAACAAACTCACTAAAAGAAGCCCTAATTAGTCGTCAAGAGTTCTTAAACGCACTCAATTCAATCAATGTCAAATCTGCGCCTGGGCTGGATCTTGTAAACAACAAAGCACTTAAGAACTGCCCTAAAGTCCTTTTGAGTCGCTTATATAATCTCTTTAATGCATCTATTAAAATTGGACACATACCAAACGAGCTCAAAGTCTCGAAAATAATAATGATCCCTAAAAAAGAGAAGCCACCAAATGATTTGAACTCATATAGACCTATTTCGTTAATAAGCTGTATTTCCAAGCTACTAGAAAAAATTATCAATAACAAGATGCAAAAATGGATTGAAGCGAACAACATTTTACCGACGTGCCAATCTGGCTTTAGGAAAAAAATGAGCACTCAAGACCAAATTTTTAGACTAAGTCAATCAGTTATTTCCAGCTTTAGTAAAAAACATTACACGGGCGCTGTATTATTCGATCTTGAAAAGGCCTTTGACAAGGCATCACATCAAGGTATTCTCTACAAAATTCAAAAACTTGGTCTCAACCACTACCTTTTTATCTGGATCAAACAATTTTTAACCAACAGGAAATTTCTTGTATCAGTTAATGATTCATTTTCGGATGAATTTCCTATTTTAAATGGAGTGCCACAAGGTAGTTGTTTATCACCAACTCTATTCGCGTTATTTTTTAGTGACATTGCCGAAGTTATTCCGAAAGAAGTCCAAAAAGCCCTTTTTGCAGACGATTTATGTATTTGGTTCTCAAGTGCTTCCTTAAAAGACATTGGAAAAACACTCAATCGAGCAATAAACATCATCTCCACTTACTGCAAAAAATGGGGTTTAGTCATCAATTCAAGCAAAACAATTCATACCGTGTTCACAACAGCAGGTCATCGTTCTAACTATGAATCTAAATACGGGCTTAAACTTATCCTAGACGGAACTTTAATTCCACTTGAACCATACCCGACTTTTCTAGGTATCCAATTTGATCCGAAGCTTTGCTTTAAAAAATTATCTGAAAGCCTCACCTCAAGAGCCACGTCCAAAATAAACTTAATCAGTAGAGTAAGAGGTTTGAAACTAAAAAATGGCATCGAACTTTGCAGAATTATTTACAAGAATTTTATTCGTTCAATTTTCGATTACGCTTTTATTCCTCTGTCTAGTGCAACTCAGAAAATTTTACCAGAAGTTCAGAAACTTCAAACCAAAGCCCTCAGACACATTAAATTCTTTCCAATCAGGACAAGAATAACCCACATTCACGAAAAGCTACGGATCGAGCTAACGTCAAATAGAACTCAATCACTTCTCAAAAGTTTTTTCATCAGACGCGAAAACCATGCACAGCTTAAATTAGATCTTAACGACTTCATGTTGCACGAAACTAATAACAATCCCAAATTTAATTCATTGTTCCAAAACTTTAATATTTTCCTAAATGGAAGATAGTTCTGGGTCAATACGCTTATCCAACAACAACCGCTAATCTTTATATTTATTTATGTTTTTTATGTTTTTTATTTTATTTTTGAGTTTTACTCAAAACTCATTTAAACAATTTTTGATCCTTTTAATAATCGTTAGGCTAAAAAGAAGGACTTTGTTCCATTCTGAGTAGCCTGAGGGTTTCCCTCAAATAAATAAAATATAATAATAATAATAATAAGACTGTTGTATTTGGAGCGGATTAAAATAGCTAAATCAAAATAGCTAAATTTCGTACAGGTAAAAAAAATGTCGAATAAGCTTAATTTTTAATTAGTAAAAAAATATTTAGAATAGCTAAATTTATCTTTTAGAGATAAAGGTTTGAATCCATAACTGATCGTCTCTCTGATTTAAATGAAAAATATATTTATAAAAGGGCAGTATGACAAAATATAGAAAGACAAAACGTAGAAAACGATTTTTTATTGGATAATATAGAATTTACCTGGAAAAAAAAATGTAGAAAAAAAAATGTAGAATTTACCTGGAAAAAAAAACATAGAAAAAAAAAATGTAGAAAAAAAAATAGTCTAATTAATTTTATTTCAATTTTTTTCTTTGTCAATTAGGAAATTATTTCCTAAACCTTCTAAAAATGCTTCAATTTTCTCACTTTTATAATCTGTCACTAATTAATACAAAGTAAAAGTCTCAAATATATTACTATAATAATATAATTAAAATTTTCTACATTTTTTTACATATAGTACTATTCTATATTTTGTCCTTCTATATTTTGTCATGTCTATATTTAGTCTTTCTATATTATGTCATGTCTATGTTATGTCTTTCTATATTATGTCATGTCTATATTTTGTCTTTCTATATTATGTCATGTCTATGTTATGTCTTTCTATATTATGTCATGTCTATATTTTGTCTTTCTATATTTTGGAGAAAATTCTACATTTTGTCTTCCTACCTATAAAAGTCTTAACTTATGCGGTTGCTTCTGAGTTATTTACAATTTTTACAATACTTAAAATTAAATTTTTCTTTAATTTTGATTTTGGTATCAATTTAAGAGTTTGAGAGTTTAAGAGATTTAAGAGAAAATTTACTTGTATTTTTTTGTTCTTTATATGTTTATTTAGTCTTAGTTTTTCTCAGAAAAAGACACTTAAAATCATATAACTGTCTGAAGGAGCTCTGCTCGTAGCCTTTCTTTTAAAAAATAATTAAACTATTAAAAAAACAAACATTAATTAACAATGATGAATGAATTTTTTACTGATATTTTTTTAATTTAACTTTTATGCCCTTATTTCATTATGTTTTTAGCTATTTTTATTGTTTATACTTTAATTGGTTAATTGAATTAACTAAGCAATTCTTAATACTCTATTTTGATATTTTCTATTTTGATTAATAATAATAATAATAATAATAGGGGGGATTTTAGACGGACTGGTTGGAAGCGAGCTACTTCCTTTCAGCCTCCTTTCGAGATTGTGTCTTTTTGATTTAATAGAATTAGAAAAAAAAAAAGAAAAAAATATAACAAAAGTAATAACTAAAAAAAAAGCAAAATTTTAATTTTAAATGTTTATATGAATTTCAGTTTTTAGTTTTTTTTTCATTTCTTCGCTCTCACTTTCTATTTCGGACTAGTTTCTTACTTCATTCTTCCAAACCACTTTGTTAAACATAAGATGAGGGCTGCCGAACTGTTCGGATAGTTTTTGAACCCGTCTTTTTGGGCGTTACGTTTTTATTAGAACCGATGTATATCACATTTCTTGTTAAATCATCCACGTAGTATAGATTATTGTTTATTTAAAAAATTCCTAAAAAGTGTCCTTGTTTATAAACGGTTGAGTATCCCAGTGATAATGTCTAACGTGAAAAAAACGTTAATAAACGTTGAGTTTGGTTTTTACGTGAAATTTTCGAAAATTTAATATGAATTTAATACATAATTTATTTTTTTTAAAGTTAAGTTTTTATTAGAAAATGTTCTGTTTGTTTAGTTAATAGGATTTAAATCAAAATAATATATTTAAATATATTATTTTTACCGAGCTTAGGATTTTTTATTAAAAAATTAAAAAATTTGAATATAAATAATAGAATAAAAAAATTAAAGTAACAATTTTCTAAATTATAAAATTTTATTTATTAATTTCTTTCTAAAAAAATTTTTTACGAAGTAACTATTTATGAACTAAGTTATATAGATAAAATAAAGGCAGAGTGCTTTATTAATTAACCTATAAAAAAATTGCATTTTCTAAGTGCAGGATATGAAAATGTTCGGTAGCTTTGTTTAATTAAGAAATCGGTTATTTAAAGAGAATTAATTTTCAATCCTTCAATATAGTTGATAACAGATGTTCTGGTAGTTTTCGGTTAACTTTCATAAGAAAACGCTCGTCACTTTCAAAAAAAGCTTTTTTTATTTATTACCCTAAGTATACAACTTTTTAACCAAATCTGACGTTTTTTTCACTAATTTTTCACGCTTTTAAGTTTCTCTGGGATAAAAATCGGAAGTATAATTTTTGATCGAAATTATTTCAGGTAAATTGGCGATATAAATTTGTTATTTATCGACTGAATATTAAACATAAGTTTGCTTTTTGATTAATTTTATTTAAGGAATTAAACTTAATCTACATTGAGCGCATTTATGATTTTCTTTTTAAAAAATTTTGTTCGGAATCTTAACATATTGTTGTATGGTCTTTTTTGAATTTTTAAAAATTATTTTCTAGTTTTAAAATTTTGAAGTCTTAGCTCTTGACTTATTTTAAAAGAAATGCTTAATTCGTTTCGAAGTCTTTTTGAAATTTGTAAAAACAAATGTCACATTAATTTTCTTTACTTTATTTGCTTTAGCTTATTGCCTGACAATTTTTTGAACAAGACTAAACTTTTCTTATCTTTTATTAATCTGTAAATAAGTTTATATGCAAAAATTTTTATCTGTATCTTTTTAATTGTATTAAACATTTTTATAATCGCATGCGGGTTGAAAAGAAGGTTTTAGACCATTCTGAACTTCCCAAGGGCCACGGCCCTTAAATTATTATTATTAAAATAAAATAAATAAATTATTGTCTGACAATTAAATAAATAAAAATTAAAAAAGGGAATTTTATATAAAAATTTATTAATTTGGTTTACAAACTGTGTTAATAAAAACTGTCTCCAAAAACACGCAAAAAAATACAAAAAACACCAAGAAATGCCAAGAAAAAAAGCTATTTAAAAAGCAACTCAAATCTTTAAATCAAATGATAAACTTGTTTTGAGCTCTAAGTCACCATCACTTTCATCATTTATTGCATAGTTTTTTATTTCAGTTATTTTTGGACTTGTACTGGATTTCTTCATTTCTAGTAAATACTTTTTTTCCGAATGAAAAAGCAAGTAGTTTATACGTTTGATTAAAAAAAAATACGAAGGCTTCCATTAATTGGTGAGTTGACTTGTTATTGCTCTTTGTTACAATTGAAGAATAATCAATATTATTTACCAAATTGGGTAAAATATTGCAAACGAATGATTTTTTAGAAAATTACTTTTTTTTCAAAAAATAAGCAAGAAAAACTATCATTTAAAAAAATAAACATAAAAATAGTTTAATTTTTTGTGGGCTAAAATCAGAGCCCAAAATTAAAAATTAATTTCGATGGAACTCTGCTTGTTGAAGGCTTTGCTGTCCACATTTGATCAATGAATTGGTCAAAGTCATTTGTCATCTAAAAAGATTTAATTTAAATTATTTTTATTATGTTTTTGTTTGAAAAGCTGTAGTAAGGAAGATTTGGTTTTAGTTTAACCATTAAAAATAAAAAAATAAATTAACACTTAAACTAAGAAATTTTATTTTTAAGCATTGAAGCTTTTCAAATAAATTTTTATAAAAGAAATAAATTTATTTTAGACTTTAAAACTAATTACTATAAAAGAATAAAAAAAAGCACCCATTAAATAAAATTTTGTGTTTTGAATGTATTCTGTTTATCATTCTTCTTGAAATTACCAAATTTAATTCATTTTTAAAAAAAGATTATTTAGAAATTAATAGTTTGGCTTAGCAGAAGTATATATTTTAATAATAATAAAATTTTTTTCTCTTGGATGAAAAAAAAAATTAATATTTTATTATTTTGGTACCTTATTCAAAAGGATTTTGCTTGATACGTTTCGGTTTTTCAAGTAAATGGATATTGTCTTTTGTCTCTTTTTCCATTTCGACTCAATCTGATGCGCTCGTTCATCGCCAAACTTTCCCCTTGTTTCATTTTAATGCACTTGTTGTCCAAGCATTTCATGGCGTACATATAGCCATTGTCAACCTTGCGGCACCCGTACACTTTGTCTCACTGCTATTTTCCTTTGCAGACTTTAGTCCTCCATGTTTTTTTTGAACAGAGAGCTTTTGCAAACTTATTCATAGTATTTTGGAATCCACTTTAATCCATAGTATTTTGTTTTTTAAGACTTCAAAGTCTATTACGTTATCTGGGTTATAACTCATAAAGAGCATTTTTAATTTTAATTTTAAGCCGTCCTATGAAGACTTATTTTTTGCCAGTCGGATATTTAGTCCGGCACCTGACAATTGCTCTTTTATTGAACAAAGTGTATCGTCTAAGGTTTTTTTGTGCTGTAAAGAGGTCCATGCCATTTCCTCCACTACTAGTTGTTCTATTTGTGCTCGAGCAGCATCATCGTATTTCATTACATCTTTTTCGACATACTGATGCCCAGTCCAAGCATGGTAAGGTTCGTACGATTGTGCTAAAATTAAATTGGCTGTGGTTTTATAAGTGGCAGCTTTGCCACATAGAACAAGACACCAACCTGAGTTGGTTTCATGTCCGTCCACTTTTACCCTTTTGTTGCGTAGTAAATCCAAATATGCTTTAAAAGGAGCTAGCTTTGCGTAGTCTGAATCTACGAGTGGTTTTGCAGCGTGTTCTTGATAGCGTTGAGCTTCCATTAGTTCCAATTGCTCAGTACAGCTTTTGTTCAGCTTATACTCAATGACATCTGCGTGCCAATCATTTGGATACAATCTTCGATATTGTCCAATTTCTTCAATTGAAAACTAGTTTGGTTTACGCATCTCTTCAATGCGGTCCAGGACCCGGTTTCCTTGTGACACCCATGGTGCATTTACATTTTCAAAGATTACCTGCTTTTGCTGTATATAATTAACCAGGTTATTGAAGTGTTCGACTCCTTTAATTTGACCATAATGAATGGCATTGATGACTTGTTTTGCTAAATGGTGACTAATTCCCATTTGTTCCAAAGTTAACTTTGAAAGGTCCCTGGCGGCTCTCTTGTGCAATTTTGGTACACCTGGGACGTGATAATGACGCTTTCCAGTAAAGCTGTCTTTATCAACTCTTATAATTCTAGTGCTTTCAAATAGTTCCTTTATGTTACTATCTGATGATAGACTGGCATTTAAAATGCAATGTTTTAAAATAGCCCATTTTCAAAATTTAATCGAAACAAATTTTTTGAAATAAAATTCTTAAAAAGATAATTAATTTTAAGAATTTTATTAAATTAAAAACAATTAAAAACTAAAATTCCGAATTCAAAATAAATATATATAATTTAAGGATTTCTGAAAATTTTCGAAAAAATTTGGGAAAATAATTAAATTTTCGTAGATTTGGTTTTAGTTTAACCATTAAAAATAAAAAAAATAAATTAACTTCCATGGTGTACATATAACCTTCACAATATAATTTTTTTTATGCTTATCTAGTTATAGATGCAGCTTTTTTAAAATAATATAAAAATTAAAATATTAAAATAATATGACAAAGTCATGAAGTTCAGAAAAAAAATTATTTTTTTTATGCTTTTTAAAAATAAAAACATTTTCATAATCTTGTTTGAATGGTCGCACTAAAAGTTGATATATGCAAAATTATTTTTTTAATATTTCAGAAAATTTCAAATAAAAGTGTTGCTCTAAAAAAGATTTTTTGATTATTAACTCGACATTTAAACTTGGTTTTTTTATTAGTATCACACGTTAATACCCAAAGTTGCACATGTAGTGCGACGAACCTTTAATATTATTTTTTTAACATGGAAGGGCTTAATGTCTGTGCATGCACTTCACATATGACTTTGGGTATTAATGCACGCGTTCCCCAACACGGAATTACGGTATACCAATTTTAAATTTTTTCAGTTTCAAAGCTCGTTTTAGACGCAAACCTCTAAATTCAATTGATTTTAAATGTTTAAAATGTTGCAAAAATATATCGCAAAAAATTGGTGCAACTTCAAATCTAAATCAGCATTTAGAATTTTATCACTTAGAACTAGCAGAGTTTATAAAAGCATATAGAAAATGGACAAATCGAGGAAAAAATATTAAAAAGCTAAGTGAAAAAGATATTTTATTAGTTAAATATTTTTTAACATCAAATAATGCAATCAGGCAGCTAAAAAACAAATTTTTTAGTACTCATTTGGGAAAAAATTTGCCTCATCAAAATTGGTTTATTAATTCAATTTTGCCTCGAGTATTTCGTTTATTGAAAAATGAATTTGAAGATAAACTAAAAGATGCTCATTCAGTCTGTCTAATAACAGATAATTGGACAGATATCGGCATGAAAAACTATTTGGCTGTATGTGTTTCACTAACATATACAAATTTTAGAAAAGAGTTAAGGGTGATTGGAATGGTAGAAATAGCAGGTAGGTCGAATGCAGAGAAAATAAAAGAATCTATTGAACAAATTGTAAATGGTTTTAGCTTTGATAAAAAAAAATTCTGACGTTGTGTGCGATTCTGATTCCTATCTTATAAGACTTTTTAGACAAAACGAAAATGATTTGTTTGACTTGAATTTGGAAATACAAGATATTCGAGAAAATGGCTTCCTAGAACAAAAAGAGGATGATGATGATGATGATGTGAATGAAGTTTTCCAAGATGTTAATGATAATGATGATGAAGATGTAGATTTTGTTGTCGGAGATAGTTTTCAAGAAGAGAGTGCTGAAAATAAATCTGATAATGCAGAAGACAATGAAGATCAAGGGGAGAATGAAGTTGACGATTAAAATGAGGAAGTAAACGACGCCTAGGATTTTGATCTACTTAATGAAACTCAAAATGAGCTTTATCAATGCATAAATGAAATAGATAGAGAAATCGATCACATGATTCCAGAAGCAAGTGTTTACATGAATTTACCTTATGTATCCGAATCAGATAATGAGGATGATAATATTGAAGAAAATTTACAACTTAATAACGAACCTGATTTGGATAACACTTTTAGTGATTCTATAAACTTTCTGAATATTCAGCTAGGTACAAACAATGTTCCTAGATATTCTTGTGCTGCACATAAAATTAACTTGGCAGTTCGTTCATCAATCAAATCAGTTGGAGCTTTTGTAAAAATACTTTCAAAGCTATCTAACTTCGCTGCAAATATAAGAAGATCTAGTGTTTTAAGTTATGATTTTTCTGCTAAAAAAGCTAAATTAAGATGCGAAAATGGAACAAGATGGTCGTCATCATACTTAATGTTAGTTTCATTTTATTTAGCATTTGAAAAAAATGCTTTCAACTTAGGCAATCCATGTCCAATAAGTCAAAACACAATTATTGGTTATATAAAAATATCACATCCTTTGTACATGTTATCTTTATTTTCTCAAAAGACAGACTGGCACATAGGCGATCTTCTACAAAGTCTTATAGTGATAATCCATACTACATTTAATACAAATTAAGTAAGAGGTAACATTAAGAAATTAGTTGATAAGCTTATTAATTCTTAGAACGTCGATTTAACTTTGAAATAGAGTCTAAGATTTATCAATTAGCCGCTTTATTAAACACTCCTAAATTAGACTTATGGTTTGATCGAGATTATGGCTTAACTTATAAGGAAAAAGCATTAAACTCTTTCACTGAAGCAGTCATCTTTTTACTTAATAACGATCTACCTGCAAGTACTTCACAAAATAATTGGTCACAAGTACTCCCTTATTATAATAGATATAAACAAGTATTTAGGGCTTTTATTAACTCAAATGCTTATGAGACGCCAGCTGATCGAACAAGATTAAGTACAATCGAAAAGATTAACCGGGAAAAGGAGCTATTTTTTGATCTAATTAGAGACCAGAGCGAAATAAGTAAATCAACGCAGACATTTTGGAGCAATAATTCACAAAGGCTTCCCATTTTTAGTGATGTTGCAAAAAAAATATTCTCAATTCCTGCTTCGAGCGCGTTTGTTTAAGGTACTTCAGTGTTTGTGGCGTTGTAAGTAGCAAACGTGGTCAACATGTAAATTCAAAAAATTTTATTGGCAAAGCATTATTAAAAGTAAATGTAGATTTGATTAATTAATATTAGTATTAAAAATTAATTATTAACTTAAATTATGAGGATTTAAAAAGCTGACAAAAGATCTATATAAATGAAAATAGCTATAAAATTATCAAAATTTTTTAATTAATAATCAAATTTGACTAATAAACATTAAAATAATTATCAAAATTTTTTTTTATTTTCTACATTTAAATTTTTTCAAGTGTACCAAGTGTTAGACCAAGTGTCACACTTGATTTTTTCAAGCGTTCTAGTGTAAATGTTAAGTGTGAGTGTAGCACTTACACTCACACTTAACACTTGACTTTTTTGAACTGTCAAAGTATGCTTACCATTAATAACATAAGGAAATTCTTTGTTTTGACAATGATCATAATCCATAACTACACATTTTGATGTGTTGAAGAGAAGAAGCCAATCTTGAGTCCACTTAAAAATTAAATCTAAATCTGATTGTAGTTACTGCGCTTATTTATTATACCGTTTGAGAGAACATTTTAGTATCATAAATACGAACAACTGATTCTCACTTACACTCACACTTAACACTTGACTTTTTTGAACTGTCAAAGTATGCTTACCATTAATAACATAAGGAAATTCTTTGTTTTGACAATGATCATAATCCATAACTACACATTTTGATGTGTTGAAGAGAAGAAGCCAATCTTGAGTCCACTTAAAAATTAAATCTAAATCTGATTGTAGTTACTGCGCTTATTTATTATACCGTTTGAGAGAACATTTTAGTATCATAAATACGAACAACTGATTCTCACTTACACTCACACTTAACACTTGACTTTTTTGAACTGTCAAAGTATGCTTACCATTAATAACATAAGGAAATTCTTTGTTTTGACAATGATCATAATCCATAACTACACATTTTGATGTGTTGAAGAGAAGAAGCCAATCTTGAGTCCACTTAAAAATTAAATCTAAATCTGATTGTAGTTACTGCGCTTATTTATTATACCGTTTGAGAGAACATTTTAGTATCATAAATACGAACAACTGATTCTCAGGAGATGCAGTCTAAAAATCATCATTTATTTCTTTCCATCTATTCCATTCATCCCATTTAGTCCTTCTTATTTCTAATTCTTGTCTATCCAAAGAATTATTAACTAATATTAATTCTTATTCAAATTTTTACTTTATCTAATAATAATAATAGAAATAAGCAACGGCAAGCAAGCTTGCGGGGGCGGATCGCTTTTGGTAGCACATTTGCGCTATTAAAGGAAACAGAAATAAAATTATTACAGAAAAAAGAGAATCTGATAAGATTATGGAGTCAAATATATATTATTGTTAACTTTGTTACAAAAAACATAATACAAATAATAAGTAAAAAAATTAGAAGAAACTGAAAGGGGTATAAAATAAAGAAAATGAAATAAAATTTAAATAAAAATTAACATGTGGTAGAAACTTAGTGGCCGGTCATAAAAGCATCGTAGTGATTCTTGAATTTATTGACTTAATCGGAGTTTGTGACCGAAGAGGGTAGGGCTTTCCACTGATTGACAAACCTGTTCGTAAAGGAGTTAGCCCTCTGCGTACATTTGGTCTGGCCAGACAGTCTCCTCGTGTGCCCCCCTGATTCCTCTAGCCGGCCCGAATTGGGAAAGTGAGCTGCTAAGGATCTGGGGGTTCGCCCAGTTCACTTCGTTGATGACATTTATGAGTAGTGTTGGCCGGCCTACGGCCGGACTTGAACGGTCAGATGGCCGGCCACATAACGGTCCAAAAAATAAGTACTTAACGTTAATTTTACTGCCTTTAATTTTTTTAAACATCTAAGTAAAACTTTTTTTTGGACCGTTATGTGGCCTAAATATTGTAATTTTTGAATCCTTGTTATTATCATCTATCTTTTTTTAATCTTAATCTGTCTCAATTTCTCTTATACCCTCATTAGCTTGCTTACTAATGAATGATTCATCAGAACTTCATTAAACATTTTTAATTTCTATTTTTTAAAAAATTTTAAAACTATATATTATAAATTTTATTAAATTAACTGAAATTATTTAAGAGTTTTTCATCTTTTTTTTTGAATGTAAGGATATATTTCTTAAAAATTCGAATTAAGTGCAATTTTTGAATGAAATGGAACGAAATAGACTGAATTTAGAAGATGGAATGAACTAGCATTTGTCCTCTCTGTAATGGGTGATTGTTTTATTGATTGAATTCCTCAATTTGTCGTTTTATTCCTTGAAAGCCTCAATTAAATCTGTTTTGGTTACGATAGAATAATAGTGAAGAATTTAGCTTTTGGTAAAACTTCTTGTTTTTTTTGGAAAATATTCCTCGTCGGTGATATTTTGCTTAAGTTTTTCTCTTGCACTCCTGTAGAGCTTATCATTATATATTTTTTAATATTAATTAAATTTATTATATTTTTTTTAAAAGTCGTTTGTATTTAACACTATGTAAAATATTAGACATGCACGATTTAAAAGAAGTAAATTTGAAACTAATCATAGGTTGTTTTCTTTTCATTATAATTTGTTTTTGCTAGAAGTGGCCATTTATTAATAAAGTTATTATTTGATTACTTTTGTTTGGTTACATTACTTTTCTTTGGGTTTATAACAAATCTATTGATTATTACAATTTTTCAGAGTTGTTTAAAAGTCCCAAAAAAAAATCTAAAGTCTTTGCTCGGGCTTTTGAAAAAAAAAAGTCCGGACTTGGACTTGACTTGAGTCTTGTTACTTTTAAACAACTCTACAATTTTTATTTAAATAAAATTATTTGAAATTTTCATTTCAAACCATATGCAGCCGAGTCACTTTAATCTAAACTCATTCGGACTCAAATAAAAAGAAGGATTATTTTTTTCAATTTTTTCAGCAATCTGTTTTGTAAATTAAAAAAAATAAAAAGTTCACGACCAAAAAGATTAATAGAATTTATAGAATTTGATAAAATATTTAAAAGTTACTTTAGGAAATTCAACCAGTTTATGACCCTAATCCGTTGTTAACTAGAATAACACTTTTTTAAGTTCTATCATTCATTTTATAAAATGGACTTAATAATTTTAGAAAAAATCTTAATTTCTTATTTTAAGTTATTAATTATCATTAAAATAATCGTATTAATTCTTAGAGTAAAATTTAATAGAATTACCAAAATTTCCAAAAAATTAGATAAATAAAAAAAATGTTTTTTAAATTAAAAATTTATTTTTGATAATTGTAATAGATGTAATTGATTTTTATAATTTTATCAAAACACATTGTCATGCATTTTTTTAATAAAGCAAATATTCGAAATAAAAAAATATTTGTATTCTAAATTTTATCTTTATAAAATAATGCATTAGTTTAAAGTTTTTTATCAAATAGAGTAAAAAAGCTGAGCTAGAAAAATGTTAGTTTTTTTTTTTAAATAATTGAATTTTTTAATAAAATTTGACAAGTATCTCGTTAATTTTAGTGCAACAAGTGTTCAAGATAAAATTTTCAAAAATCTGATTTTATTTGTAAAGGAAAAAATTATGTTCCCAATGACCAATTTTGGCCTTTATATTCTTTTGATTTTTAGTATTAAAATTACGATCAAATTATAAAGAGAACAAATACAGAACAAATTACGATGTTTCAAGGTATTAATGAATTAGAAAAGTATTTCAAAATGATTTAATTAATCTTTTACTTTAAATCACTTAAAAAAATTAAATTTAATATTATACATGTTAACCCTCGGATAAGGTTAAGTTAATAAAACTTAGTTTAGTTGTTTTTTATATTTTATTTTATTAAATGATAAAATAACACTAATGACAAATACGACAATAGGCCTAGGTAAACGTTTTATATTGTTTGTGGAAATATTCGAATAAGACAAATAAATAAAATAAAGTTTTACATTTTTATAGTAGAAGAAATAATTAAAAAACATCAATCACAAATCAAGATAATAAAATATTAAAAGTAAGAAAGATAGTAGACAATGGTCATTGTGATAACGATGACACTTTATATTCATTTAATTTAATTTAAACATCAAGATAAATAACTTGATAAGTTATTGAATTTGAGGATCGTAGATCATAGTAACATACATACAACATAAATAAAATTGATTAATAAAATTTGTATTTTATAAATTTATTTGAAAAAAAATAATTCAATATTTAAATAAAAAATATTTTAACCTAAAATTTCTTCATTAATTAAACATTTCCTAAAATTCGAAACAGAAAAACAAGATGATCTAAATTGAAAAATTGATCACTTAAACAAGACCAGCATCTTTGGCCATGAGATAAAAACATCCATTTTTATTTTTGAGTAAATTTTGTGGTGAATCAAATTCTACAATTTTTCCCTGATCAAGTACCATTATCCTAGAACTATCCATAATGGTGTTCAATCTATGCGCTATAGTCAGCACAGTACAATCAGTAAACTCCTTCCGGATAGTCATTTGTATTTGTTTGTCAGTCTGATGATCAATACTGGCAGTGGCTTCATCTAGAATTAAAATTTTTGTCTTTCTCAAAAGTGCTCTGGCCAAACAAATCAGTTGTCTTTGACCAACACTGAAATTTTCTCCTCCCTCTGCACACTCATAGTCCAACTTGTTCTCAAGTCCATACACAAAATCCTTTAAACCCGCCAAATCCAACGCTTTCCACAAATCTTCGTCTTTTTTTTCTCTGAAAGGGTCCAAGTTCATTCTAATAGTTCCCGAAAAAATGATCGGATCTTGCGGTATAATTGTCAATTTATGCCTCAAATCATGAAGACCAATTTTTTTTATGTTAACATCATCTATGAGAATTGTGCCAGTACTTTTTTCTAGTATCCTAAACAAACTGAGGGTCAATGAACTTTTTCCTGCTCCAGTTCTTCCAACAATTCCAATTTTTTCCGCTGGGTGAATTACTAAATTGATATTTTTCAGCACATTGTCCAACACTTCACGGTACTTGACCGAATAGCTTTCAAATTTCACTTCTCCATTTTGGGGCCAGTTGTCAGACGGCTTTGTTTCTTCAATTTGGTACTCTGCCTCATGTGGTGTTTCGCAGTACTCTTTTATTCTCTCAACTGATGTAATGTTTGTCTCGAAATCAGCACTCATTCGCACCAGCCAATTGAGAGTTTGGGACACATTCAATGAGTAAGTTATGGACAAACCAACTAAACCTGGACTGATAGAGCTGCGGGCCAATACTGCAAAAAATGAAGCAAAAACTGTGATCAAATTTCCAATCTAAAAAATAAATAGTAAATTTTTTTCTTTTATTTTACTTTTTTTTTTGAGGATAAAGGGCAATATGAAAAAAATCAAAATTTTGATATTTAGAACTCAAAAATTTCAAAAATTTGAAAATCGAAACTTTCTAAAAATATATATTAAAGGTCAAAGTTATAATTAACATTATACTTAAAATAGTCATTTCTTGGTCAATTTTTAAGATTTTTTTAAATTTTTTTTAACAGTCAAAATAAGAAAAGGAATTAAAAAAATGTTAGTTTGAGCATTTAATTATGAATTTAATTTTTTGACTTTTAAAAACAAAAATTCAGAGGTTGCTGCTGTTTGAGACACCCAATTACCCTCATGTCATAGGGACGTCGACTAGAAAAAAAAAAACTTTCTGTCAAAACTTTCAAAAAAACCTTTTACAGTGAGTAAAATGCATTAAAAGTTTAACTCCCACCTAATTTCTTTTCCAAAGATATTTTTATTTAAAGTTAAAAAAAAGCATAAAAGCTTTTAATTGTTTTGATTTATAATAGAGAAAATAAAATTTAAATTCTCTGGACTTAAATTTCAGTGATTAGCCTTGATCCAGACAGGAGCCTAGATAACTATCTGGAACGGCAATACATCAGCCAGGGATGAGGTAGAAAAAAAAATCTATAAAGAAGCTCCAAAAACATAAAAAAAGAGAAGGTCACATAAATCAAATTTTTTTTTAAAGATAAAAAAACATATGTAAAAATGAGAAAAAAACATATATTCCACAAAGCAAATTTTATTTTAAAAACAATTTCTATTTAAGTTTACTTGCCGTAGCTTTTATTATTATTATTATTATTATTATTATTATTATTATTATTATTTTTATATAACTTTTTTTTATTTTATTTTGATCAATAATAAAAAGAGAAAAATCATAAATCTAATCCATCTCATATCATTTGCCAGTTTTTTAATTATAAAATTTTTATCCTTTAATTCAAGATAATCAATATCATCAAGTGTACAACAAGCCACTATATGATAACAAAAAGTATCTAGGAAAAACATCATGTACAATTAGTACAGACTGAGCTTACAAGTTTTTTCTCTCAAAAAAATAAAATATCATACTTTTAAATTAAATATTTTTTGTCTGATGTTTAAAAATAAAATAATATAATTTTATGTTATTATTGTCTTTTTCAAAAATTATTTTTTCAAATTTTTCTTTATGTTTTTTTTTGAATTTATCTTTTTCTATGTTTTTTTATACCTCGTCCATCAGTCAGGATCAGAGCCATATGAGCTTTTTGCCGTTTCAGGTAGCTTTAGAAGCGGCTTAGTAAATAAGGTCCCAAAATTTGGACTTGAAAAAAAATTCTTTGACCCAGACTTTATAAAAGAAAAAAAAATCTAAATTCAAAGCATTGACCTGTAAAGACTTGATTTTGACTTATGACCAACTTTGCAAATGCACTAGCTTGTTGATTAATCTTGAAAAAAAAAAACTTGTTATTACTAAAGTGTGTATTTTTATAAAAAAAAATTTAACAAAAATTCTTCATTTTTTAATAAATTAATATAAAAGTTAATAAAAATTAATAAAAAAAAAGACAAAAAATAAAGAATAAATAAGATTAAAAAAGATTATTGATTTGATTTGATAAAAAAAAAGAAAACAAAAATTTTATTTTAGATAAAAAGGTGCAACAAAGTATGTTGCACCAAGTTGCGGTATTTTTTCTATTATTTTTTACTAAATTTAATTTTAATTTACTTAAAATTGAAGAATTTTTGTTCGATTTGTATTTGAAATTCACACAACCAAAAAAAAAAATCCATGTATCAAAACATAATAAATTAAAAAATTAGTGAAAATCAAATTCAATTTTTTTTAATAAAAATTAAAAAAGTAAGCTCACTATTTGTTCAGAATTTTGCCTGGTTTCTGATTCTTCAAAAAAAATTGAATTGAAAGTTAAACCAAGGACGAGATACAAAAATAGTGAAAATCTCCAAAAATGTTCGTCTTCTCTTAATTATAATGGTCAAAAATTATATTTTTAAAAACAAATGAAAACACCATTTTATAGCTTAAAAAAAGAGCTTTAAGAATCTTTATAATAATAAAATTTATCTAAAAAGTTTTTAGATTTTTATAACTAAAAGGATACTACTAACAATTTTGGTGCTAATCTTTAAGAGGGGTTTGTCAAAAAACTATTTTTCTATTTTTTTAATGTTAAAAAATTGGTTTTCTAGGTTTCCATATATGCAGAATAAAAATTTGTGTTCGAATAGATCAAATTCAGACAGTGCTGTAGTTTTAATTTGCGCGAATCGTATTAAAAATATAATTTGGGTTAAACTCTGACAGTTTGGAATAGAGCTCTTTTTACCATATATGAACAAAAATGAGCCTTCAATTTTTGTATCTGACAAAATTTTTTTACCTGAGACCGTCTCAAATAGAAGCAACCCTTAAATTTTTTTAAAAAAATTATTTCCAGACTTGAATTAAAGTCAGGAAAAAAAGTCTTAACAAGTCAACAACAAGTCAAAGTGTGACTTGGACTTGAAAAAATATTTTTTAAGAATAACAAGTTTTGACTTGTTTCAAAAATTTAAAAAAAACAAGTCATAAATTTATCTATATCTTGATTTTTTATATTTTTATATATTTTTTTATTCTTTTTATCTTGTTTAATTTATTTCTAAATTTTTTTAAGCACAAATTAATTGTTTTTTATTTTTTTAAATTTCTTTTTCAATGTAAATATTGAAACATGATTTTTAAACAATTCAGATAATTGTCATATTCTTTTTAAGTGAATTTTTCAATAAAAAACAATTAATCTGTGCTTAAAAAAAATTTAGAAATAAATTAAACAAGATAAAAAGAATAAAAAAATATAAAAAATCAAGATATAGAAAAATTTAAGACTTGTTTTTTTTTAATTTTTGAAACAAGCCAAAGTCCTGACTAGCACTTGACTTGTGAATTGTGACTTTTAAACAACTCTGTTAATTTCATAATTAAATGATCAAAATTTCATTAATTACTATTCTTATTTTCACTGTTTAAACAAAAAATTTAAAAAAATCTAAAAAATTACCATTTTAAGTATAATATTAAGTAAAATATTATTATTTATATTAGTATTAAGTATAATACTAATATAATAACTGAGCTTAGATATATTTTTTTGAAAATTTGATTTTCAAATTTTTGATATATTTTGAGTTCAACTCGTCAAAATCTCTAAAAAAATATTCTAAATATCAAAATTTTGATTTTTTTCCATATTGGCCCACATCCTTTAAATTATTAACAATTTATATTATTTTTTAATTACTAATTCTAGACGAAGAGCTAGCCATCGGTTGGAAATATTATTTGGAAAATAGAAGAGTAAATTTTCATCAACATGACTCTGCATTATTTTGATGAAGCGATTCTGAGAATTGTAGGCACGGATTGTTGTAACTCCAGTAAGCGTTTCAGAAAAATGCGAAAAAATAGGGCTTTTACTGGCCGATTCCATTCTTTTCAATTGTCTCATTGAGGCCACAAAATATCTCTGAACAAAATTTAATAAAATAAATTCAAATTTAAAAATTTTTAAATTATTTACTTGAACAAAAATATAGATTATTATAATAGGAATCAGAGAAACTAAAAACAAAGGAGTTGATGACGCTATGACTAGAACAGTGAACAAAACATGGAATAGACAGCGACAAAGAGACTTGAGTGATTCTGGTATGGCTCGCTCGGCAGCGTCTATGTCTTTGGAAAATCTGTTTATTACTCGGCCAGATGGAGTCGATTCAAAAAATTCCATTGTGCTGCGTAAGATTGAAAATAGCATCATGTTATGGAGGGATTTGGCAGCACTGTAAGTCATATGCAAATAAAGAATATCGGCACAAATGGTCAATACATCTAACAAATTAAAAAAAATAAATTTTTTAAGAATAAATTTTTTTTTCAATTTTACTTTGCGTTAATCCAATTGAGGCAAAAATTGTAAATTGAGAAAGTTTTTCTGAATTTTCAGCATTGTTTGACCAGTAGCTAAGAAATACATTGGAGCCAACAGATGCAATATTGCTCAAACAAAACAATGCCATAAAGCCTACCAACCGCGGTATCCTACACACTCTAATATATTCTTTTAAAACCGAGAGTTTAACTGTTCCAGTCTCAATTTTTTCTTTTACTGTCAATTTTTCTCCAACTTTTTTCTCTTTGTTCAAACTTCGCACAGATTGGGATGGTATTTTGCACTCGGGTGATTTAGGCACAACAGATTCCAAAATATCTTCCAAAATAATTTCTTCTTCAACTAAAAAAATAAGAGAAAATATTACCTCCATGTTGAAATTAATTATTTTACTGTCGAAATTAATTAGTTGTAAATTTATTGTTGAAAATAATTACTTTTTGTTGAGATTAATTACTAATTGTTGAAAAAATAAAAAATTACACTTTGGACAGTAAAAATTTACTTAACAAGTTGAAATTTATTAGTTTTTGTTTATTTTAATTTATTTTTATTGATAATAATTTATTATGTTATACAATATTTCAGTAATCAAAAAAGAAAAATATATTTGATTATTGTCTTACTAGACATTCTTTAACTTTTGCTGGTCTTCTAGCTTTTGCTTTTGGAGAGCATTAATTATTATTATTATTATTAAATTAAAATGTGACCTATGGTCTGCTGCTTGAAGAAAGAGCGCTCTCCTTTCAGCATAAAAAATAATTTATAAAATTTCAAATACGAAAATTAATTAGATTAAGTAAAAGTTTTCAAAATAATAAAATAGTAAAAAATTAAAAATAAATAAAATTGTTAAATTGTAAATTTAGTTAAGTTAAAGATTTAAATAAAAATATTATAAATTATAATACACTATGATTTTGTAAAATTTGATTTCAAAAAGTCGCTGATATTAAATATTAAAATAATTTTTTATTAATTCTTTTATTTTCTATATTTCTTTTTTTTTTTTTTTTTCCTTTTTCTGTAAATTAATTCTATATTTATTTAATGATTAAAAATTTGTGTATTTATAAAATTATTTAAAAAAAAATATAAATTAAATTAAGATGAAATTTTTACTAAATTAAATTATTATGATTTTCAATTTTTTAGACTCTGAGGAAGGCTTCATAAAGCCGAAACCGGTCAGTTTATAATAAAATAAAAAACTTGAAATAAATTTTTATTAAACAAAATATTATTTTTATTGTCTATTTTTTATAAAAAATTATAATAGTTTATAAAAAGTTTATTAAGATGGATTTTTTATCACTTCTAGATAGAGCATTAATAATTCTTGAAATAAATACAACAAGTGCGTCTACTACATGACTAATCCTTACTATTAAATTGTACTTTTTTTTTCAAGCGGATAGAAATAAAATCAATTTTCAATTTAAAAATCTATTTGAAATTGTAATTTATATATTACATTATATTTATATGTAATTTATATATCATGTTTTTTACAACATCTTTTAAATAATTAAAAATTTTTGCGAATAAATTTCATATTTAAAAATCCTAAGAAACTATTTAAAATTTTTATTTAGTTTTTTTTTTTGGTGCTGAAAATATAAATTCAAAATTCGAATCTCCAGTAACTGCTGAACAAATACTATTACAATTAAATTTAACTTCTTGCATTCGGTTTTGCAAATCAAAAACTTTCTACAATTAATTAAACATTTTTATTCAATTTTTTTTAAACTCAAATTTAAATAATGTAAAAATTAATAAATAATTTTAAACGAAACTAAAAAAAATTAACAAAAACTAATTAATTTCAACTTGTTAAGTAAATTTTTTTTGTTCAAAATAGAATTTTTATTTTTTCAACAAAAGGTAATTAATCACAATTTAAAGTAATTATTTTCGAAGTACATGTAATTAACGGCATAGGATTAATTATAGTAGATAAAAAGATGAAATCAACTAGATACTTTATTAACTAATAGAAAAAAAGACAAAATACTATATAAAAATATTTAGCATTTTAATTTTTTTCTCTATGAATGTGTCTATTAATTTTATTAATTAATTATTTTATCTAGGTATTAAATTTATTATCTATAAAAAAGTTTTTTATATAGTCCATTTAATACATTTTATCTAGTAAGTTAATCTTTTTATAAAGTATACATTAATATTATGTGGTAATTAACAGTCAAAAAATAATAAATTAAATAAAAAAATAAAAAGATAAAATGCTCACTTTTTTCTTCGGCCACTTTATCGTTTAGATGTGATTGAATAAAGTGATAAAAAGATCCTTTTCTAGATTTAAGATCCTCGAACTGACCCTGCTCGACAATCATGCCATTTTCTAAGACTATGATTTCATCAGCTTGAGGCAAAAAACCAAGTGAATTGGTGACAAAAATTCGAGTTGTATCCTTCAAAAATCCTTTTGGACCAATAACTTGGTCAAATATGTGTTTGCCCACATGTGAGTCGACTGCACTCAGTGGATCGTCTAGCATGTAAATATCCGCATTCGAATACACTGATCTAGCCAGACTGATTCTTTGTTTTTGACCACCGGACAAATTGATTCCTTTTTCACCAATTTCAGTGGAATCACCGGCCGGCATTATTTTCAAATCGGTCAGCATAGCACATGATTTTAATACTTGATGGTAAAATTTTTCATCATATGGACTTCCAAACAAAATGTTATTTTTAACAGTTTCATTTTGAATCCAAGCTTGCTGTGGAACATAAGCTGTTTGACCATTTATGTTTATTTTTCCATCATTTAGCTTGTTCATTTCGCCAAGTAATCCAGATAATAAACTGGACTTACCTGAGCCTACGCTGCCCACGACTAAAATTCAGAATTTAATTATCAAAACTTTTTATTTTAAGCAATTAAAAAAATTACCAGCTATTAGTTTTCCTTTTTTGATTTCGAGATTTAAGCTTTTATAAAATATTAATTTTTCATTTTTGAAAAAAACAAGAATTGATTTTTATTTAAGATCTTATAAGAGTTTATAAGACAAAGATTTTTTGAGTAAACTTATAAAAACTCTAAAAAAATTCTTATTTTTACCTTTTTAAAATTTAAATAAAATTTTATTAAAAGAATTTTTAAAATTAATTTTTAACTTTAAAAAAAAAAAAATTATAAAATAAATTACCTATAAAATTTTTATCTAATCTATCTGTAATAAAATATTATTTTCAGGTTATCATAACCTGAAAATAAAATATTTCTAAAAATTGTATGAACTGAAAAAATACTTTTAAATATTATTATTTTTCATTTATTAAAAGTGTTTTTTCAGTTCATACAATTTTTAAAAATATTTTATCAAAGAACATATTATATTTAAATTTTAATAAAAAAATCGTCATATCGTATTCCAAAATCAAAATAAACTTCCTATTTTAATAGCTTTAAAACTGATTTAATTATAATAAAAATAGAAATTTCTTCAAAGAAAAATCAGCATATGAACCATATAATAAATAGGATATTTTTCTTTTTAACTTGAATATCTGATGATTCTATTTTGAATAAAATATTATAAAATCATTTTTAAGATTATCACTCATGGAAACATTAAATAGATCGGCTCAAATAATATTCCAAAAAAATAACATTCAACTTTACTCAAATCAACCTTGTTAAATTTTCAAAATTTAATAATTTAGTTAGAAAAGACCTTGAATATTTTCTTTAAAAAAATTTTTAAAAGAAGATTTTTTTACAACATCTTTTAAATAATTAAAAATTTTTGCGAATAAATTTCATATTTAAAAATCCTAAGAAACTATTTAAAATTTAATAAAATTTTTGTAATAATTAGAAAAATTTTCTTTAAAAAAAAGTTATTAGTCTGTAAAATTACTATAAATTATTATTTTTACATTTTTGAATAAAAAAAAAACACTTATTAAAAAGGCTTATTGTTTCTGGAGTTAAGACCATTTTGAAATTTTAAATTTTTTCATATTTACTCTAAATTTTTGCACTATAATATTAATCAGTAAATTTATTTAAAATCCCTTTAAGATCCATCCTTTGGAAAACCAAAAACTTACTTTTTAAATAAAGGTGAATGGTCCCATCCGAGATCAACATTTTCGGTTTTTATTGCAATTCCTTTTAAGAACAAAATTCAATTTTTTTAAATACAAAAATTTCACTTGTACCTGGCATATCTATGTTCGATATGTCACTGTCATCTATTTCTTCTTTTAACAAAAAAGCTGAGATTCTGGTCAAAGAAACTTTAGCCTAGAATTTTATAAAAAAAATAAATTTAATTTTAATGAAAACAGTCTAGAAAATACCGAAATAAGCGCTGATATTATTCCTGGCAGGACTGTGAGAGGAAATCTGAGAATATTGAATAAACTTAAACTAACAAAGACAACATTTGCTGTAAATTTATCACTATTATTTAAAACCAAAAATGCTCCAAATGACACAACTGTGATAACCAGAGGTGCACAGACAAACAAAAAACTGGATGAGATGGACAATAGACCCATTTGTTTAAGATATTTGAGCTCTTTTGATCGAATCGAACCAACAATGTCTTTAAATGATAATTCCCAGCCATAAAATTTTAAAATTTTAATTCCCGAAAGTATTTCATTCATCATCTTAATTCTAGAGTCCTGTTGTTTAAGTTTGGTAAGCTGGATTTTTTTTGTCATATTTCCAATAAAAATATTCAATGGAATGAATATAAGAATTGTGCTGACACCAATTATGGCAGCTACGCCTAAATATTGCCAAAGCATAATCATAGCCACTGTTATTTGAAATGGAGCAGACCAAATTACATTCAAATATGTTGTCAGATCTCCTACCATTTGAGCATTGACTGCTATCAAATTTGTCATCTCTCCTACAGTGGTCGATTTACGGGCGGAAGTAAGAAGCCTCAGACTCTAATTTAAAAAAAAGTTGATTTCAAAAATTTTTTGATTAAAATTAACTTTTTTATAGACAAGATTTGTGGTCGAAGTTTTAATCCTGGAACCAACAATGAACATTCTGTGAAAATAATGCTGCAAAACAAATGATTGAATAAATGCTGACAAAAACAAAAGAGCTGTGTAGAAAAAACCAACAGTCACATTTTGATCTTTGTCTTTTATAAAATTCAGCAATTTGCTAAAAATTAAAATAAATCTAACTTGAAAAAATTTTATTTAAAAAGTTACTCTAGAATTACTGGACCAACAAACAATAAAATGTCTTGGATCAATTTAATGAAAGAACCTGCCAAAAATTTGCCTGCGTACACCCGGCATAAACACCAGGTAAACGATGGTTTTTTTACTTTTTTTTCACTTTTAATTTTTACTTCCGGTGTTTCCTAATAAATATGAATAAAATTTGAATTTTTATTTTTTGTTTATTTTACTGTTAATTTTTGTTCTTCATCAACTGTGCCATTTCCATATGATTTATTGCCAGAACGAATAGTTTCGTCAGCCTTATTATTCAATTCACGTATGTATCTTTAAATTTTGATAAACTTAAAATTTCAAATGAAAAAAGAAAAAACTTTTTTGAAGCTTTGTTCCATGCAATTTCCAGTTTATTGGTCAAATGCAAAGATGATTCGGTATCATCTATTTTCCACAAGTCCTCTCTAGTCAAATCTCTTTTATAGCCAGTTAATATTAGACTAAAAAAAACATTTTTTTATCAATTTAAAATAAGCTTTTTTCTTTTTTAATTTTTGTAATTTTTTTAATTTACTTATTTATCCACCAGAAGCTTAATCTGGAAAGCAATGAGACGTAATTTTCAGGCAAAATTTTCTAAAAATTAGCTCAAATGGTACTTTTGAAAAATAAACTTGGAAAAATTACTTGTCCTGATTCATGATCAACTGGAAAATTTTGCTTATTTGACTGAGAAAAAAGTGTCAGTATTAAATTCAACCATACCAGTATGTAAAACAAATTAAATATTATTATTTCAGTTAGATTTAGATCTGTTGCCTAAAGAAACTCTTTGAATTTATGAAAAAAAAAACTAAATTAAAATTTACCTTTAGATAATATTTTAAAATTTTCGATCGTACTGTGATCAAATTAGTTAATGCAAGAAGACCCCAAAACACAAATTGTAGAGTGCTTGATCTAAGTCCTCTGATTCTTTCAAAATGAACCAGAACAAGAGACAAAATCTAAGAAACAATTTAATCAAATCATTTAAAATAATTTTTTTTACTTACATAAGACATTGCTAGTAACGTTGGTGAAACAAAAAATATGGGCTCAGAGTGGTTCATCAAATTAAAGATTAAATGGTAAATTTCTACCAACAATATACAAGAAATAGTTATCTTAAATAAATAAATAATTTTTTTTTTATTTTTTTATCTTTTTTTTATTTTAAAATTACATTTTTAGTGATAAACAACCATGAAATTCTGAGCTTTTCGGTTCTTTGACGGGTCAGCATGTAGAACCAAAGAGGCGCTACCAACCATAAAACAATGCATGGTGCCCAAACTAGATAAGTTCTTTGAAAACATTCAGTAAAATCGGGGTACTCAGAATAGATGGTTTCATTGTCCTTTAATTAAATTTTCAAAAAATGGTATTTGGTGCTAGATTTACTTACCCAAAGCGGAGAGCCACAAAGACTCTCGATTGCTTTATCAAACATTATTAATCTAAATTATGCTACAAATCCAGATTATATAAAAAACTTGTAAATTTAGACGAATTAATTTAAATTCTGTATGTTATTTTAAATTAAAAAAATCTAAATAATTCAGACATAATTCGATTTAAAAACGATATAGTATGTTGATTTAAGCAAATTTTTTTAAGAGAGTGGAGGAACTGCTTTCGAATCGTATTTTATAATTATGCTGAATTTTAAGGTTTTATAATAGTTTCAAAAGCATGGTAACAATTCAACGAGTAGCGAAAAATGCTACGAAATGAGTAGTTTTGAATGCAAACTACATAATGGCGCCTTATTGATTTATCTTTTACAATGCTTGCTGAAAAATTATAAATTTAAAAAGAATTATTTTTAAAAAAATGCTCTATTAAAATTTTTAGAGCAACAAAATTTTTGCTATATTTTGTCGGGGATTTATACCTAAATTTCAAAAGTGTTGATGTCATTAATATTAGGAAAAATGAAAATAAAACAAAGGTTTTTATGGAAAAAATGCATAGTCATTTAGAATAAATCAAAAGTGAATTTTCAATGATATTTTGAAATTATTTCGATTATGTAAGGTAATAGAAACACAAAAATATTAATTCTTTAAAAAAATCACAGGAGCCAAAAAAAATTTATTGACCTAAAGATTTTTAACACCACAAAATAAATATCTTTTAATAATTCAATTATATGTGTCTAATGAATAAACAAAAACAAAATGTTATGATTGATAAAGATCAAAAATTGGGAATAGGGGGCATGAGAGCAATGGAGCGTAAATAAGTGTTTTAAAATATTTTCCGAATGTGCCATAAATAAAGTCATAGTTAATTTAATTTAGTAGGATATTATATGAAAAAGCATTTTGATGAATTTTTTCTTTAATTTTTTGTGTTTCAAAAATATTTTATAATTATTGAAAAAGTATTTTGACATATAAAATTAAAATCTAACTTTATGTAAAAATTTTAAACTATTTTTTTGTAAACAGAAATTTTTTTCGTTAGTAACCATAAGTTTTGAATCTAAAAGTATTTAATTTGCTTCTGAAATTTTCTATTTAAATTCAAAAATTGGGTTAATTTTCCAATATCTGTTTAATTATCCAATCTTTTCTTTAGAGATGTATTGATATTTATAAAATCAAATATTTCTTTTTTTCTTTTTTGTTTAGAAGCTAATTGTAAAATAAATTCTAACTTGTTTTTATAGAAGAAAAAATGGCAAAAACAAAAACATTTTTTGATTTATCAATAAAATTTTTATCAGAATTTTTATCTTTTTGAAATGATTTTCTGAAATTCATTTACAAAAAATGACAAATTTAATTAAGCTTGAAAAAATAAAAAATGTTAATTGAAAACAGAACAGTTTTAAAACATTAAGGATATACTTTTTTTGTTTAATAACAGCCTTGATGAATCTTTTGCTGAAAGAAAACTATCACAAATGTTGAGAGCCAAATTGAGCCGTGTCACCCTAAATTTTCTCTCTAAATAAATTTTAATCAATTTTCAAAAGTTTTCTTTTTTTTTGGAAAAAAATTAACTTTTTTCAAACTTAAATCAATTTTTTTAATAGAAGATATTTATTAGATTGCAAGTTTTTAAAAATTATTTTTTGTCTTAAGTTTTTATTTAAAAGACTATCACTAATTAGCAAGGACGTAATAAAGCTTAAATTAAAACATTTAATATTTTAAATACTTAATAAAGACAATAATTAAATATTGATATTGAAATTTTGTAATAGATCGAATTGTTGAACTCGAAAAAATATTTTTTTTCTTAAGTTTTTATTTAAAAGACTATCACTAATTAGCAAGGCCGTAATAAAGCTTAAATTAAAACATTGAATATTTTAAATACTTAATAAAGACAATAATTAAATATTGATATTGAAATTTTGTAATAGATCGAATTGTTGAACTCGAAAAAATATTTTTCTATAATTTCAAAAATATTTAATATATTTTTTTGAAAGTGAATTAAGACAACTAAAAGAAAAATCCAAAATTGACACTTTCAAAAGTTTGTAAAAATATAATAATTATCATATATATTTTTTGGACAGTATTTATGCCAAATAAAGCTTGGAAGATTTTTTTTTTCAACGAAGTAAAGTCTAAAGTTTGAGTCAACTTTGATTCGTATAAAATTGATTTTTTCTCATTTTATTTCATTCAGATTATTTCCGCATATTTTGAATTAATTTATCAATATTTTTTGAAATGATAATCAATTAAAAATTTTCACTAGAAAAGATGTTGGTTAAGTTTCTTTAGATTTTTTGTAATTTTCAAGATAACCTCTTTGATTTTAAATAAAGAATATGATAAGGTCTTTAGCAAAGAGGAAAAAATTTTAAATTTTAAATATTCTTTTAGCTTTCGACTTTTAAAATCTTTATTTTTAATATTTTTATTCATTAGTTTTTTATCTTGTTTGTGTAATTGTTATTGTTTTAATCAGTTAATAAAATAATGTTTTTTCACTTTAAATTATTAAAGATATGATATCTTTAATAAAATAATAAATGGCTTAAAAAATATATATATATTTATTAATAAAAAATATATGGCTGAATCTTGAATGCTTTCTGCAGTTACCTACTTTATATCGCTTATGGCCACTAGTATTTACTTTGAATGCTTTGTGTAAAGAAATGATTCAATAAAGTTTATTAGATAGAGTGGTAAGCTTGTTTTGATAAAATATTGTGGAATTCAGTACTAATTGAACTAAAGTATTTGCTTTTTTGAAAAATAAAAACTAAAAATAAAAACTAAAAATAAAAAGAATTCTATAGAAAAAAAATAATAATTTTTGTCATGCACCAAAAAGACAAAAAATAAAACAGCAATGAAATTTAGTTTCATTATTGATTTGATTTTTTTAAAAAAAGAAATTTAAGATTTATTTTTAGGTGAAAAATGCTTTTTATCTTTAATTTTAATTTTCATAAAAAAAAATATTTTTGTTGAATTTGTACTGAATTTCACAACACCTTTTAACAAATTTATAAATAAGATCATCATTCCAAAAACAAGGAAATATTTCTCTTTTTTATGTGATTCACATTGTCATTTTTCTATTTAAAGCTTAGTCAATATAGAAAAATTTTATTCTTTTTTCTCATCTAAAGGCAAATAAACATCAAACCTGGCAATTTTCTTTTAACATTTAATTCACTGTCTTTTTAGACATCGAATTTAAGCAAAATTGATCACTTCAATCTGTTACACCACAATGTCATTATTTTTTTTTCCAAATAAAAAATTCCCAACAAAAAATTATTTAAAAAAATTATGAAACTCACATCTAATTTAAAATCAAAACCTATGTACTGCCACAATTATGACCAAATTTTTATATCTTATTTGAGCTTATTACTTTCAAATCACTCAAGCATGACACAACTTTTAGCCGGCCCAATTTTCCATGAGCAATCTCTTTACAATATCAACAAAAAAATTAAAATTATTTGCTAAAATTTACAAAATTTGAGCTTAAAAAAATTGATGTCCCATTTTAAATTATTTCATTTAATTTAAGTCTAGATATGAACATGTATCCTAATAAGCTTGACGCATATGAAGCTGAAATAGTTGAGGACATACCAGAACAATTCGATTTGGCACGCTACAAAAAATCCTCCACGAAAAATCCACCTCCGGCCTCTATTCTCAGGGCCAGCAACGCCACATATCCCCAAGCAGTCTATCCATCCCAGAGCCTAATGAGTCCAAACTACATATATCCACAAAACAACATACCACCTATAATAGGCCCCTTTCCAAAATATGACCAGTCTTCATTTGCCAGCCAAATAAAGTCCCAATACGACCTCAAGGCCTACCAGCTAATGCAGTCGAATGGCGCAGCGCAGCCCAAAATTGCCAATTCCTCGGACATGCTTTCAAATCAGATGGCTCAACCTCAGCAATTTTTACAATTTAATGCTGGCTACCAGACTCTAAACCCCAATCAGAAAATAATCCAGCATCCTCCGCAAAATATGCTTGCCCAGGTCCACCCTCAGCATCTAATGTACAATTTAATGAATCCTCAATTTGGCAACTATTTGCCAACAAATGAATTTCAATCAATGCAGATTTCCCAATATCCTGACAAAAAAAAATCTCAAAAAAATTTAGCAGACAGTCCAAGTGAAGCAAGTGATGGTGGCCGATACAAATCGGTGCAAAAGCCTGGCCGGTCGGACTCGGCCGGCCGAAAAAAAAACAGTTTTGATGACGATGATGATGCGTTTAGGAAAAAAGAGTATTTTTTGAAAGGCGGCGATGATTTAGCATCGGCCTCGAGCTCTAGTCTTGGTCGGACAGATGTCCAGCAGTCTATTCTCAAGTCGAATCTTAAGCCAAAAAAGCAAGGGGTTACTTTTGATGAAAAGCTTGAGGTTTATGAAGTTAAAAATCCGCACTATGGTCTAGATGTTAAATCGGAAAAGAGGGAAATGAAGCGAAAACGAAAAGATAAACAGAAGGAAGAAGATATTGTAAACAAAACTAAATTGGAACTGAAAAATAAAATTCAAAATCAAAATATGACTCATTATAATGTAAAATAAAAGATTTTTTTTAGTTTTAAATTTAGAAAAAAATTTTTTTTTAGTTTTATCAAAAATCTTTAGTCTACAATGCAATGGTTTTTTATGAAGAGAGCTATTATCGAGCGTCGGTCATGAGACTGCAAGAAAAATTAAGAAATAGCAAACCGGATGAAAAACTCAGAGATCAGCTTATTCAATCGATTGAAAAAGATAACCAAATGACCATTGATATTATTAAGCATATACAGAAGGATTATATCACTAAACTGGAAC
This sequence comes from Brachionus asplanchnoidis, assembly GCA_025491095.1. Taxonomy (NCBI): domain Eukaryota; kingdom Metazoa; phylum Rotifera; class Eurotatoria; order Ploima; family Brachionidae; genus Brachionus; species Brachionus asplanchnoidis. Next base: position 132,035 of record JAILYF010000070.1, read on the forward strand.
CCTATTTAAATCAATATCAGGTAATTTTTTGACAAAAAATCTCAAAATCCACATAATAAACATTGATATTAACAATAATAATAATAATACTATTTGGATTAACCAGACTATATGCAATATTTAATTATTTCAAATGTTAATCAAATTTGTCTAATTGTTCTTAAATAGATTAATCTTTTTTAAATTTATAACTTCATTTGTTAATGGGGACCAATCTTTAACAATGCCGTAAAATAAAAAACGCCACAAAAACATGTGTTTTCTTTAATTTAATTTATCTCCGTTTTTTTTTGTAACCATTACTTAAGATTTCGAAAGACAAGCTGTTTTAAATTTGAAAAGATAATGAAAAAAAAATTCTAAAAAATGTCTTTTCTTTCTAAAAAATGAAAATTTATATAAAAAATCAATAAAAATAAATGCTTAGTTTAAATTAAGTTAATCGATTTTTTTATAAAATTTTTTTATATTCCGCCGCTTCCAACAGCAGTAAGCTTTAAATTTTATAAATTAGAACTTAAATCAATTTCTTAACGAACTCTATTTTAGTTTTTTGATTAAATATCACCTTAAATTTGGTCATTTGTAAATTATCTCTGTTTTTTTTTGATTCCCTAAATTAATTTGTAATTTGTAATTCCCTAAACTGTAAATTATCCTAATTTTATTTATTCCCGTAGCAAATTATTCCCAAAGTAAACTTTATCTTAAAAATAGGCATTGTGAAATTTCATACAAAACTTACAAAACCTAATTAAAAAAAAATTATAACTTTTGTTCTAAGTGTCAAAAATTTGTTCTGAAAATGAAACAAAGTGAAACAACTTTTGTTTCACTTTCTACGGAGGTCTGCAAAATCTGTGAAATTCTGCAGAATTTCAACCTTTTTAAAAGTAGTAAAAATAAAACGCAATTAATTTGCAAAGATTTTGCAGACTTTCGCCAGTAGGTGAAAAAAAAGTTGCTTCATTTTTAGAACAAATTGTTGACATTTAGAACAAAAGTTATAAAATTTTTTTATTTTTTTCAAATTTTTATCTAGCATAGTAAAATAAAGATGTTAAAAATTTAATTTCATCCTGCCCGCAATCAAGACGACCTTTATCTATTTTGGCGGTGCATTGGCCGCTTCCGACAGCACTAAACATTATTCCTAATAAGCATTAGTTCTTAATTTATGGAAAAAAATTTAATTTTGATGGTATTTTTTAAGGCGTTTTTAAGTTTTATTTTTTAACATTCTAATGGATTCTATTTGTAAAAAAAATGCCTTCGGCAAACATGTTTATAAGAGTTTTTTTCTTTGTCTGTATCGATTACCTCTTGTATTATACACAGTTTTACTTTACAATGGTTTTCTGCACCAACTCAGCTTATTAAGTTCATTTAAGAACTTGAACATTTGTATTAGATCACTTCTTCTCTTCCTTGCTAAAAGTGGTGTTAGTAACAATCTCTTTATTTTTTTAGGCTATTTATTTTTTATCAAAATTTCTGATTATATCACTAAAAAAAATATTTAAATAAATAACCCTCAACAAAAGTTAATTAGCGAATTTCGTGACAAAGATGTAAAAGCTCAATAAAGGCTGTGTAAATTTACTTTTCTTAAAATAATGTATCTTATAAATCATTCAAATTTTTTTAATGAATTATAAGATCAAATTAAAATTTAACCTTTTTATTAATTTTGGTAAATAGTTTTTTTCCTGGTCAAAAACAGATCCAAAAAGTAAAGATCATTACTTGGAATGCAATACAATTGATCTTTTTTTAAGAAATAAAAAAGGCGAATTTTTTAACAAAGAAAATTAAATCGAAAATTTAAAATTAAGAATTTGATGATACAAATGATGAATCACCTAAAATAATTTACAGAACTAGTTTCAGGTTTTAAAAATAAATATGTTTTTTTCATTTTAATTTTGATTTTTGGTCTAAAATTTACACTATCTTTAGTGAAAGTCATTTATCACTTGATCTAGTAACGAGTTCCAGTTACAAGCTATTCATTTTTTTTTTAATTTATATCTTTTTTTTGCAGAATTTTCTCTTCTGAAGTCTATTATGTTGCCTCTACTGGCACACTCTCTAGATCTTAGCTTATTCCGTTTAAATTTCTTTTAATTTGTTTTTTGAATCAGGCCTCTTCTTGTTCTCCTTTCAGCAAGTGAAGTAAAGCCAAGCTAGACCATCAAGCTTTGAAGTTTAGATTTCTTAGTTTATGGAAGGGTTTGTTGTTTTAACATACATCAAAATCTTCTCAACATACATTAACTTAAAAACATACAAACATGCTAAAAAACATACATACTAGCTTAAAACCATACACACATACTTAAAAGCATACAAAAATTGGCATATTTAAAAAATAAAAAATTTAAATTTAAAATTATTTTCAAAAAATTTAATAAAATGAATAGACGGACAAAACAAACAATTAATTATAAATATAAAATATGTGATCATTTATTAGCACTAGAATCATTATAAAATGCACGTGAATTTGTAAATAAGCCAAAAAAAGGAGGTCAAAAAAAGTCTACTAAATCATTAGAAAAAGATTAGTTAATTATTAATTTTTGACTTATATTATTAAATTTAATTAAATCGAATAAAACATTTTTTTTAATAGTTTATTACTAAATTTTTGTATTTTGAAAATTAAAATAAATCGTCTCTTTTATTTAAAAATAATTATTTTATTTATCTGCTAAAATTAAACAGGACTAAATTAAAAAGTGATTTTTTTAAAAAACCAGTATGTTTGTTAGCAATCTGTATGTTTTTCAGCCCTATGTATATTTTTAAGAATTTTCTATGATTTTCAGCAAATGTATGTTTTGATAAAAACTACGTATGGTGAAAAGATTTGAATGTATGGTGAAAAGATTTTTATGTATGTTGGTCAGCTAGACCCGTTTATGGAATAATTTGGAAGTTCTGGATTGAGTGTTTATAAAATATTTTGGTGTTTTTTTTGGTGTTTGGGTATCAAAAATGCTTAAAATGCTATCAATCAAAAATTATCAAATTATTTAGTTAGTCTAATAAGATATATAAATTTTCCATTTTTTTTAATTTATATATTTAGACTAATTATTTAGAAACAATATTTTTTTTTTGATTGTCTTCGTCCATTTAATTTAATTTGTTTTTTACTTAACTAACTACATGTTAAAAAAAATAAATGCTGTAACACATGTAACAATCTATTCCAATTTAAGTCTTCTTAATTTTCATTTATTTAGCTTTTTTTTTTTTAAATCAATTGTACCTATTTATGTAATTACTCATCTCTTAGTTTTTTATACTATAGAACCATTATTTAATTTATTTTTTATCTATTTCTTATTCATGACTAATTTTTTGAATTACTTTTAATCTACTTAATCACATTAATCTGTATAATCTCTCGTATTCGTCTTGTACCTCAGTTTCGTCTCTGTTACTTTCATTGTAGTTCCTTAATTTATCTCTCGATTTTTGCGCAATTAGCTACCATATATGGCTTCCGAGTAAGCCATCTCCGCAAGCTCGCTTGCTAAAGCTTTTTATTATTATTATTATTATTATGGTAAATGAGCCTAACCGGGTGACCTATTTTTTTTTATTGCATAAAACGATCCCATTTTGCTCGAAAACTCCAAAAATTGTCACCGAATTAGACCTATTTTTTTGACTCACCCATTTACCTCCTGCGGTTAATTATGTTAGGGCTAATAGGGATAATTGGGTTAACCGAAATACCCCGAAAACCATATATATTTGCCCCAAAACTAACCTCTTTTCCAGAATATTCACCGAATTAACCGAATTCACCCAATTAGCTCAATAAGAATTAAAAAGATGATTTTTTGTTTTTTGAATTTAAAATAAATTTTATGCTTGATTTTTTTTAGTTTAAAAGATTAGTCGAGACATACATCACAGTGAAACTCTTACCCTTTGTTATTTCTAAATTTTTTCGGTAAACATTCAAAACAAACCCAATAATTTTTTTTTAACCTCTGTTTGTTTATTCTTTTTCATTTATATAATATATTTACTATTTTTGATAATACAGAACGAATATTTTTATCAAATAAAATCAAATTATTTTTGTTAACAAAAAAACAAACTTTTTTGAGAAACAAAATTTTTAATTTTTCATAAAAAACTGCATCAATGTGATCGTTTTTGTCTTTTAAGCCTAATTAAGTTAAATATTTTATTTTTAGGGGTAAATGGGTGGGATTTTTGGGTATTGAGGTGATACCTCAATAACCTCTTAACCCATAAAAAATAACAACATTAGACAACGGACCCATCGGCTATCTTAAAATTCTAGTAAAATTATTTTCTACTAATTAAGACCCGCTGAAAACGATAAGCAAATAAGGTCAGTTCAAACCTGTTCCGTCATCGGATCAAAAATTGTCAAACATAATTACTAATTTGAAAAATTCTACCGAATTAGCCGAAAAAAAACTTTGAATTTAAAAAAAAAAGGTTTAAAAATTTTTTTAAAAATATTTCATATATATATTTGGATTCCACTCTTCAAGATCTACAAGAATATTTGGGTTGTTTAGAAAAAAATAATGAAACGACTTATATATTTCGGTTTTTCAAATTACGACACCGAATTTACATTTAATACATTTAGACTGTGTTACCATATTAAAAATTTAATAAATTTAAAAAAAAAAAATTTTTAAACTAAAAAAATAAACAGTGAATAATTAAATGCATTTCTCAAAAATTCTAAATGGAACTGGGTATTACTCTTTAGGAAAATGAACTCGCAATATATTTTTAAAGCCTGATAAAAAAATTTAATTTTTATTTTTGATTAACAGACAACAGTGGACAAGATTCATACAATTCCAGGAATGTATCAAGTGTTGCAAAATGTGGCAAATACAATTAACTATTCGGAGATAATTAATTTTCACATAAATAAAGAAATGAGTGGCAGTCCGACTGGTCTACGTAAAATACTTGGTCACGAAAGTCGAAGTGATCGATTGAATAATAACCAAATTCAAATAAAATCGCCTTTACAGCGCAAGTCTGACCTTTTTATGCCAAAATTTGTCATAGCTGCTATCGATTCTCATGTAAAAGACATTGGCATCATGCATTTTAAAACAATTACTGAAATGATTTACAAGTTGAATGAGGTATCCGATTGTAATTTAAATTTGGTTAGGTAATTTTGAGAAAAAAATTATTATTCTTTTTTGATCTTTAATTTATTATTAAAGATCTATTTATAAATATTTGTTGACAACTCAATTGGAATCATTTAGACGAAATGACACCGGATCTTTAATTATGAGGAATTATGATTTGGGAATTGAAAGTACTAATACAATTTTTTCAAGATTGTGCAGGTTTAAATTTAATTGTGCAAAAAAAAAACTAGATTTTAATATTTATTTATTTAGTTTTGCTGGTATTGAAAATCATCTAGTGCGCGGTATTTGGAAAACTATTTGCCAAGAACCCGGTGAAAAAGTCGAAACCAAATCAGTTTGGAACATAGTCAATTTGGAATGTGGCTGGCGTTTTGTTCAACCAGCATTTACTCCTGTAAAATACTTCTTAAAGTAGGTTTTTAAAATTATTTAGCTCAGCATTTTTATTCTTGATTCAAAAAAAAGTTTCATATTTATGCAAAAACTACAATAATTAAATTAAATTTTGTTTTATTTCATAGAATATTTAACTGTTGGTTTCAGTTAATTTTTTCAGTAAATTTCCTCTCTCTAATGTAAAATTAAGTAAATCACATTTTTAGACTAAATTAAAATTTTTTCACACTATAATTTTTATTACCTTAAAATATTACGAAAAAAATTTTTTTTGATTCTTGAGTTTTGGTGCAGTATGTATAAATTACCTTTTGAATTGATCTTAAAGGAATGGTTGACAGGTTAAAATTAACTCAAAGAACCAGAACTTTAATATAGTTTTTTAAACAATTTTATCTTTTTTATATTTTATCATTTATCTATTAAAACTAATGTTTATCTCAAAAAAAATTCAAATAAAATTGTATCTTTTTATATTAGTTAAGACTAAATGCATATCCTATAAAATATAAAATTTAAGATAAGCCCGCAAGAGACCTAATCAAAAATAATATCAATGTCAAATCGTTATTTTTGAAGACTCCGTAAAAAATTCTCCATAAAAAGATATTTAAAAAAATTGATTTTAAATTAAAAAAATTAAAAGCTCGCTTTAAAATATCTCTAAATTTCCTTTAGAAGTAAATAAATAAATAATTACTTTTGGATTGATTGACTGGGATTGATTAGAATAAAAACAAAAAATTAGCTTGAAGAGATACTCCTGATTGTAGACGAAAAAGTTTTTCTTCAGCTTAAATAGATTTTACTTTAATTATAGCATTAATTTTATAATGCTTCCGTAGATTGTTTCTGCTTTTCATTTTTGAATTAATTCCTTTAACCCTTCTTTTATTAGCTTATTCTGTGTGACTATTATTACTCTTTTTTTCTTTAATAATAAAAAATTTAATAATTTAAATTTTATGGTTTTATTTTTTTTAATTAAATTTTCAATTGGCTTATATCTTTTATTAATGACAAAATAATTATTTAATAAAGGAAAAATTATAAAATGTAGTGAAAAAATATTTATGCTTCTCTTCATTTGTTTCAATTGGAACTTTATGCTTAAAAATGGTTCCAAGTCGAACTTAAGTCCAAGTCAAGTCAAACTTCTAAATCTTTCAAAGAGCTAAAAAATTTTAAAATACTTAATTTCAAGTTGAAATTTTTAAGTTATTTAAAGGATTTTGTAGTCAATATAAATTTATTAAATTATCTAATGACATTTTGAATTCAAAAATTTATTTTGTCAGCATCTAAGAGCATATTTTTAAATTTTCATTATTAAATTTTTTCAATTTTTTTAGTTTTTAATTTACCATTGATTTTAAGGCAAGTTGAAGTTTATGATCAATTTTTGATGCTCAAAATGATCAAATCAAACTTAAATTATTAAAAAAATTGTAATTATTTAATATAATTAGTATAGAGGTACATTTTTGGTTTTAACATACTTTGTTAAATCTTAAGGTAAAATCTGCAAAAGTCTGCAAAAAATTATCTCCTTAAAATATTAAAAAAATGGTGTGCATTCTGCAATGTGCATTTTGATATTGCAGAGCTTAAATTTTTATTTAACAAAATATGTTAAATCCAAAAATGTATTTCTGCATTATTTCTATTAAGAAATAACAATTTATTTAATAGTTTTAGTTTGATTTGACCATTTTGAGCATCAAAAATTGATCATAAACTTCAAATTGCCGATTTTGATAAATTTAGGCAAATTTTGTCAAAGTTTTTATGGATATTCCTTTGATCAAAAATAATGTTCATACTAATATTAAATAGATGCTTGGCAAAATTTTTCAAATATGATAAAATAAGAGTAAAATTAAAAATTAATTAAATTGATTAGTTTTAAATAAACTTCCATGTTATTTATTTAATTAATTCAAGAAATGATTTGAATTCAAAATATTTAAAAGAAAATAATTTTTCATTTGGTTAATTTTTCTAAACTAAATTAAACTAAATTATTATTTAAGTATACATTTTTGTTAAATAATAAATTAATTATAATAAAAAACATTAACAATCATCAAAAAATCAATGATCAAAAAATTAATTAGACCCAATTTTATCAATCTCCTTATTTATTTTGTGAGTCGTTAATTAAATGTTTATCAGAAGTTTAATTACAGCTCATTTAATTTTACAATTTTATAAATTTCAGAACTAAAAATTTATTTTTCAATTTTTTAATTAATTAATTTAATTTTTTAAAATTAAAATTTTTTTTTTCACATTTAAGCTCAGACATTACTTATGAAGAGACCGAATTTTATTTCCTGTCCGATTTCGACTCTCTATTCTACGAATTTTTGCCAAATGACAAACAGTGGCAATTTACCGATGCCCCACTCAGCAACTTCAAAGAAAATTTAAAAGAATTCGAAAAAAATCCCATAATTACACCACAGTTTCGGACTCTAAATTTGTCCATTATTGATTACAACAAAATTATTTCCATTGGCAAAGAACCATTCAAATTAGAAATAAAATACCCCTCAGAACTATCTGATTCAATAAACTTTAAATACGTCCTCAAATTGTCAAATAACTCCAATTTTTCTCATTACAATCACGCCAGAAATCTATTGAGCAGCGACAATGAACAGTCAAACTCAAACTTGTACGTCATCTCCGAACATCACACAGACCAGAACTCAATTTCCATTAAAATTTTCTCACTACCAGAAGCGGGAAGCTACAATTTTACCATTTATGCATCTTTGATTGACGACCACTCTGTCGACCCAACTCCATTCTATTTGATTTCCAATCAAGAAAGCAAAGCCATTCTTTCGTTCAAGCTCACATGTTCTAAGCCAGTGCATTTCGAAATTCCACCAAATCGAATCACAGACATCAATGTATTCGGCACCAACCTGATCATGAAGCGCCTGGGCCTCACTTTATGTGATTTTAAACAGGGCATTTTAGGCACTGACCGTGAGGGAAAAATAAATGTAGTGTTTCAAATGGACCAGCCTTTGGATTTGGAAGCTTACTTGTTCAGCTCGGATCCGGAGATAAGCTCAAAATGCCTTGAGTTGTGTCTTTTGAAAAGAATTGTGCACAACTTTTTGATCATAATCATAAACCCGCCACATCCAGGCCTGTATGGCTTAGATCTTCACGGAGCACCGCGGGAAAGCTACAACTCTTTGCTGCGCTCACAATTGCCACCGATTGGAAAATTTCTGATCAAATGTCACTATCAGCTGAAGTCGTTTTGTCAGTATCCCAAAGGAGACAACAGACAGTGGGGTCCTAAGCAGAGGTTTTATGATTTGGGAATGCATACAGTGGGAAACATGGACCCTTATGTGGTAAATGAAGATGGCAAGCAGATAGAAATCGAGATTGCCATGCTCAAGTCTCTGACACTCTGGTACAGGTTTGATTATGACAATAATGGTACACCTAAGCCCATTGATGAGTACTGTTTTATGAACTACAAAAATACGACCAAGCATGAAAAAACTGTTTCTTTTTTGCTCAGATTTCCGTACAAAGGGTTTTACCATTTGGCCATAATGGCGCATGATGATGTTTTTCCTACTCCTCCAGATGAAATTGTTTTCAATTATTTGGTACGGGTGCAGGACCCGTCGAATGATGTTGAGCCTTTTCCGACCATCATTGATCCCATTTTGTGGAAAGACTGCTGCTTAATTGCTCCCAAAAATTATCGTCTCAACACTTTTGATGTTCACTTTTCGATGCTGGTGCCCAGAACTAATCAAGTTCAGATAACTAATGGAGAGAGGTATTTGGACAAATTGGAACCAAAAGAAATTGAAAATTCTTGGGTCGGACTTGTGTCCATTTTTGATTCTAAATATGTTTATATTGAAGCTGAATTTGAGAATAAGTTTAAAAAATTAATTAAATTCAAAACTAGATATAATTAAATTTTTTTTATTTTTATTTTAATAAATAAAATTTGTATTTTTCGAAAAAAATTATGGTCTGCGACTTTAACTTAAATGAAGCTCGACAACGAGAGCAAAAAAAATCTTTGCTTGAGAAAATATATTTATTAGTGGAAGATTTATCAAAATTTTTAAATTTAAAATTTTGTGAAAAATGAAAATCATTTTTTAGAATTTTAAGATTTTTTTTAAAGAAATCAAAGAACTTTTCTTTAATTTTTGAATAAAATCTCAAGCTGCCACATTAAACTTAAAAAACTTGATTTTAATGCGGACTCAAAGAAAATATTACCTACATGATGACATATATATAGTTTAAATTGATAATAATTATTTTTTGCTCAAAATAACAATTTTTTATTTGAATTAATTAGTTTATTTTGAAAATACTTTTTTTTAGTCGAATAAAAAAACAAACAAACAAAAATATTTAAATTTGATTATTTTTAAAACTTGAATATTATGTTGTTAAATTTTTTCTAAATAATTTTGGATTTAATTTTTTTTGTATTTTTTTAATTGTATAATTATTTAAAATTTTAAATAAATTTTTTACACAGTTGATTAAAAGCCACAAGTCTCACGTCCAGTTCAAGTCCGGACTTTTTTTTTGTCTCAAAAGTCCGAGCTAAGACTTTTATTTTTTAATAAAAGCCCGCCAAAATAACTAACTGGAACGACAAAAAATTCACGTGGCATGACTTTAAAAAAATTAAAAAGTCCAGACTTGGACTTTAATTTGGGACATTTAGACAACACTGACTCTTTTGTATACAATTTAAATAAATGAAGCATTAATTAGTCTTAAAGATAGGGGTACTAGCCTGTTGATAAACCTTGGAACTATAAAAAAACTTACCAAGATAAAACAAACATTTATTATATGATTTTTCTTACTAAATCAAACATTTCTTTTTATATTTCTTATTCTTATTATTAAATATTTTTTTGGGATAAAAAAGTATTTTAAACGTGAAAAAAAAATTAATTTTGCCATCAAGTTATTATTTTTTCAAAGTAGGGGTAATTTACTAGCGCAGACTCAGGGTTAAAAAATATCTTTAACATGGGCGAGATGGTGTTTGTTGCATGCACCAAAGCTTTGTTTCTGTTCTGAGGCTGCAATATCGAACAAGAGAATAAGGTAGTATTTATTCTTTAAATTGCTGAATTCAATTTTGACCTTTCTTTTATGATAGCTTCCTAAGATCTTAATAAAAATAGTAAATTAAAAAATTTAAATAAATTTGATCAGTGAAAAAATATCATTTAAAATTTGAAATTATTAAATTGAAAAAGAAAAAAAGCATTCAGTATTTCTGCAAATAAAATTCCCATGAAAATAGGTCATAATAGTATCGTAGCGATTCTTGAATTGGTTGATGAAATAAATATTAAAGAGTTTTTTTATTGTTAAATAAAATATTTCAAAAACTGCTAAATTAATGTTAAGTAAAAGTTCCATGGTCCGTATTCTAAAATTGGGGATGGTCCCATGATGGTCTTATTCTAAAAAATTTCTAAAAAAATTCTAAACACAGTATATATAATAAAAATCTTTTAGAATTTTCCAAACTAAAAAAATAATTTTATTTTTTTAAAAAATAATTTATTAAACAGTGATATTTTTTTTAAGAAGAACTACATTTCTTACTTTCAATGCTTCACAAGATAAAATGTTAATAAAATGGAAATAAAATGAAAATTTAAAATAATATTAGATATTTTTCTAATGTTTTTTAATTATGATTATTTTTCAAAGAATTTTTTCCATTTTTCTAATTTTTTTAATTATTCCTAAAAGAAAGTTAATTCAAAAAAATCAATAAAAAAATATTTAATTCGCCAGTTTGATGCATCAAATATTTGAAAAATAAAAGTTATTCAATTTAATGTTTTCGGCTTTTTAATTTTGTTTATAATTCAAATAATAAATATTTGTTATTTAGATAAAAAATTTTTAGAAATATAGAAAATAGAAATTTTTTCAACATAAAATTACATCATTTTTAAAGTAATATTTAATAAGAAATTATTCTTTATAAAATATAATAACAAAAAAGTTTTTTCAATATTCTAAACTAATTTCAATATTTTATTTACATTATTATAAAAAAGTCAAAGTTTTAATATTTTCTATTTTTGGTATTTTTACATTTATTATAGGTATATTTAAACTTAAAAAAAAGTGTATTTAATCAATTTTAAAGTAAGAAAACATCAAAATTTATTCTCTCAACTATAATTTTATACAGTTAACTAATTAAAAGTTCAGACTGAAATTAAATTCCTGTTAAATTTTACCAATATTTAGGAAATTATTAAGATGTAAAAAATTTATTGCACTCATAGTGTTCATGCTAAAAGATAATTAAAGGATTTTAACTGTTTCTTAGTACCATATCTTCCAGTTCCTAATTTTGATAAGACATTTTAAATAACATCATCATGTTACTTAACAATAAGAAATTTAAAAAATTTTGAAATTTTTTATTAAAATGATTTTGAAATCGAATTTAAAATTTATTGGAAAAGTTTGTAAAGTTTTGGTTGCCTTTAAAGGAACAGGCTCTAGCTCAAAGCTATGGCTCGAAAGACAGCGAAAAGATCCCTATGTCAAAAGAGCTGTTAAGGAAACATATCGAGCTCGGAGTGCATTCAAACTCCTGGAAATAAATGAGAAATATAATTTTATAAAGCCAGGTGATTTGGTAATTGATATTGGTGCATCTCCTGGCTCATGGTCACAACTAGCAGTCAAACTCACCAATTCTGATCTTCGAGGTAATCTTTGGATAAATTTGTGAATAAATGATAAATTTTTACTTAGACAAAACAAAGCCACAGGGAAAAGTATTAAGTTTAGACAGAGAATTTATTTATCCTATTGATGGAGCCCATGTTCTGTCCTATTCGGACATAACTCTTCCAGAAACAAAGATAAAAATTGAAAAACTTCTAAATGGACAGAAGGCAACAAGTGTTATTTCGGACATGGCTCCGAATTCCACAGGTCAGTCGACTTTTGATCACGATGCCATTATTGAGCTTCAGGAAAAAGCGTTTGGCATGGCCAAGCAATTTTTGGACTCAAAGGGTTTTTTTTTGTGCAAAATTTGGTTTGGTGATGGAACAAATGAGTTTAAGGAAAAATTATCAAAAAATTTTGAATCAGTAAAAACAATAAAACCACCGGCAAGTCGCAATCAATCGGCCGAAATATTCATATTTTGTTCAAATTTTAAATCAAAAATTAACATTGTTTAAAAATTAAATTTATTAAATATAAAATAGAAAAAAAAAACAAGCCTGACTAGTCTTTAGTGCTATGAATTGGTGAAAAAAAATGATCTCTTGGCAAAAAATACACATTAGCGACATAGCACTTTATTTCTCATTTTGAAGGTGTCGGACGAATATTAAAAAAAAATATAAGAAAAATAAAAATTTTAATTAAATTAAACCAGACACTGGAAAAAAATCTTTTAAATAAATTGTAAAACAACACCAAATAGATTACCTAACAACTTTAAATCATTTAACTATTTTAGAAACTAAATATCACTGAGATCCCAAACGAATAGATGATGTAGATATTTGTACATATTTGAAGTAAAAGTGGGACATTACTTATGAAGTAATGTTACAACACCAGGTTTTTTGCTCGCGATTTGTCTCAATATATTCATTTAGATTAAACTTGCTTCCATTTTGGATAGCGGAAATGTTCATTTGTTTAGAGATCAAGGCCTTGGCCACCGCCATGAAGGCCAGCTCTACATTTTGACCTGTTTTGGCACTCGTTTCCATAAAGCTAACTTCGTATTGCTGAACAAAAATAAAATTTATTTAAAAATAATTTTTTTATAAATTATTTAATTGTTTTTCAAATTTTTTTTAAACAATTTCTAATCAAAATATTTAAATTAAATATTTATTTTTTTTTAATTTTAATTTAAAATAATTCAATTTTTTCCGATTAAAATATTTTAATTAAATATCTAAATTATTTTAAATTTAAATATTTATTGTTTTTTAAAATTATCCTAAACCAAATTTTTTTTTAATTTAATTTAAAAAAAATAAAAAATTTAAAACTAAAAAATTTTAATTAAACATTAATTCTTATAAAAAAATATTTTATTTTTATTATAATTTCAATATCTTTATTTTTTTAAATCGAATTTTTTTAATTGAATTTTTATAAATTTAAATATTTTATTTTTTTTAATATTGTTAAAATTTTTTAAAATTTTTCTTATTAAAATATCTTAATTAAATATCTTAATTTTTATAAATTAAATATTCAATTTTTATTAATTTAATTTTTTAAAATACTTTGGCAAGTTTTTCGCCTTGTTCTTTGGTAATGATTCTATTTGGCTTGTCCACTTTGTTTCCCAGCAGCATGATGATCACGTCCTCTTCAGCATACTGGCGTATTTCACTCAGCCAGGCTCTAATGTTGTCAAAGCTGCTTTGATTTGTCACATCATAGAGAAGAAGCAGCGCTTGGGCGTCGCGGTAGTAGGCATGTGTGACGCTTCGGAATCGCTCTTGTCCGGCAGTGTCCCAAATCTGCAGCTTACATTTTTTATTGTCTAATGTCACAATCTTGTTCTTGGAAAAAAAATTAGTAATGGTCAAAATGGACCATGTTGGTCAGAGGCTAAAAACCTTAAAATCAATGCCGACAGTGGCTATAAAATTACAGCTTAGAAAAGTGTCGTCTTTAAAGCGGACTAAAAGGCAAGTTTTACCGACTCCACTGTCGCCGATAAGCATTATTTTAAAGGTGCAATCGTAGTCTTCCTGGCTAGTCATGCTCTGCTGGCTAGATAACAAAGAATTCGACACTAATGGCTGATTTTTTCGCTGCATTCTAGTTCTATTGCGCTATTTCCTTCGTATTTATCTTAGTTGACATCTCAGGTTTTATTATTTAATGACAAAAAACAGGGACGACTTTTATCTAAGTTAAAAATTTATGGGCTCTTCTTAATATGATGCAAATTTTGGCAAGAAATGAGTGCTAAATTGATTTATTCAAAAATAAACTTATAAAATTTAATATAAGGAAATGACATAAAGAATAGTAATAAAAATTTTATTGTTCCACATTGGCGGCGATAACTCGTGCATTTATTGCCACAACATGACTTTTTTAATTTTAATTATAAATCAAAACTAATCTTGTAAATTAAACTTAATTCAATATTAAATTTAGGCTGAAACAAAAAAATGAGATATCTCTCAGAAAAATTAAATTATAAATTCAAATAAATTGCAATTCACTAATTTGAATAATTTATAAGCTGTTTGATAATGATATCTTTTTTTTCTAAAATATTATAATTCCCAAATTTTTATTATTTTAAAATTAATAAGCATTGACTCTAAAAACTCAAGTATAATTTTATGTTATTATTTTTTTATTAGGAATCGAGTTCCGTTCTTTTAAAACTGAAATCAAAAAATTTTATTTTTCCTCGTTTTTTTAATGAAAATAAAAGCTTTAAATTTTTAAAAAGTCGAATGGACTTTGAAGAATTAATTAAATTGAAAATTAGATATTTTTACAATTTATAACCTGTTTAAATAGTGATATCTTTTTTCCAAAAATATCGTAATTACTTAATCATTAAATAATCAAAATTGACTCTAAAAACTAAAGTTTAGATTAGGGCTAGTAGACTGGTTCCAATTTTAAAGACGGTCTTGAAATTAGTTTAAATACAGAACCGGTTTCAAAATAGAACCGGATTATAAATAAATTTCAAGCAAGTTTTCTTTCGATAATTTATTTTTAATAGAAAATAGTAGTAATTTAAAAAAAAATCATTTTTAGTATAAAAAATATTTATAAAAAATTTTAATTCTTAAAAAAAATAATTTTTTTATTAATAATTATTTTAAAAAATAATCCTATGATTCGTATTATTCAATGTTTGAAAAAAGTTAAATCGGATACATCGAATATAGGAGTTTAAAATTTAAAAGCTAAAAATAACAATAAACTTATTTTTATTCGCAAAAAAATTTTCACTTAGATAAACCGATTTGAAGCTGATTCTAAAAATCGGTTCTATTCTGAAACCGGTCTCGCATAAATACGGGTTGAAACCAGTTTTAAAGAACCGGTCTACCAGCCCTAGTTTAAATTAAAAAATTTTAAATTTTTTTTTACTAATCTAGACCTCCAAATTTTTTTAAATAAAATTTGATTTTCCATTTAATATTAATTTTGTCAAATGAAAAGTTAATCAGCTTTCAATTAGCCTCATGGATACTTTACCACTAATAAACTTTTAAAATT
The DNA here is from genome assembly GCA_025491095.1 of Brachionus asplanchnoidis. Classification (NCBI taxonomy): domain Eukaryota; kingdom Metazoa; phylum Rotifera; class Eurotatoria; order Ploima; family Brachionidae; genus Brachionus; species Brachionus asplanchnoidis. Next base: position 147,916 of record JAILYF010000070.1, read on the forward strand.
TAAAGAAATATTAAATTTCAATTAAAAAAAAAAAATTTAATCTATTTTTAAAAAGATATCTTTAATTTAAAAATTCTAAAATCTTTAATTTAAATTAGAATTACACAGAAATAATTTAATTAAAATAAGCTTGAAATTTTGGATTATTTTCGTAATTTAATTAGGAAGAAAAATTAAATTTAAATATAAGCTCTTTAAATAATTTCCAAGAGTTATCTTAATTTTACAAAATAATATTTAATACTTAAATTTTTATTAGAAAGTATTTAAAAAAAAATAAAAGCAAATCTCAATTTAAAATCATTCTAAACTATTTCATAATAAAAATAAAGAAATAAAAAAAAAAAACAAGCTCATTTAAATCTATTTAAACACCTGAAAACTGTTTCACGAAGCTTTTTACAAAGTTAACTGAACCATATGTTGAACAAATATATAAAACTTATGATTGAATAAATTCCGACAAAATCACGAAATGGTATTAATTTAAATTTAAATTTGAGAACCATAGTGTTTTTTCTAGCTATCCAATTTCATTCATTTTCGTCAACTATTTCTAATTTCCTGAAATTTAATCTTGATTATTCTGCCTCGATTAGTGTACATCTACTTTTATTTTTTTTAAATTAGAAAAAAAATAGAGTACTTTAAAAATTTGTTGTTAAGCAACAAAAAACGCTAATCGATTTTTCCAAAATTATTTCCTTTTTGTCTTTATTGGCATCAAAATCTGCACACTTGACAACTACAGTATCATTTGCCAAACAAGCTCTCAGTTTACAATCAAGAACACTCAATTTTTTTCATTCCCTGCCAGTCTCATTAGAACAAAATTTAATCAATCTTATCATTCGAGTCACACAACACTCTAAACAACATATTGAAATCTACCTGCAATCTTATTCAAATCCATTCCAAAAAATTGATTTTTGCCAAAATTTATTCATTTTAAAGATAAGTGAGCCGATATATTTTGTGACAATCAATTTGAAAAAATAAATTACAATGGCTCTAGGATGCGGAGTTCCTGGTTGCTTTAAATTAACATGACACACACACTAACTCACTTTCAATTTTGGAGCCCTGCGTGTCTTTATCATGATCTCATTAAGAATGTCATCTACATTAATTTAAAATAAAAATTAATTGCCTGCTTTTTGCTCAAAACATCTACGAGGCTTTTAAGACTCGTTTTTTTCTTATTTTTTTTGTTGATAAATAAATGCTGTTGCGTTCGCGAATTCTAGTTTATTGATTTTTTAGGGCAATTTTATTCCAACAACTAGAGATAATATAATTCTGATAATAATTATGAATTGGAATAACATTGAGATTTTGGCTCAACTTTTGAGACCAATAAATAGATTGGGACTACCCATGAAGGACTAGTCCCCGAGGAAAATCAATCAAGTTTAGATTAAGATTTAAATATTTTCCAAAGACTTAATTAATTTTCAAAAGTGAGTTTTTTTATTCTAAAATCATGCAAATTTGGGCCGCAAAGCCAGACCTGGATGCGTTTCAGAAAAACTTTTCCAATGTTTAATTAAATTTTGTCTAAAACACGAAATCTCTTAACTTGTGGGAAATGGAAAGATGTTGAAATTTCTTGTTTGCTTTTAGTAAATATTCGGAAGGAAAATCGATAATTTTCAAGAGAAATTTAGTTGTCAAATTGAGTTGGCAAAAACAAAAAAAGTTTGCTTACTGTAAAACCGATGCCGACTGTTGCCGAAAATGAGCCAGACTGGAATTTTCCTTGATCGAACTGAACTAGAACGCTGGTCTTGCCGACACCCGAGTCACCGACCAAAATTGTCTGCAAATTTAAAAAAAATTATATAAAGCTTAATTTTTTCATTTTTTATTTTAGTGGAATAAAATTTTATTCAAAAAGATAATTTTTTTTTCACTCTCTTAAGTGAAAATAAAATTTTATTTTGGAAAAATTTTAAATCTTTTTTTTTTAGGTTAAATAAAATTTTGTTCAAAAAAATTTTTAATTTTTTTCAAAATAATATTTTTTTCCACTTAATACAGTATAAAAAAATCAAAATTTTTCTTGAATAAAATTTTAATCAGCTTAAAAAAAGAGAATGATTTTTTTCATGTTTTTTCAAAATAAATTTTAAATTTTTTTTAGTGAAAAAAAAATATTATTTTGAAAAAAATTAAAATTTTTGTCGAATAAAATTTTATTCCATCTAAAAGAAAAAAAATTTTTTATTTTTTCAAAATAATATATTATTTTCACTTAAGAGAGTGAAAAAATTTGAATTTTTTTTTCTTTTAGGTTGAATAAAATTCTATTCAATACAAATTTTTATTTTTTTATACTGTTTTAAGTTGAAAAAAATTTTTAACTTTAAAATTTTTTACTTTATGGATTGTTTCTTCATTGTAATGAGAAACTTGTGCCTCGGCAGAGGCCGAGCTGGGCATTTGCTTGGATGTAGGCGAGCTGACCGAAGGGCTGTGGGCAAAATTTTGCGCTATTGAATTGGACACTTCAAAGCTGGCCTCTTTTTCACTCATTCTCTAAATCTAAAAATTCACTCAGATTAGAATAACTTAATTTTTAATTCTAATTTTAGAAAAATAAATTTAAATTGATAAAAACACGTAAACTCATTTGCGTCATGTCATTGACGTTGTTACTCATAAAAAATTCATTCAACTCAAATAATAGGCTTTGTGTCCAAATACTCAGTAATCTAATACATGAGTTAAATAATTAAAAAATAAAGATTTATTTTTTTTCCTTATCAAAAATCAAGAGCTAGTTAATTAAAGTATTTGACAAATTTTCTAAAATCCAAAAATTAAATTCATTGGATTAAATGCTCAAAAACCAGTTTTGGCAAAATGTCGAAATTTTTCAATATAGCTGTTTTGCTTATTGTATTAGCTGATTGAGATAAGTAAATTTTAGCTTTCAAAATTGATTATTATCTAATATAATTATGTGGCATCGAGGGAATCGATTCGAAAAAATCTTTTTCTTTTTTAAGTTTAAGATCGAAATATTGAATTAGATTGAAAAATATTGATGTGAATGGCAAAATTTGAATCTCAGAAGCCTCAAGGAAACAAAACATTAGAACAGCTTCATTGTTATTCCTTAGGCTTTATGACTACTAATAGAAAGCATTTTCTTTTTTATTTTTTAAAAGAAAAACAAAAGAAGATTTATTTACTTCAGCAAAAATGGAAATTTTTTCCTTTTTAAACGTAGACAATAGGCAAAAGAAGCGAGAGCACTTAAAAATTATTATTAATGGAATTCTATATGTAAATGACTTCTAATGCTTTTTTTTTTAACAAAAAAAAAACAAAAAAGCAATTCTTATCAAACTAAAAAATCTTATCTATTCAAAGCTTTAATTTAAGAATTGAAAAAATTTGATCAAAGTAGCACGAAGAGTATTTTGAGACAATGCAGTCAAGGAACACAAAAATTCTGCCATAATCGATAATGTAATTAATCACTCACTGAATGAATCATATTAAATTTAGGTCCGTTTCAAGAGTCTAATTATATCGGGTGATCGGTGCGACAACAATGTATTCAAATAATAATAAAAAATTCCAATAAAATCATAATCTAAACTCTATTTTTTAAATTTTCTCTACTGTTTTTCTCCAATTTTAGGTATAGAAAAATTATTTTATGCTAATAAAACCAATTTATCTTTTTAAATTCCTTTTGAAAATAAAAACCAATTGACTTTTTGAAATTTTTAGTCGTGAGATTTTGATAATTTACTTAAAATAAAACCACATTTAAACCTAAAACCTTAATTTCTATATGAATTACTAAGCTGGGTGGTTTTTTTTCCAAAATAATAATTTTAACCTTAATCTCTTAATAAGCTATTGATGCATATTAAAAAATCGCTAAATCCAGGAAGTGTTTCGGCTAAATTAGCTGTGAACAAAATTTCCAATCTCTTTATTGGATACCATTAGGGATTAATACTAAAGTTTAATTTGAATTGAATTTAAAAAATTTAATTGTCTACATGCCGAACTTTTTGACTAAAAATTTAAGTATTTTACTGCTTATCAATTTAGACATTTTTAACCTTAAAGCTAGAAAATAATCAAAATTATTAAAATTCCGATTTTCAAATAAATCAAATCGAATTTTGTCAATATTTAGACAAGTTGTTTGATAAGCTAATTGCCAAATTTATTTTGATGTTATTTATGATGAGATAAAATTGATGAAAAAAAAAAAAAATGCAAAATTTTGAAATATTTATTCTCAAATCTGTTTCGTCTTTCTTTAATATAATTTAAATATTTAATAGCGCATTCAAGAATTAAATAGAATTTTGAAACCATCAAAGAGATCTAAGCCTTGAAATTTTCCGAGAATATTAAACCAAATTGATGTGTAATTTGAATTTGTGAATCAATTACGCAAATTAAGAAGAACCTTAACAAATAAAAAGCTTTTACAGAACAATTAAAACCAGTTGAAATTTTTTTTTTAAAATTAATCAATAAAATTTAATAAATTTATTTTTTTTAAGTATTTTATTAGTAAGATTTATTAACTATAGAGGAAATACCAGGTTCTACTTGGTTTTGATTAATTGAAAGGGTGGTTAAGTTTACTATTTGAGCTATTTTGAAAAAATAAATTGTTTTCAGGTCTAGTTTGAGAAATAAGTTGAAAGTTTTGCTTTAATTATCTAAAAGATGTCTAATAGATTAACTCGAAAATTTTTCTTTGAAAATTGCTAAGTGTAATTTATTTTTTCTAATTTTCTAAAAATAAAAAAATACTCAAAAAAAAACGCAGAGAGTTCTAGATCGAATGATAATTGGTATTTAGTATAAGTAAAGAAAGATTGGAAAACTTGATTTTATAATTAGTGCTAAAAAAATACAATTTTGATAAACGGGGATCCTAATGCTTTTTAATAGAGAATCAAGAGCCGCTTTTAAACTTTAATATTCTGATTTTAAATCAAAATATTGTTTAATTATTAACTTTAATTTTGATAGAATATTCATTTATTTCAGTTCATTTTAAAAATATTTATAATTAATCGATGAAACATATTTTCACTTTTACAAATAAAGGTTTGCTAATTGAATTTAAAAATAAGCAAACATAATTCATTAAGCAAAAAATTATTTGTAAAAGTGAAAATATTTCGATTGATTAATTTTTTATTTGTAAAATTTTATTTGATTATTTTGCCTAAAAAATTTAATGTAAAATACTATTTTAACTATTGCCATTACTGGACTGATTCGATCTTCTCTCAAGAAATCAAGAGATAAAATTTTTTTTTTAAGAGAAAACTTTATTAAAATACTAAAATATTAACTAAATTTTATAAATATATATTTAAATCAGATTTTTTCTTCAATCTGACTAGAGAAAGAATTTTAAAAAATATTTTCTCTTTTTTGATAAATATTTAAAATAAATATTAAAATTCAAGCATTGTTGGTTTTATTTAGAAAATAAATATTTAAAAATTCTTTAATAAATTAATTAATCAATAAAATAATAAAAAAAAATAAAATTTATTTCTAAATAAAAAAATTACATTCATTTTTATACTTGACAAAATTTTATATTTATATTTAGCTTGATAAAAAATCGAGTGTTTTTCTAACCAAACTCTACCTACCATTTTGTCATCCAGACTTGGGACCAGCATCGGTATGGTTGCGATTCAACATCTTACCGACAAAGTTATGGTAATTTCACCATAGACAGCGCCACTTATGCACTTAAAGGTTACGAACTAGACAACTATTTAGAATATCTTGGAACCACAAACATAACCCATTTTCTCATCTAAAAATGATTAACAATATTTAATTTTATTTTTCGGATAATTTTTAGAAGCAACAATTCATTATAACCCTCATTTTTGTATCACATTCCTTTCATCCATATCTTTTTATTTTATTTTAAAATTAAATTAAAATCTTTTAAACATTTTTGGTATAAAATTTTTGATTTAAAAAGAAATACAGCGAAACCTGCGAATAGCGGATTCCAAACTACTCAAAAATTTCTTTGTTACGTAGATTAGAGGTTAACATGTTAAAGGATTTGGAAAAAAATTAAAAAATAAAAAAATTTTGGAATATTTATTATAAAAAATATTCAAAAAAAAAAACACACATTAATGAAAAATGGTTCACGTCAAGATATCTCATACTATCGGCCAATATCGTTGACTTGTATACCATGCAAAATATTAGAAATATTAATAAGAAAGCATATTATAAATCATTTATCTAGTAATAAAATATTGGTACAAAATCAGCATGGATTTGTAAAAAATATATCTTCCACAACAAACCTCCTTGAAACAATGGACTTTTTAACTCATAAGACATCAATTAAACAAACAGTTGACATTATATTTTTGGATTTCGCAAAGGATTTGATACTGTGCCACACAAGAGATTACTTTTCAAGCTAGAATCTTATGGTATTACTGGTTGGACATTAAGATGGATTAAGTCGTTCTTAGTAAATAGAAAGCAAAGAGTTGTATTGGAGAACTACGTCTCAGATTGGGCAGATGTAACAAGTGGTGTACCACAAGGCTCTGGTTTAGGACCTACTTTATTTAATATATTTATCAATGATTTAAGTAAAGATTTGTCAAGCGAATGTGAAAAATATGCAGATGATACTAAAATTTTTGATGCCGTAACAAACAAATTAGAGGCAAAATCATTACAAGAAGATTTAAACACAATAACAGAATGGTCAAATAAATGGTTAATTAAATTAAATTTTAATAAATGTAGAGTAATGCACATTGGTAAGAACAATAGCAAATACAATTATTATTTAAATGATGGCGACAATCAAATTGAACTGACTAAAACAAACTTAGAAAAAGATTTAGGAATCCTCATTAGGAACAACCTGAAATTTGAAGATCAATGTATAGCAGCTGCTAATAAAAGTAACAGAATGCTTGGTATATTTATGAAAACTTTTAAAACACGTGAAGCTGAAATATGGAAAAGACTATATACTTGTTATATTAGACCAAACCTCGAATATGCTATATCTGTATGGTCACCATATTTGTTAAAAGATATAAAAATATCAGAAGATATTCAACATAGGTTAAATAGAATACCTAAATTAACTAGATATTTAAACTATGAAGAAAGGTGTATGAATATAGGTTTAACTAGCCTAAAATTGAGACGCATTAGAGGTATTTAATCCAGAAATATAAAGAACTACATATAATGGATAGTGTAAACTGGTATAAGAAGCCCATTGCATCTAATAGAAATGAAAAACAACATAATTATATTAAAGAATTAGTAAAATCAAATCAACAACGATCAAACTTTTTCAATAACAGAATAGACAATATGTCTGGAACAAATTATCATGTGAATTAAAAAACGCAAAAACACTTAATTCATTCAAAAACGCTATTGATAAAAAAAATGTTTTAACTGCCTTTGCTAATATTAATTAGCAACGTGTTTTTAATAACACAGCAGTCCATCTATCTTTCTATCTATATAAAAAAGCTTTTTACGCTTGTTTTTTTCCTAAAATGTTGACGTAAGTTTCTATGTTAAAAAGATTCTTAAAAAATCAGGATTATTTTTTTCATCTAACAAAAAATAATTATATAATGTTTTAAAACTATTTAAAGCATCAAGTCTGTATTGTTTATTCATCATAGTCTCCATTAATTTCATTTTCATCATTTACAATTAAAGTTGCTGATTTTGTTATCTCTTCATTAGCTAAAATTTCATGTGGGACTAAGTTTCAAAATTATTATAAAAGAAATTAAAAATTGAGTATGTAAAAATTATTAAAGAGCATTAGAAAAATTATTATTGAATATAACATAAATTATCTTTTAGTTACAAAAAATGTTAAAAAATACCAAAATGATCAGTGATTATTTTAATATATTTTATTTTGAATATTTTTTTTGAAAAAACAATAATGAAAAATTATTCTCTAATAAATGCTTCATTTGCCTATCTTTCTTTTTTGTCCGATGGGAACTTATTTAGCTATTAAACGAGGATTGACTTCTTTTAATCTAATAGCTATACCAGCTACAAGCTTGTATTTATACTCTTTTAGAAAAAAAGGACAAGTGCATTTAGCCTTTTTCCAATCTTGACAATCAAATTTTATTTAAATCATCTGAAGGAATTTAAAACTCATCATCTATGATTTTAATTTCATTCGATTCCTTAGCCCATTGGTAGAAATTCGTCCACAAATTAAAGAAAATAGTTGGAATACTAAGTTTTGTGTTTGCTAGTTTTGAATCCAGGTTGTTAATTTTATCGTTTAGCAGAGTTGTTTAAAAGTCCCAAATTAAAGTCAAAGTTGAGAATTTTTTTTTAAGTCTGAGCCAAATACTTTGGCCTAAGTCTGGTGTGCCCACCCTTTCCCGTTTTCCCTCTTTTCCTTTAATAAATAATAAATAGTTGTATCCTTTTAGTTCTAAAAATCTAAAAACTTTTTAGATAAATTTTATTATTATTATAAAGATTCTTAAAGCTCTTTTTCTAAGCTATAAAATGGTGTTTTCATTTGTTTTTAAAAATATAATTTTTGACCATTATAATAAAGAGAAGATGAAAATTTTTGGAGTTTTTCACCATTCTTGTATCTTGCCCTTGGTTTACCTCCTAATTCCAATTTTTTTTCTTTACCGGACAAAATTCCAAAATGTTGAGCTCACTTTTTGTAATTTTTAATTAGTGATGAAATCGAATTAGCTTTTTGGACACAAATTAAAACCTAAATAAATAAAACATGTGAAAAGACTATTGAAAAAGTAGAATTTTTGAATAAAATCTTGAAAATAAGATAAATTTGAATTTAAATTTGATTTATATTTATTTTTGAAATTAAATTCGAACTTAACTTTAATTTAAAAAAATAACTTTAATTTTAGATAAATTCAACTAATAATTTAAAAGCATTAAAATTTGAATAGAATATTTGAAAAATTAAGTATTTGAAAATTAAGATTTTTGAACAGCCATTTTTTGGTACCTGGTAAGATGGATGGGACTATTGCAATCCAGAAAATGTTAGAAGAGTTGTTTTGACTGGTGAAAATCTGGCACACTTTTAGTATCCAAATCGAATTGAAATTCGAATTTTTTAATTAATTCTTTTTTAATTAAATTTTTTCTGATCAATTATTTTTTTGATTAATTTTTATTTTCAAATATAAAATTGAATATTTATTTTATTCAATTTTTGATCCAAAACTTTCTATTTTCAAATATTAATTCGAATATTTTAGAGATTCAATTTTTAATTTAAATGAATTAATTTTCAAGTATATAATTCAAAAAAAATTTTATTCAAAAATTAAATTCAAATCTAATTTTCATTCGAAATGCTAATTATTCGAATATCGGTTCGAATATGCATTATTTCTATTTCATCACTATTTTTAATAGTCCATAAATTTTGACCAAAAAGTATAAACTAAAAAAAAATAATTAAATCTTTAATTTTCACTTTTTATGCTTTACATGTTATGTAGTTTTAAGAAATAAACTAAATTTTCCTAGGCTCATACAGTATGTTGCAAAAATTAAGAATTATTTTTGTCAACAAAATAATCGTTTTTACGTATATAATAGACGGGAAAATAAAAAAAAAAAAGCGGCTTTTTTTTTCAATTTTTATTTGTCATCAATACAATACATGCTCGGTAAAGATATACAAATAAATAATAAATAATAATAAATAAAATAAATAATAATAAAACATAAAACCAAAAAAAAATTTTGTGATAAAAAAATTCAAAAAAAATCCACAAAGAAAAAATTGATAAAATTTATTATTTAAGAAAAAACCAGTCAAAAGTTTAGAAATTTTATATTTGAAATGACCGCCTTTGGCGTTGTAACAATCCAAGACTCTTTTTGTCATTCAATAAATTTTTGTATGTACCCATTCGGAATCTATAACCACTCTTTTTGTAAAACCTCTTTTAAATGCTCAATGGAGGTTACTTTAGTGTTTATCAATTTGGCATCCAAATATGACCATAAGTTCTCGATTGGATTTAGATCTGGTGAACGGGCACACCATGGCAGAACCTCAATGTTCTGTGCCGAAGCGCCATCTTGCTGAAAAACCCAAGGGTCGTCTGGCTCAAATAGGAGTTCAACAGATGGTAAAAGAGTGTTTTCCAAGGTGTTGATGTAGACAAACTGATTAATTCGTCCTGTATAAATGCTGCATATACCAGTGCCTTTGTAAGAAATGCATCCCCAGATACCGACTGAACCTACACCGTTTTGTAACCTTGGTATACAGAACTTCGAATGAAACTTCTCATTTTTAAACCTTTTTACTATTACTCTTGATTTACGATTAAAGACCTCAAAATTGGACTCGTCACTGAAAATAACTCTGGATCAATTATTAACTGTCCAATTAAGTCTCTGTTTACACCACTTATATATTTTTTGTCTATCTTTTATGTTAAGAAGCGGTTTTATGACCGCTGTATGACTCTTAACATTTTTTGGAGAATCTCATTAAAGTTTACCAACTTATCCTAACCCCTTGAGTTTTAGAATTAAAATCAGTGGCGAGTTTTTGATAGCTAATTGTTGGATATTTTCTTATCTCTCTAAAAATGTAATTTTTGTCCCTAAAAGTTAGCTTCCAAGGTCTACCAGAACGACTTCGGTCATACACAGTAAAAGTCTCTGAATACCGTTTTTTTAGTTGAAGAGACACATTTTGGAGATACATTTAACAGATTGGCTATCTGATTTTGCTTTATGTCTCCACTTTTTAATAGACCCACAGTTTGTCATTTTAGTGGGCTTGACACATTTTTCTACCCATTTTTTATGTTACTCAGAGCTCAGAGCCATTTCAAATTTAAATGAACAGTAAAAAAAATATATTTATTTTTATGCCAAGTGTGATATTCAAATTGTAGAAAACAAAAACTCTACAAATTAGTGTTTTTAATTTTTTTTTATGCACTCAATTTTTCGTCATATTCGAACAATTTTAGATAAATTAATTAATTTCTAAATTTTTGCAGCATGCTGTATACACTTATTTTAATGCTATAAAAAAAAACAATTGTTTTGAGAAGTGACCAATATTTTAAACAAATTGAATGAACCAGTGCAAGACGAAAAGTGAACAAAAAAAAATTCAAGATTAACATTTTTTAATAAAAACTTTTATTAATTCAATTGAATGCTTTAATTTAAAGACTATTTGAAGAAAAAAAATCCATTCACAATAAAAATTTAGTCTAAGCTTATATACACTTATTTAAATGCTATTAATAAAAAAAATAATAATAATAAAAACAATTGTTTCATCCTAAATCTGATATGCATTTTAGATCGATGTAAAATAAGCAACATTGAATCTATCGAATAGACATCATAGATAGAGCCTTGAGAAGTAACCATAATTTTGAACAAATTAAATGGACCAGTCCAAGAAGAAAAGTTAAAAAAAAAAACAAAAAAAATTATTGACAAACAGCCACTGTTCTTTGCATTGACTGAAAAAAAGACTTCAAAATCCTCACAACTAAACTAATAATTCTAAAAGGCACATCTTTCAAGTCCTTTAAGCGGGCTACAAATGTAACATTGATGAAAAACGATTGAGCTTTGTTGTCACCCAAGTCCTTGGCAGACGCATTGTCCACATTTAAATTGGCCATCACTTGCTCTTTTTCACATTTGACAGGACTAAAAAACTCGTCCACACTCAACAAACAAACAACATTGGGCTTATTCCTGTGGATTATGATGCGCAAGAATCCATCATTGCTCAGCTCAATCACATAGCTCGAGCACAACAAATGGTCAAAAATGCTGCTATAATATCCATCGTCCAACTGGTTGACTGGGCCATGTTCGTTGCCCTGGTGCCTGTAGAGCAAAGTGGGCCTGCGATTACCTTCGTAGATGATGTACACGCCAGACTGGCTTACTAGCAGGCTTTCCACATTTTTCTCGTAAGTAATGCGCTTGACAGTGCCATACACATTGACACAAAATCCCAGATTGCCGTATTCGTTAAGACTTAGCTCGTATGTGTCATTGGACGATCTCATTTTGGAATTTCGTGCCAAACACTGACCAGGCACAAGAAACGAAGGCCAGAGCATGTAGCGAATTGAATTGGGCACCGACTTGAGTGTTCTGTTTATGAGCAGATGTTTTTTTTGCCTCTCGCTTAGCTCTGTCCTCGACTCGAGCTCGTTTGTCTCCTCTTCGAACTTGACCAGCCGGTTTTTGCACAGTTGTTTGAGCAAGGCGGGCTGCTTTTTCAAACAAAGCACTTCGTAGTTGTTGGCTATTAGATTCAAGTCTTTGGATGTGTAGTTGTTTTTTATTGAGAGCTTGATGCGCGACCACAGCGAGTCCAAGCGGTTGTCGAGGCCGTGAAGCTGCAGAACTATGGCCGGGATGTACTCGTAGATGTTGACCAGAGAGCCGAACATGTTTGTAATTTTGTGCGTGATGTTTCGCATGTTCAGCGACAGGTTTTCGTTCAGCAATGACACTTTCATGCGGCCAATATATGAAAATTGCTTGGCCAGATTGTCAAAGCCTACTCGGAACGCGTAGCGCGGTATATGGTTCGAGTTGCGCACACATTCCCAGTAGTAGGTGTCCTTTTCGATGCTGAGAATTTGCACCTTGTCGATCAGCATCGCAGTGTTTGAATTAGATGTGCACAGCAGCGATACCAATTGGGACAAAAAAATGCTCTCCAGTTTAAGACCACCATGTCTGTCGGTGTATTTTGACAGAAAGATGATGTCGCTAATGCACTGTGTGGACTCGGATATGATCAGTTCGTTGGGGTAAATCAGCCGATTGGGGTTGATTTGGTAGGAGAGAAGATTTCTCACTTGCAGCTTGTCCAGCACTTGGTAAGGGCTCAGCCATTGCGTTTGCTTAAAGCTTAAATTATGCTCCGAGTCTTTGACACTATAGTACAAATTAAGACTCATTGTCTATCATTTAGTGATACAAATTTTATTTTCTCTTTATTTCTATCTAAACTAGAAAAATTAACATTTAAAATTTTAACAGATGTTTGAAAAAGTAAAGAAGTGTTTCTAGACATGTGAGGGAATCTAAAATCTTTATGAAGATTTTATTTCGTCTTAGAACAAAAATTCAATTGCGCAAAATACAAAAATAGATTGATTTGCTCTTCTTTTTTTTTTTATTTTTAAATAGTCTCAAAAATAAATCTTTAATAAATATATCATAAAATATTTCTGAGTTTTTTGAATATTTTCAGCATAAAATTCCAAGTGCAAACTGAGATGCAAAATAAAATTTAATTTTAGAGCGTCAGATACGTCATTTTAAGTAAGACTTAACTTGAGGAAAAAATAAGACTAAATAACAGTTTAGTTTAAGCCAAATGTGTTTATTCAGCTTTTGATCACGAAAGATGCACAATTCTGACAAAATGCTGAATTTTCTAGAAATATTCCAAAAATATGATCTCATTTTTGTTTAAAAAATAAAAAATTTCTTAACCAATATTTCATGGCATTGTCTTATATGATTTTTTTTTTCAAATAATTTTAAATTTTTTTTTATAAATTTTTTGATAATGATAGACAAAATGGTTGGATGATATAAACATAATTAATTTTCAATTCTACTTAAATCAAATTTTGTATTATGACAAACCTGGAGCTCATATTTTTCCAATTTTTATTTAGAATTTTTTTGTGTATAAATTACTAATTCGAATTTGAAAAGCATTTAATCTTGTTTGATTTTTAGCTTTTTTTATTTGATTTTGAAAAAGTATTCAGTCTTCTGGAATTTTTTAAGCTCACCAAATCTAAAGCCACAAGCACCAAGCAATTTTTTGAATATTTTTGCATTTTATATTATTTTTTTTCAACTATTGAAAACTGATTAACTAAAATTAAAATAATAAGCTCTCCATAATTCATCGTGGTATTCAAAAATTGTGACGTTCAAATTCATTCCAGTGATTGAGCATGGTTTTATGAGGTTTTAAGCTCAGTGAAATTCTTTTTCTAATTTTAAAATGCACTATTCTTTTTATTTTGAATATTTAAAAATTTTTTATTTATAAATTACTTCCTTTAATTGCAAAAAAAGGTGTGTGGAACCTTTTTTAAGAATTATTAGACAAGATTATAGCTTTGCTGAAAATTTTACCTTTAAAAAAGGACACAAAATTTATATTCTTTATTCAAAAATAGCAATAGAAAAATCAATTTTTATTACACTGTTTTTTTGTTGAAATTTATAAATGATATTAAATCAAGAAAACATTTAATAAAAAAAAAGTCTAAGGAATTGTCATCGTCAACTTCTTCATAAATTCAAAATCAAAATATTGTTAGAAATTGAAAAATAAAAATTTTAAAAAAAGTTTATTATCTTGTTTTCTTCCAGCATCATACATTTTTAAAAATTCAAAATACAATTAAACTGAATTAAAATAAATAAATTTAATATTAATAATTAAAAATTAAACTATTCAGCAAAATAAACTAAATAGCAATTAAATTTTATCAAATTTTCCTAAAACTTTGATTTCAAACCAAGATTCTCTCTTAAAATTAAAATTCACCATTTTTATTTTATTTAGCCATGATTAATGAATAGCATTTGAATAATCTAAGATTTCTAGATTCTTTTATTTTTATATATTTAACGACTAGTTGTGTTTAATCAGTTCCCATAACCATTGGGAGACTCAGGAACGTCAATTCAAAATATTAAGAAGAGTTATAGTTTATTTGGAAGAGTTTTTGGGGTTAGAAATATCAAAAATAATACTATAATTCCTAACAAGCCATGAGAAGCAAATAAAATTTGGTTTTTTAAAGTCAATGAAGTGTCTGCTCTACAAAAAAAAAGAGCTAAATTTTTTTTGATATACTTTCTTTAAAATGTTTCACGCTTTTTTAATTAATCTTATAAAAATCCATGAAATAAATTACATTTGTTTAATTTTATAATTTTTATTTTTCAGCCTCTTTTTTTCACTAAAAATTAAAAAGAAAAAAAATTATTAATGTTTTATGCACTATTATTCTTGAAATCATGGAGGTGGTATAGAAAAAAAGAGAAAAAAGGTAAGAAAATAAGATTGAAGTCAACAATTTACAGAAAAAGATTTTTTTGAAGATGCTATTAGACAAACTTTTAGTTGTTAAAGCTCAAAACAAATTATCTAAATTTAAATTCAGTATTTATAAAAAATATTCTAATGAACTGTATAATTTTATCTGACAATTAATTTTAATACCTTCTTAATCAATCAAATATATTCAATAATAAAATTCTAAACCCAAAATCTTGTAAATCGAAAGACTGTCAAGATCAACAAGTTTGTCCAAATTGTTACATTATTTGCCCATATCGATACTCCGATAACAAAAATGAGTAAAATTAATTACAAAAATAACTATTATTTTTTTAATCAGGATACGATTTTTTTCTTATCTTTTTCATTCGTATTTTATTAGCAGTAATTATTTTTTATTAAAAAAATTATTCGATAATAAATTAGAATAAAATTAAATAACTAAATAAATATAATGATGCTGTTCTTATTTAAATAGAATATGATTTTATTATTTTATTAATATTCGTAAAAATGTTCCAGTTCCATTACTTTTGATTTTACTATTACAAAAAAAAGTAATAATTAAATAATAAAAAAAATTTATAAAATCAATTTGTCAATTCTAGGAACTAAACCATAAAAAGTATGTTGTTTTGAGGTTCATAATTTTGGAAAAAAATTTACTGCTTTGCATGATCTCTCTTTGTTCATAGTTTTAAACAAGTTCATTTTTTTATCAGCCTTAAAATGGACTGTGAGAATGAACTGCTGTCTAATATTTATAAAAGTCTGATAAACTGAGCTTAAAAGATATTTTCAAAATTTTAAAACCATTTAAAAAAATTTAATTTCTAGAAGACTTTGATAGTAATATTCAAATAATCTTAAAAGGACCGCGAGATAGAATCAATTAATCAATCAATAGCTACAGACAATCAATTAATTTGTAATTTTTTAGAATGGAAAGAGAAATTTTAGAAAAATGATGATTTTTGGTGATAGAAAAATTCTAAGCCAAAAAATACAAATACTCTTAATAATTATCTTGATAGAGTTTATGAGAAAAAGAGAGTTAGAAGTGAAAATCATTTATTATTAAAATAGATATTGCTAATTAAATAGCTGGTATTCAGACAGAGAAAGATAATAAAGATCACGTAGAAAAACTAAAAACTAAAAAAAATTAAAATCTGGAATGATAAATTTTTATTTTGAAAAATTTTTAGAAACTGCAATTTAATTAGAGAAAAAAAATATTTTAAAATATTATTTAATAATTTTTAAACACCGCTGTCGATTATAGATCTCTAGAAAAGTCTTTTTTATTTCTTTTCTTTTTAGTAATATTTTTGTAAAAAAAGATTAATATTTAATAAATAAAAGTAATGCCAAAAGCGATTTTAAATATAAAATAATGAAAAAATGTTTTTTTTATTTGTTTTCAATCATTTAACTTAATGCTATGCATAAAAAGTAAATTAAATTTTTATCCCACTTAATTACTCAAAATTAAAATTCAATATTTAAAAAATAAAAGAAAAATATAACATGGTAGGTATTATCAAGAGAAAATTTGAATTTCCTTACATGTAAAAAAAATAATTTTGATCAAAAAATTATTATTAATTTGCGGTAATTAAAATTTGCTGTTTCCTTATTTCTTTATTTAATTAATTTAGGCACTTGCCCCTAGGATCCCGAACGGCTTTATGACTTCATTTTTATATTAATATAAATAAATTAAAAAAAGTATTCTAAAAATAAAGATTTCTATGAAAAAAATATTTAGCTAAAATATAAAATAAAAATCGTAAAAATACTGGTTCAGTATGCTATCCTTATGAAGGAAAAAATAGTGTTTAAAGAATACAATCAAGAAATGATTAATTACCTGTTTGATTTACATTTAAAATATATATATTCTAATAATATAATTATTATATTACTTTGAATTTTCTTACTTTTTACCTGTTTAAAATCCAAAAAGCCTTTTTAATCTTTTGAATTGTTATTTGAGAAAAAAAATAATAAAAAAATTTCTGAGGTTTGACATGAAAATTATGAAACTATGAAAAAGTTGACTGATAGTGCTTTTTTAAAAAACATTTAATATATTTATTTTTGATTAACTTTTTATCTTAGATAAATAAGTAATGTATTGAAGTTTATAAAACATGCATTTTTGCTTAAAATTTAAAATATCATCAATAAAAAAAAATTATAAATTATATTGTTAATTGAATGAAATTTACCTGAACATTCTGTAATGAAAAAATAAGATAAATTTTCATCAAATTCTGAGAGACTTTGGACTCAGAGCAAATTAAACATTATTTTTGCGCTCATTAAATTTCAACGCTTCCCGAGATTCAAATACAATGAATTCTAATGATCCCTATTTAAAAATAATTTGTTAATAAAATAAAAAAATAAAACTATATAGCAGTTTTAAAGATAATTTTTTGTCATCAATACTTTTCTTTGCGAATGGGCTACCTAATAAACTTTTTTTGAAATCACATAATTCTAATATGACTATAACTATTTAGTGAACTACTTTTTAAAATATTTTCCAGTAAAAAATATAATCTTAAAAATGAGGTTAGCTTAAACCAAGATAAACAAACTTAGGTTTCTTAAATATCTTTATTTTGTATAAGTTTCTAAAATTCCAAATATTTTAAACATAATTAGAATTTTGTTAATACTGACCAGACATCAAAAAAATTAAATAAAAGTTTGTCTTTACACTGACGTCTTTATCTTTAAATATTGGAAAATAAAAGACCAAATTAAATTTATATTTAATCGTTAAAATTAGACTTTGGATTCTTTTTTTTTCTCACAAAAATATGACGTATTAAATTGAATCATGCTTGAAATTTTTTAATTTAAAAATGCTAATTTAATTTAACTCCCAACTGGTCAATGTTGGCAGTAGAATTTAAATTTTGTTAAATTAATTTAACTAAATTTTTTAAAATTACTTAATTATAATTTGACATTTTTATTCAAGATATTTATTTTTTTGGATCAATTAACTTTTAAAAAAGAAACATCGAAATAAAAAAAAAATTTATATTATTCAGACATCTAACAAACTTTTAAAAAATTAACATTTTTTGCAAGAAAATTTCGAAATCAAAATTTTATTTGGCAATGAAAAATAATACAGGTAAAAAATTTTATTGATTTTATTCATTTATTCATCATTTATTAAAATAACATTGTTAGCAATTCTGGTGAACAAGGGTTTTAGTTGGTCCTCTCCAATCCATTTAGACCAGAGATTAAACATGTAGCCTTCGGCAAATTCGCGCAATTTTTTTGAGCTTTTCAAAAAGGCAAATTTGCTCTGGGCGTCCAAAACTTGATCAAGCTTTAGCGACATGAAAATTAGGACCCCTGGAAATTTGGCGTATTTTTCCTCATCGCCATATGCATAAAACAAGACCATTGTATGCGCATGTAATTGGTGAATATCTTCAATAAAAGCAAGCTTGCCACCAGACTTAAAATGTGCAGACAGTTTGGAATCTATGTAAAGTTTGGATTCATCAGGCCTATTATTTTCCACTAAAATATTAAAATATTCATCATTTTTTGTACTTAGAATAACATGACGACTGGACTTGTCAATTTTATTTAGATATTTTAAAATTTGTTGGCTTAATTTGAAGTAAGTGCTAGCAGTTTGGTCATCGTATATCATCAGAATGATGGATGGATCTTTAGATTTTACCACACTGTGCTTAAAACAGCTTTCGATGTTTATCCACAAGGAGTCGCTTTGATTCGGATAATTTTGTTTAAGTTCATCAATAAGGTCGAATTTTAAGCTGTTGTATTTTGATGGTTTTGAAACAGATTTGGATGAAATTATTCCATACAAAATGCTTACGAGTGGCACTATTACGCTTATAAATATAAAAATTTCTTTAATAAAGCTTTTATTTTTTTTGGCATCCAAATTTTTGCATTCACTTTGATATGTAACTACATAAGGTTTGCTGCTAATTTCATCATTTTGTTTGTCTGCCTCGACATCTGATTCTTCTTTTTGGTCATCTGAAGACGATGTGTCACTGTTGTCTATTTCATCTGAATTTTGACTAGTA
The DNA here is from genome assembly GCA_025491095.1 of Brachionus asplanchnoidis. Classification (NCBI taxonomy): domain Eukaryota; kingdom Metazoa; phylum Rotifera; class Eurotatoria; order Ploima; family Brachionidae; genus Brachionus; species Brachionus asplanchnoidis. Next base: position 167,173 of record JAILYF010000070.1, read on the forward strand.
CTGTATTCTTCATTAATTTCGTGGATGTCCTTATTCATTTCGTTGTTATTTATCTCTTTCTTTTTTTTTATTCTAATAAATTAATTTAATAATAAATTAAAAAAACTAGTTACGTGATCGGGATCAGAATTATCTAAATAGTCATCGTTTTCGCTGGAGCTACCATCTTCGAGTGTAGATGCGTTTCTCATGTCTGGTCTTGAGCTTAAATTTTTCAAACCCTCCATATAACCATCAGTCATCTTTTTTTTTAATCAACAATTCGATTTTTTGGTTGCTAGCCAATTATCTATTTAAAAATCCCTCAAATTTTGATTAATTTAACTCTTTTTTTTTTTCAAATGACTTAATAAAAATTAATTTTAAAAAGCAAAGATTTTTTATTTGTCTTTAAATTTTTTAATTGTTTATTCATAATTTTTATGAAAGTTTCAAATTTAATTAGAGATAAGATTGATTTATAATAAATAATTTTAAGAGTATTGAATTTAAATTTTTTATTTTATTTTGAAAAAATTTTTAGAAAATATGTTATTTGACAGAAATTATTTTTTAAGAAAAAATCGAAAAATTTTGCTGCTATATTTTTTTAATTTTTTTATTATTAACCAGAATATGACCAGTATCAGTATTAAGGTATCATTTAAACAAAAAAATGGTCCCAAATATGAAAATTTAAATTTAAGAAATGAAAAATATAATATTAACTCGGTTAAAATAAACTAAATCCTCATTCTAATGTTAATAAAATCACAATATGGCAGATTTATTTTTTGAAAAATTACATAGTTAATTTTAAAAAATTTTACATTCAAAAGTATTTCAAAAAAATTAAAAAACGTATACGGATTTGAAAAATTGTTGAATAAAAAAAGAACTTAATACCTTAATTTGCAGGGAAAAACCTTAATTTAACAATACTTAAAACCAAATAAAAGAACTAACATAAACTTCAGGGAATAAAGAGACATTTTTTTTTCTAAAAAAATTTTTTGCTTGAAATTTTTTTTAATATTTTTTCTGATTAATTGTTTAAAAAATATTTGAAAAAAATCTAAAAAAAAATCTGACGAAAAATTCTTTTGATATTTTTAAAGAGGAAGTTAACATGAAATTATGTACTTTTACTTAAAAACGAAAAAAGGCAAAAAATTGTTTATGATTTTTTAATATTAAAGAGAAGAAATTGGTGAAAATTTTGACGAAACTAAAATTTAATAAAATTAATCAGGTCTTTTTAAAAAATTTTTTAAAGAATGGACCTCAAAAAATATTGATGTTGCACTTATTCAAAAAAAAGTTTTATCTTTTTGATTTAAAAAAAAAACAGATATTTAATGAACCGCGGTTTAAAAAAATTCTTTATTCTTTAATAGGCAATTTTGACAAGGCTACTTTTAAATTTTTTCAGATTTAAAATTAAAATTATAAAGTTGAATGGTTCCATCTCCATTTCAGAATTCTTATCACTCTCATCCATCACAGTCACAAGAAAACCTATCTCTTTAGGAATAACCCTTTGACAGAATGAAAACCACCAATATCTTGAGCAAAATTGGTTTCAACATTATTTGATCAAAACAAAGGGTTCGAAAATTGTTTTATTTGACATTAGTTTTTCACTGAATTTTATCTGCTGGCTGTAAAAGATGCCATGTTTAACAGGATGATTGTTTAAATTTATTAAATTTATAGTCTCGTGAGACTATAAGAAAAATACTGTTAAAGCACATTGGGGGTTTAATGAAAAATGATAAATTTTATTAGTAAGATTTATAATATTTTCATTGTATTACCCAAGTCTATAGAAAAAAATGATTGAACAAAACTGGGGTTATCAGGTATTACTGTAAATGTCTGCTAATATTAAATTTTAATTTTTCAAATTTTATTTCAGGTAGAGTATAAAAAATTTTTTTATATGTATGTTTAAATTTTTTAAATTTTGAATTGCTTAATTTAGCCTGTTTTTCTAGTGTTACAAAAAATCATTTTTTCAATACAAGTCTACAATTGAAAATTATAATTTAGAATAAATTTAAACAATTTTATTAAAATTAAAATGTGTTCGAATTTTTTGGTCAAGTGCTAATTAAACAATATTTAGACCAAAGTAACACAGCCTTAAAAAAACATAGACAAATTTTTTATGTTTAAAATCGAAAATAGGTAAATATTTTTGCTAGGAGCATAAATAAAATTAATCCGAACACAAATAATCCACGTATTTCCGAAATGTTGACCCCTAAAAATAAAATCCTACTAAAACTAGGCTTTTTCTATTCGAGATCAAAAATTCTATTCAATCACGAATTTGGGTCTCATGGATACACAGTTAATTCTCAATCCTCATTAGCCTTGATTATTGGACTTTTTCAAACAATCATGACAATAATAATTTATGTTTGAAAGAGCTTAAATTTCTTGCAAACATTAAATTTTTCTTCAAAATTAGGACTAATTTTTTTTTAAAAAATTTTGAAAAAATGATTATAATAAAAAAAATTTTGATTTTTTTAATTTAATTTATTTTTAGAATTTGGGTTTAAAAAATGCAAATTTTGTCTGACATTTTGATGTTAGTCTATTTTTTTAGCCAAATTGAATGCCAGTCAAAAATATGGCAAAAAATCAATTTGGCTCATGAGCATTTGCCTTATTTTTTTAATTCAAATCCTGGTCTGAGAAAAAAATGTCTCAAGGAAGAGCTCTGTCCACACAAAGAACACGCTCAGCAAAACGCCACCAAATGTTGGGGCTACGAAAAAAATTGTAAAATGTCAAATCGACTTTTTTTGCCAGAATGTCCAGGCAGTTCGAATGGCTGGGTGAATGACAAACAAGAGCAAATTGAGTTGTTTTGGAAGCAAGGTGACTTTGGTTACATTAAAGAACGCCTTGGCGAAATGAAGACCTATTGCCAGCCGGAAAACCCGGGCGATTCCAAATTAGAGTGTGTGGACCATCTAAGAATGTGTCGGGCAAAAAATATTTTTTTCGATTTTGCTGATTTGAATTCAAAATATTCGAATGACAGATATAGAGAGGACATATTTAAGCCAGGTCAAGTAGGTGGCCGGTGCAAGCTCGACTCTGATCTGCTCAGAAAGAATGGTGACCACAAAAGCCCCCTTCAATCTTGGTATTCTGAGCTACAACTGTATCAAGAGTTCGAAACTAAACCAATAGATGACAAAAAATGTGACATTGTTGTGAACGAGCCAACTTTTTTGATAAAATTGGATGCTGGTGTGAACATGTACCATCATTTCTGTGATTTTATCAATCTTTATGTGACACAACATGCCAATAATTCTTTCCTGCAAAATGTGAACATTGTTTTCTGGGACACAAGTGGCTCTGATTATTGGAGCTATTTTAGTGACATGTGGAAAGTGTTCTCGAACAAAAAGCCTATTCATATAAGAGACTATGACAAAAAAAAAGTAATTTTTTTAATACAAAAAGTATTATTTTTATTTAAATATAAAATTTTTTATTAAAATTTAAAATAATTTTTTTTATAAATATAAATATATTTTTTTTTTATTATTTAAAAAAAAAATTAAATTTTATTTAAAAAAAAATTAATTTTTTTAAAACAAAAAGTATTATTTTTACTAAAATATAAAATTTTTTATTAAAATTTAAAATAATATTTTTTAATAAATATAAATAAAATTTTTTTATTTTTTTTAAATTTTATTTTATTTTATTTAAAAAAAAAAATTTAATTTATTTTTTCTGCACAGGTATGCTTCAGAGATGCAGTGTTTTCATTTCTTGCTCGCATGCGCTTTGGCCTCTTCTATAACATGCCGCTTATTTATGGTTGTCATAGCACCGGTCTTTTCAGGTAAATTTTTGACTGAAATTAAAATTTATTAAGATTATTAAAAGTGAAAAAATTTTTTTAAAGGTCTTTTTCAGAGCATGTTTTGCATAGATTTAAAATTAGCCAAGAAGGTCCATTAGAAGATAAAATTCGCATCACATTCTTGGCAAGAGGCACTCAATTTCGCAATATTCTAAATCAGGATCAAATTGTGAAGGAAATTAGAAAAAAATTGGGAAAACAAATTGAACTAAAATTGGTGACCTACGATATACATGTGCCATTTGTTGACCAAATAAAGACTACTCATAACAGTGACATATTCATGAGTATGCACGGTTCTGGCTTGACGCACTTGCTTTTTTTGCCAGATTGGGCAACAGTGTTCGAGATCCATAATTGTGAAGATAAGGACTGTTACGCTGATTTAGCTCGTTTGCGCGGCATTAAGTACTTTACTTGGGAAAACGAGAGTAAAGTGTATCCTCAAGATGACGGAAAACATCCTCAATTGGGAACACCGCATAAAAAGTTCACCAATTATTCTTTTGATACTAAGGAATTTATTCGAATTGTGAATAAAATGATAGAATATGTCAAAAAACACCCAAAATATAGAGAGAAATTAGGAAAAAAGTATCCAAAAATGTCCGAAGAAAAATCCGAACTTTAATTTTTATAATCACTTGTTTAGAGTCGAACTTAATTGTTCATTTTTAATTTATTTTTTATTTCAAAATATTGTTTTAGATCAATAAAATTTTTGTTTAATTTAATTTCAATTTCGATTTTTCGAAGGGAATTAGCTTCTCTTTAATTTCTTTATATTATTCATATTTTTTTGTTAAGCAGACGAAAAGTTATATGAAAATAATAATTTTTAGTTTAAAAATTTTCATTTTATTTTTATGTCTAGATTTAATAGATTTATTTTATTTAATAACAATAAGGAAGTTTTAAATAGCATTTTTAAATTCTAAAATTTCAAAATTATTTTTAGTCATTTAACAGCAATACTAAAAAAATGATTATCTAAATTTAGTTTGACAGTAAAAAAATTGATTCTTAATTAATTTTCTAAAATACATTTCAAGTCAGGCTAGAGACTTCCTTCTAATAAATTAATATTTATTTTTTTTAAAGTTCGCTTTTACATGATAGCAGGTATTTTAAATGGCATATAATTAAATAACGAGTCAAATATATTTATTAAAAAACTTTTTTAACAAATATATTTGAAAACAAAAATAATAGAATTAGTATATTTTCATTGTTTCAGGTACAACAAAAATTATTATTTTACAACAATTATTATTTATGCTTTATTTTTGGAACCGACTGGTCGGTCTCGCTTTTTTCTTTCAGGTCTGAGTTTTTTTTGTAATTTTAAAATTTTATGGCCGGGAATTATCATTTAAAGACATTGTTGGTTCGATTCGATCAAAAGAGCTCAAATATCTTAAACAAATGGGTCTATTGTCCATCTCATCAAGTTTTTTGTTTGTCTGTGCACCTCTGGTTATCACAGTTGTGTCATTTGGAGCATTTTTGGTTTTAAATGATAGTGATAAATTTACAGCAAATGTTGTCTTTGTTAGTTTAAGTTTATTCAATATTCTCAGATTTCCTCTCACAGTCCTGCCAGGAATAATATCAGCGCTTATTTCGGTATTTTCTAGACTGTTTTCATTAAAATTAAATTTATTTTTTTTATAAAATTCTAGGCTAAAGTTTCTTTGACCAGAATCTCAGCTTTTTTGTTATAAGAAGAAATAGATGACAGTGACATATCGAACATAGATATGCCAGGTACAAGTGAAATTTTTGTATTTAAAAAAATAGAATTTTTTCCTTAAAAGGAATTGCAATAAAAACCAAAAATGTTGATCTCGGATGGGACCATTCACCATTATTTAAAAAGTAAGTTTTTGGTTTAACAAAGGATGGATCTTAAAGGGATTTTAAATAAATTTACTGATTAATATTGTAGTGCAAAAATTTAGAGTAAATATGAAAAAATTTAAAATTTCAAAATGGTCTTAACTCCAGAAAAAATAAGCATTTTTACGTGTTTTTTTTTATTTTAAAAAATGTTAAAATAATATTTTATAGTAATTTTGCAAACTAATAACTTTTGTTTTTAAAGAAAATTCTTCTAATTATTACAAAAATTTTATTAGTTAAATTTTAAATAGTTTCTTAGGATTTTTAAAATATAAAATTTATTGGCAAAATTTTTAATTATTTAAAAGATGTTGTAAAAAAATCTTCTTTTAAAATTTTTTTAAAGAAAATATTCAAAATCTTTTCTAACTAAATTATTAAATTTTGAAAATTCAACTAGGTTTATTTGAGTTAAGTTGAATGTTATTTTTTTGGAATATTATTTGAGCCGATTTATTTAATGTTTCCATTAGTTAGTTTCCATTAGTGATAATCTTAAAAATGATTTTATAATATTTCATTCAAAATAGAATCTTCAGATATCTAAGTAAAGAAGATAAAGAAAAATATTTTATTTATCATTTTCAGATGCTGATTATTCTTTGAAGATATTTTTATTTTTATAATTGAGGATTTTATTTAATCAGTTTTAAAACTATTAAAATAAGAAATTTATTTTATTTTTGGGATAAGATATGACGAATTTTGTTTTTAATTCAAAAATATTATGTTCTTTGATGAAATGATTTTAAAAATAGTATGAACTGAAACTATTAATAAATGACTAATAATAATAATAACCTGAAAATAATATTTTATTACAGATAGATTAAATATAAATTTTATAGATAATTTATTTTATAGAATTTTTTTTTAAAAAGTTAAAAATTAATTAAAAAAAATTCTTTTAATTCAGAAAAATTTAATAAAACTTTATCTAAATTTTAAAGGGTTAAAACAAAAATTATTTTAGAGTTTTTATAAGTTGACTCAAAAAATCTTTGTCTTACAAACTCTTATAAGATCTTAAATAAGAATCAATTCTTGTTTTTTTCAAAAATAAAAAATTAATCTTATATAAAAGCTTAAATCTTGAAATCAAAAAAGGAAAACTAATAGCTGGTAATTTTTTTAATTGCTTAAAATAAAAAGTTTTGATAATTAAATTCTGAATTTTAGTCGTGGGCAGCGTAGGCTCAGGTAAGTCCAGTTTATTATCTGGATTACTTGGCGAAATGAACAAGCTAAATGATGGAAAAATAAACATAAATGGTCAAACAGCTTATGTTCCACAGCAAGCTTGGATTCAAAATGAAACTGTTAAAAATAACATTTTGTTTGGAAGTCCATATGATGAAAAATTTTACCATCAAGTATTAAAATCATGTGCTATGCTGACCGATTTGAAAATAATGCCGGCCGGTGATTCCACTGAAATTGGTGAAAAAGGAATCAATTTGTCCGGTGGTCAAAAACAAAGAATCAGTCTGGCTAGATCAGTGTATTCGAATGCGGATATTTACATGCTAGACGATCCACTGAGTGCAGTCGACTCACATGTGGGCAAACACATATTTGACCAAGTTATTGGTCCAAAAGGATTCTTGAAGGATACAACTCGAATTTTTGTCACCAATTCACTTGGTTTTTTGCCTCAAGCTGATGAAATCATAGTCTTAGAAAATGGCATGATTGTCGAGCAGGGTCAGTTCGAGGATCTTAAATCTAGAAAAGGATCTTTTTATCACTTTATTCAATCACATCTAAACGATAAAGTGGCCGAAGAAAAAAGTGAGCATTTTATCTTTTTATTTTTTTATTTAATTTATTATTTTTTGACTGTTAATTACCACATAATATTAATGTATACTTTATAAAAAGATTAACTTACTAGATAAAATGTATTAAATGGACTATATAAAAAACTTTTTTATAGATAATAAATTTAATACCTAGATAAAATAATTAATTAATAAAATTAATAGACACATTCATAGAGAAAAAAATTAGAATGCTAAATATTTTAATATATTGTTTATTCTTTTTTTCTATTAGTTAATAAAAACATCTAATTGATTTCATCTTTTTATCTATTATAATTAATCCTATGCCGTTAATTACCTGTATTTCGAAAATAATTACTTTCTGTTGATATTAATTACTTATTGTTGAAAAAATAAAAAATTACTCTTTGGACAGTAAAAATTTACTTTACAAGTTGAAATTAATTAGTTTTTGTTTATTTTAATTTATTTGCGTTTAAAATTATTTATTAAATTTTACATTATTTAATTTTGAGTTTAAAAAAATTGAATAAAAATGTTTAATTAATCGTAGAAAGTTGTTGATTTGCAAACCGAGTGCAAGAAGTTAAATTTAATTATAATAGTATTTGTTCAGCAGATACTGGAGATTCGAATTTTGAATTTATATTTTCAGCAGCAAAAAAACAACTAAAAATATTTACAATTAGATTTGGTTTAATTTTTTGTGTTTGAATTACAAAATGTATCCAACGTTGAAATAACATTTAAAAAGTGCGATGTTGCAAATATTTTTTCAGTTTTAAAAAAAAAATAATTTTAAGTTAATATTGTAAGCATTTTCATATTTGAAACTAAACTCTTTAGTTAAATAGAACGAGTTTAATTTTTGATTGGAAATTTGAAAAAAAAATATTCCCTTTTTTTTTTTAATTTATTTATTTATTTGTTTATCTATAATGCTCCTTCAGAATAAAAAATAAAAATAAACAAAAATAAAATAAAATTAAATATGATAGAATAAAAATAAAAAAAGTAAAAATCAGAGTTGTTTAAAAGTCCCAAAAAAGTCTGATTCGCGGTTTTTTTTAATAAAAATTCAAAGTCCGGACTTGGACTTGACTTGCTTTTTTTGACTTTTAAACAACTCTGGTATAAATATATAAAACAAAAGTTAAACACGATAAAAATTAAATAAAATGTAAAATAAGATAAATAATTCATTTAAATTTAAATTTATATTCAATCTTTAAAAAACTCGAATAGTGAACCATTGTTCACCTTTTATTCGAAAAATTCTTGTTCTCGAGTTTTGTGGACTATAAGTTAACCTTATTTTTTTGTTCACGTAAATGTGGACCAAAATAGAATTAGGTGATCAAATGTCAAATTAGGTGAAAAGCTTTTAGATTTTGTTTGTTTGGGAAACATAGATTCATCTATTTCGCAAATTTTACCTGCTCCGCCAAACTTTAAATTTTTTATCTAATTATTTTTCTATTCTTTCTTATTTTTAAATTATTATTGTTTTAATATTACATTTAGTTTTTTTCTAAATAGATGAAAAAATATCAAAGTAGGTGAAAATTTTTTGGATTAGGTGAACTAACAGTTCAAAAAACTGAGGACAAGAATTGTTAAAGTAATAGATGAACCATAGTTCTCCTAACCGACTAGACCCGAAATACTTTGTTTTTTTCTTTGAAAATTTTGACTTTATTGATATTAATGTTCTTTTAAAGCTCTTAAACAAAGATTCAATTAACAAAAAATCTAAAAAAAGAACGTAGATAGTTTTTTAAATTACAAATATTATTTTAAGGATCATCATATCACAAACCCAATGTCAAAATTTATAAAAAAAATAACAAAGTTTTTCATGTTTGCAATATTAACTTAAAATAATTTTTTTATTTATAACATTTTTATTTATCAACATTGGATACATTTTGTAATTCAAACACAAAAAATTAAACCATTTACAATTTCAAATAGATTTTTAAATTGAAAATTGATTTTATTTCAATCCGCTTGAAAAAAAAAGTACAATTTAATAGTAAGGATTAGTCATGTAGTAGACGCACTAGTTGTATTTATTTCAAGAATTATTAATGCTCTATCTAGAAGTGATAAAAAATCTATCTTAAAAAACTTCTTATAAACTATAAACTACTTTTTTACTTTATATTTAATTTTTTACTCTTTTTTTATTTTGAAACTTTTACTTAATCTAATTAATTTTCGTATTTGAAATTTTGTAAATTATTTTTTATGCTGAAAGGAGAGCGCTCTTTCTTCAAGCAGCAGACCATAGGTCACATTTTAATTTAATAATAATAATAATAATTAATGCTCTCCAAAAGCAAAAGCTAGAAGACCAGCAAAAGTTAACGAATGTCTAGTAAGGCAATAATCAAATATATTTTTCTTTTTTGATTACTGAAATATTGTATAACATAATAAAATATTATCAATAAAAATAAATTAAAATAAGCAAAAATTAATAAATTTCAACTTGTTAAGTAAATTTTTATTGTCCAAAGAGTAATTTTTTTTTTTTTCAGCAATAAGTAATTAATATCAACAGAAAGTAATTATTTTCAACAATAAATTTACAACTAATTAATTTCGACAATAAAATAATTAATTTCAACATGGAGGTAATATTTTCTCTTATTTTTTTAGTTGAAGAAGAAATTATTTTGGATGATATTTTGGAATCTGTTGTGCCTAAATCACCCGAGTGCAAAATACCATCTCAATCTGTGCGAAGTTTGAACAAAGAGAAAAAAGTTGGAGAAAAATTGACAGTAAAAGAAAAAATTGAGACTGGAACAGTTAAACTCTCGGTTTTAAAAGAATATATTAGAGTGTGTAGGATACCGCGGTTGGTAGGCTTTATGGCATTGTTTTGTTTGAGCAATATTGCATCTGTTGGCTCCAATGTATTTCTTAGCTACTGGTCAAACAATGCTGAAAATTCAGAAAAACTTTCTCAATTTACAATTTTTGCCTCAATTGGATTAACGCAAAGTAAAATTGAAAAAAAAAATAATTTTTAGAAAATTAATCTTTTTAAATTATTTAGATGTATTGACTATTTGTGCCGATATTCTTTATTTGCATATGACTTACAGTGCTGCAAAATCCCTCCATAACATGATGCTATTTTCAATCTTACGCAGCACAATGGAATTTTTTGAATCGACTCTATCTGGCCGAATAATAAACAGATTTTCCAAAGACATAGACGCTGCCGAGCGAGCCATACCAGAATCACTCAAGTCTCTTTGTCGCTGTCTATTCCATGTTTTGTTCACTGTTCTAGTCATAGCGTCATCAACTCCTTTGTTTTTAGTTTCTCTGATTCCTATTATAATAATCTATATTTTTGTTCAAGTAAATAATTTAAAAATTTTTAAATTTGAATTTATTTTATTAAATTTTGTTCAGAGATATTTTGTGGCCTCAATGAGACAATTAAAAAGAATGGAATCGGCCAGTAAAAGCCCTATTTTTTCGCATTTTTCTGAAACGCTTACTGGAGTTACAACAATCCTTGCCTACAATTCTCAGAATCGCTTCATCAAAATAATGCAGAGTCATGTTGATGAAAATTTACTCTTCTATTTTCCAAATAATATTTCCAACCGATGGCTAGCTCTTCGTCTAGAATTAGTAATTAAAAAATAATATAAATTGTTAATAATTTAAAGGATGTGGGCCAATATGGAAAAAAAATCAAAATTTTGATATTTAGAATATTTTTTTAGAGATTTTGACGAGTTGAACTCAAAATATATCAAAAATTTGAAAATCAAATTTTCAAAAAATATATATTTAAGCTCAAAGTTATTATATTAGTTTTAATATTATACTTAAAATGGTAATTTTTTAGATTTTTTAAAATTTTTTGTTTAAACAGTGAAAATAAGAATAGTAATTAATGAAATTTTGATCATTTAATTATGAAATTAACAGAGTTGTTTAAAAGTCACAATTCACAAGTCAAGTGCTAGTCAGGACTTTGGCTTGTTTCAAAAATTAAAAAAAAACAAGTCTTAAATTTTTCTATATCTTGATTTTTTATATTTTTTTATTCTTTTTATCTTGTTTAATTTATTTCTAAATTTTTTTTAAGCACAGATTAATTGTTTTTTATTGAAAAATTCACTTAAAAAGAATATGACAATTATCTGAATTGTTTAAAAATCATGTTTCAATATTTACATTAAAAAAGAAATTTAAACAAATAAAAAACAATAAATTTGTGCTTAAAAAAATTTAGAAATAAATTAAACAAGATAAAAAGAATAAAAAAATATATAAAAATATAAAAAATCAAGATATAGATAAATTTATGACTTGTTTTTTTTTAATTTTTGAAACAAGTCAAGACTTGTTATTCTTAAAAAATATATTTTCAAGTCCAAGTCACACTTTGACTTTTTTTTGACTTGTTAAGACTTTTTTTCCTGACTTTTATACAAGTCTGGAAATACATTTTCTAAAAAAAGTCAAGGGTTGCTTCTGTTTGAGACGGTCTCAGGTAAAAAATTTTTGTCAGATACAAAAATTGAAGGTTCATTTTTGTTCATATATGGTAAAAAGAGCTCTATTCCAAACTGTCAGGGTTTAACCCAAATTATATTTTTAATAAGATTCGCGCAAATTAAAACTACAGCACTATCTGAATTTGATCTATTCGACCACAAATTTTTATTCTGCATATATGGAAACCTAGAAAACCAATTTTTTAACATTACAAAAATAGTTTTTTGACAAACCCCTCTTAAAGATTAGCACCAAAATTGCTAGTAGTATCCTTTTAGTTCTAAAAATCTAAAAATTTTTTAGATAAATTTTATAATTATTATACAGATTCTTAAAGCTCTTTTTCTAAGCTATAAAATGGTGTTTTCATTTGTTTTTAAAAATATAATTTTTGACCATTATAATTAAAGAGAAGACGAACATTTTTGGAGATTTTCACTATTTTTGTATCTCGTCCCTGGTTTACCCTTTAATTCAATTTTTTTTGAAGAATCAGAAACCAGGCAAAATTCTGAACAAATAGTTGAGCTTACTTTTTTAATTTTTGACTTTTAAGTCCATAAATTTTGACCAAATAATTGTGTATTTTTATTTAAAAAAATTGAATTTGATTTTCACTAATTTTTTAATTTATTATGTTTTGATACACGGATTTTTTTGGTTGTGTGAATTTCAAATACAAATCGAACAAAAATTCTTCAATTTTAAATAAATTAAAATTAAATTTAGTAAAAAATAATAGGAAAAATACCGCAACTTGGTGCAACATACTTTGTTGCACCTTTTTATCTAAAATATAATTTTTATTTTCTTTTTTTTATCAAATCAAATCAATAATCTTTTTTAATCTTATTTATTCTTTATTTTTTGTCTTTTTTTATTATTAATTTTTATTAACTTTTATATTAATTTATTAAAAAATCAAAATTTTAAAATATTAGTGAAAATCAAAATTTTCAATTTTTTTTATAAAAATACACACTTTAGTAATAATAATAAGTTTGCTTTTTTTTCAAGATTAATCAACAAGCTAATGCATTTGCAAAGTTGGTCATAAGTCAAAATCAAGTCTTTACAGGTCAAAGCTTTGAATTTAATTTTTTTTCTTTTATTAAGTCTGGGTCAAAGAATTTTTTTTCAAGTCCAAATTTTAGGACCTTATTTCCTAATCCGCTTCAATAGCTACCTGAAACGGCAAAAAGCTCATATGGCTTTGATCCTGACTGATGGACGAGGTATAAAAAAACATAGAAAACGATAAATTCAAAAAAAACATAAAGAAAAGAAAAATTTGAAAAAATAATAAAACAATAAGACAATAAAAACATAAAATTATATTATTTTATTTTTAAACATCAGACAAAAAATATTCAATTTAAAAGTATGATATTTAATTTTTTTGAGAGAAAAAACTTGTAAGCTCAGTCTGTACTAATTGTACATGATGTTTTTCCTAGATACTATTTGTTATCATATAGTGGCTTGTTGTATACTTGATGATATTGATTATCTTGAATTAAAGGATAAAAATGTTATAATTAAAAAACTGGCAAATGATATGAGATGGATTAGATTTATGATTTTTTCTCGTTTTATTATTGATTAAAATAAAATAAAAAAAAAAGTTATATAGAAGTATTAATAATAATAATAATAATAAAAAAAGCTACGGCAAGTAAACTTAAACAGTACAAAAAGAAGAAGGAAATTAGAAGGAACCGAGAGGGGTATATAGTAGAAATTGTTTTTAAAATAAAATTTTCTTTGTGGTATATATGTTTTTTGCTCATTTTTACTTATGTTTTTTTATCTTTAAAAAAAAAAAATTTGATTCATGTGACCATCTCTTTTTTTATGTTTTAGCAGCTTCTTTATATGTTTTTTTTCTACCTCGTCCCTGGCTGATTTATTGCCGTTCCAGATAGTTATCTAGGCTCCTGTCTAGATCAAGGCTAATCACTGAAATTTAAGTCCAGAGAATTTAAATTTTATTTTCTCTATTATAAATCAAAAGAATTAAAAGCTTTTACGCTTTTTTTAACTTAAAATAAAAATATCTTAAGAAATTAGGCGGGATTTAATCTTTTAATACATTTTACTCACTGTATTAAAAGATTTTTTTCTTTATTAAAAGAAATTTACTCACTGTATTAAAAGAAAGTTTTTTTTTTCTAGTCGACGTCCCGATGACATGAGGGTAATTGGGTGTCTCAAACAGCAGCAACCTCTGAATTTTTGTTTTTAAAAGCCCAAAAATTAAATGATCAAACTTGCATTTTTTTTTGATTCCTTTTCTTATTTTGACTATTTAAAAAAAATTAAAAAAAATCTTAAAAATTGACCAAGAAATGACTATTTTAAGAATAATATTAATTATAACTTTGAGCTTAAATATATATTTTTAGAAAGTTTCGATTTTCAAATTTTTGAAATTTTTGAGTTTTAGATATCAAAATTTTGATTTTTTTCAAATTGTCCTTTATCCTCTAAAAAAAATTAGAAAAAAAAGAAAAAAATTTACTATTTATTTTTTAGATTGGAAATTTGATCACAGTTTTTGCTTCATTTTTTGCAGTATTGGCCCGCAACTCTATCAGTCCAGGTTTAGTTGGTTTGTCCATAACTTACTCATTGAATGTGTCCCAAACTCTCAATTGGCTGGTGCGAATGAGTGCTGATTTCGAGACAAACATTACATCAGTTGAGAGAATAAAAGAGTACTGCGAAACACCACATGAGGCAGTGTACCAAATTGAAGAAACAAAGCCGTCTGACAACTGGCCCCAAAATGGAGAAGTGAAATTTGAAAGCTATTCGGTCAAGTACCGTGAAGTGTTGGACAATGTGCTGAAAAATATCAATTTAGTAATTCACCCAGCGGAAAAAATTGGAATTGTTGGAAGAACTGGAGCAGGAAAAAGTTCATTGACCCTCAGTTTGTTTAGGATACTAGAAAAAAGTACTGGCACAATTCTCATAGATGATGTTAACATAAAAAAAATTGGTCTTCATGATTTGAGGCATAAATTGACAATTATACCGCAAGATCCGATCATTTTTTCGGGAACTATTAGAATGAACTTGGACCCTTTCAGAGAAAAAAAAGACGAAGATTTGTGGAAAGCGTTGGATTTGGCGGGTTTAAAGGATTTTGTGTATGGACTTGAGAACAAGTTGGACTATGAGTGTGCGGAGGGAGGAGAAAATTTCAGTGTTGGTCAAAGACAACTGATTTGTTTGGCCAGAGCACTTTTGAGAAAGACAAAAATTTTAATTCTAGATGAAGCCACTGCCAGTATTGATCATCAGACTGACAAACAAATACAAATGACTATCCGGAAGGAGTTTACTGATTGTACTGTGCTGACTATAGCGCATAGATTGAACACCATTATGGATAGTTCTAGGATAATGGTACTTGATCAGGGAAAAATTGTAGAATTTTATTCACCACAAAATTTACTCAAAAATAAAAATGGATGTTTTTATCTCATGGCCAAAGATGCTGGTCTTGTTTAAGTGATCAATTTTTCAATTAAGATCATCTTGTTTTTCTGTTTCGAATTTTAGGAAATGTTTAATTAATGAAGAAATTTTAGGTTAAAATATTTTTTATTTAAATATTGAATTATTTTTTTTCAAATAAATTTATAAAATACAAAGTTTATTAATCAATTTTATTTATGTTGTATGTATAATATTAAATTTAATTTTTGTAGGTGATTTAAATTAAAAGAGGTAAAAAATAAAAATCTTATACGATTATATTAATATCCTATGAAAATTTTATTTTGAACACTTGTTGCACAATTTGAAGTAAAATTAGCGTGATTCTTGTCTAATTTTATTAAAAAATTCAATTATTTAAAAAAAAACTAACATTTTTCTAGCTCAGCTTTTTTTATTTTTTTAATTCGATAAACAACTTTTAACTCATGCATTATTTGATAAATATTAAATCTAGAATACAAATATTTTTTTATTTCGAATATTTGCTTTATAAAAAAATCTATGACAGTTTGTTATGTTGATAAAAATAAAATTTTAAAAATCAATTACTGCTTTTTTATCAAAAATAAATTTTTAATTAAAAAATAAATATTTTTTTATTTATCTTATTTTTTGAAAATTTAGGTAATTCTATTAAATTTAACTCTAAGAATTAATACGATTATTTTAATGATAATTAATAACTTAAAATAAGAAATTAAGATTTTTTCTAAAATTATTAAGTCCATTTTATAAAATAAATGATAGAACTAAAAAAAGTGTTATTCTAGTTAACAACGGATTAGGTCATAAATTGGTTGAATTTCCTAGATTAACTTTAAAATATTCTATCAAATTCTTTAAATTCTTTAAATTTTTCTGTGCTAGAACTTTTTATTTTTTTTATTCATAAAACAGATTGCTGAAAAAATTGAAAAAATTAATCCATCTTTTTATTTGAGTCCTAATAAGTTTAGATTAAAGTATGTCGACTGCATGTGGTTTGAAATGAAAATTTCAAATAATTTTATTTAAATAAATATTTTAATAAGCAATCAATTTGTTATTAACCCAAAGAAAAGTAATAGTAACAAAACAAAAGTAATCAAATAATAACTTTATTAATAAATGGCCACTTCTAGCCTAAGCAAATTATAAAGAAAATAACAAAAAAGGAAAAAGAAAAGAAAATAACAAAAAAGAAAAAAGAAAAGAAAACAACCTATGAATAGTTTCAAATGTACTTCTTTTAAATCGTGCAGGTCTAATATTTTACATAGTGTTAAATATCAACGACTTGCTAAACGCATGAGATCATAGTATTCAACTGAGAAATTTTAGAAATTTAAGCTGGTTAGAGTTGGTGTTGTAGTTATTGAGAGAACTGCAACAAATTCTTTAATTTAGCTTTTAAATTTTAAAAAATTTATATTTTACACTTGAGAATGGATTTTTTTTACGTAAAGGACTGAAGAGGTCCAAAAAATCATTTGAAAAAATATGATATACAAAAGGCTAATTAATATCAAAATACCAAAATTTTCAAAATTTTCCCCATTTATTAAATTAAATTACATAAAAAAATCTATAATCTTTTCTATTAATAAATAAGCAAATTTTAACTTTGACACTTTTTTAATTAATAGAAGCTAAATTTATTAAAATCTCAAATTGCAATATATTAAACAAATTTTGCGGGGACAAATTTTTATAAATATTAAAAAAAATATAATTATAAGCTTTACATGTGTGCAAGAGAAAAACTTAAGCTTAAAATATCAACGACGAGGAAGATTTTCCAAAAAAAAACAAGAAGTTTGTACCAAAAGCTAAATTCTTCACGACGATTATTCAATCAATTGAGGCTTTCAATGGGAATTCAATCAATAAAACAATCACCCTTTACAGAGAGGACAAATGCTAGTTCATTCCATCTTCTAAATTCAGTCTATTTCGTTCCATTTCATTCAAAAATTGCACTTAATTCGAATTTTTAAGAAATATATCCTTACATTCAAAAAAAAAAGATAAAAAACTCTTAAATAATTTCATTTAATTTAATAAAAATTCTAATATATAGTTTTAAAATTTTTAAAAAAATAGAAATTAAAAATGTTTAATGAAGTTCTGATGAATCATTCATTAGTAAGCAAGCTAATGAGGGTATAAGAGAAATTGAGACAGATTAAGATTAAGAAAAGATAGATGATAATAACAAGGATTCAAAAATAACAATATTTAGGAAAAAAAATAAAAATAAATTTGAACACAAGTCAACTGAGCAATGAGTATTCTCGGTTAGCTAAACCGGACCTTCAGACACTGGACCATCGACACATGCAGGATCCTCTACTGTGCTTTCGTGAGGCCCCATCTGGAATACGCCGCCGTTGTCTGGTCCCCTCCCAGCAAAAGAAAGACAAAAAGCTTCTCGAGACCAAATTACCAAATTAGCTACCAAATTAGCTGCGAGAATTAAAAATTTGACTTTCGAGGATCGTCTTGCCATACTAAACTTGACATCCTTCCACGAGCGCCGTGCACAAGATTACATTTATATTGTATTATGTTTTGTATAACAAAGTTAACAACAATACATAGTAAGACAGCCTAATTATTTTATGTGTAAACGGGGTGATAACTTTTAAATTAGCTTAGAAAATTGTTAATTTTCTGTAGGAATTGGGATTTTTTTTCTAAAGATAAGTAATTGAGTGTCCAGAGAATCTAAATAAAAAAAAAGCTTGTAGAAAAAAAATTTTTTTCTAATTTTTTTTGAGTCAATAAATAAAATTGGTCATAATGGGTGATTTTCTATCAAATTATGTATTTGGTTTAGGGTTTAAATCTCAGATATTTAAATTTTATTTAAATCACCTTTTTTGCCATTTAATCTAAAAAATGTTCAACGAATTTGCTTTGTTTAAGACGGACTTTTTAAAGCAATGAATTTTAGGGACAATTCGTTTAATAGTGTATCACCTAATTAGTGCCAAAATTCACCCAATTACTGCCAAAATTCACACAATAAACCTTGAAAATAACTCATTTAACTCATATTAACCTTTGTAAAAATACCTGACCACCCATCTGTGTGATTTTCAGGGCTAACCGGTTGAAAAAATTGACCAATTCGGTTAACAGGATTAACCGAATTACCCCTCAACCCATTAACCCCAGCAGCTAACCAGGTGACCCAAAAATTTCGAACTAAATGGGTGATTAAATTTCGCGTTTTCTATCATTACTGAGTTTTTAGCAAAATTATCAAAAAAATAGGTGACCCGGTTAGGCCGTCTTACTATATATTTGACTCCATAATCTTACCAGATTCTTTTATTTCTGTAATTTTTCTTTTATAGCGTAATGTGCTACCAAAGGTGATCCGCCTCCGCAAGCTTGCTTGCCGTTGCTTATTTTTATTACAATTATTAGATAAAGTAAAATTTTGAAAAAGAATAAATGTTAGTTAATAATTCTTAGGATCGACAAGAATTAGAGGGCTCACGATTTTTCCACAACAATTTCACACCTGGATGGTTTTCAAGGTTCGTCTGTAAAATGACAACCTTTTGATTAATCCGAAAGATTTTTAACAAAGAGATGTGTGAAAAAGAAAAATGACAACGGGATTAATTTAAAATTAAAATTTATTATTACTAATTTGATTTGATAAAAAAAAATAACCAATTAGAAAAAATTATAATTAATAAAATTGTAAGTTTCCAAAAGAAAATTTAACATGGTTTAGATGGAAGACATTTGTTGGAGAAATGTAAAAAAAAAAAAGAGTTAGGCATAATCGGAGTTTTAATTTTTGGTATAAATGACCATTGTAATATAGCATTAATCCACCTTTATTAGATGGAATATATTCAAGTATATTGGACATGTTTTTTCTAATTTTCAATTTTTTTAAAAGAATTATTTATTTAAAGAAGTTTGGTTAAAGGATTTTATAATCAGTATTGTTTGGTACATTTTGACAAGATAATTAGAGTAATTATTGGGAATTTGTGAGAGTGGTTTTTGATATTAAGTCTTAATCCGAGTATTAATTAGGAATAATTTATAATATTTAGTTAAATAATTAGACACATTTTATTATAATTTATTTTAAGTAACAGGGAAATGACAATTTTTTACCACTTAGTTATAATAAAAAAAAAAAACTCCTCCTTTTTTTTTCGGTAAGTTAAAATACAATTTTTTAACACATTTGTCATTTTCCTCTCGAGGTGTGAAAATGTTGTCATTTTACAGTGAGCCCGTTTTCAACAATTGTGTTATATTTTTTTTAACTTATCTAACCGAAAAAAAAAGGTGGAGTAGGAAGTGTGAAAACGTTGTTGAAAACCTACGAATTTTAATAAATATTAATAATTTATATAAAATTATCCTGATTAAATTGAAATAATAAATTATTGCAATTAGTGATTTTTTTGATTAAAAAAAATTGATTGATCAACACTTGCTAATAAACACTTATCATAAAACTCATTAATTTACGCTATTGGTTTGGATTCAAGTTTTGAAGAAATCTTGGAAAATTCATCAACTATTGGTGTTTTTGGACGAAGTTTCAATTTGTTTGCAATAAGTTTGTTGTTAATGAGAGCAATGTTTACGAAATTGGCCCATTGTCATCTGTTTCAGATATTCCTCGTCAATTAGTTGTCTTATCTATTTATCATTAAATAATGTTCATTTTACTCTTATTATTCCTTTCAATAATCCTTTTTTATTCCTTTTCGAATGCAAATCATTTGGCCCATTTCAAGCATAATTTAACAAATTTGAAATTTTATCTAGATTGAATAATTATTTTTTTTGATTTTTTTTTTTAATTTTTGTCAGCAAATAAAAATTTAGAATAATAAATTATAATTTTTAAATATTTCCGTTGTTGAAAACCTATTTCACACTTATCTTATCTTTTTACCGATTTTATTTTCCGCCGGTATCACAAAGCGTTGTGGAAAAACCCCTAGGTCGAATTAGAAATAAGAAGTTTGTTAAGAAGGACTAAATGGGATGAATGGAATAGATGGAAAGAAAGAAATGGTGATTATTAGACCGCATCTCCTGAGAATCAATTGTTCGTGTTTATGATACTAAAATGTTCTCGTATACGGTATAATAAATAAGCGCAGCAACTTCAATCAGATTTAGATTTAATTTTAAGTTTGTGGTTATGTACTATGTTTATTATCAAAACAAAGAATTTATTTATTTTATTAATGTTAAGCAGTTATCAAAGTAAGAAATTGGAAGAGATCCTAGAGTTATTTTCATACAGATCTTAAATGGAAAAACCAAGTAATCATTGTATTAAACACTTGCTCGTCCTCTTTAGGAATTTGCGATGCCGAAATGGTCTCCATTTCTTAAGTATGACTGTGAAAATGTCGAAAGGATTCAACGCAGAGCTACGTAATTTGTTTCTTCAATTAAAAAAACCGTAAGAAAGCAGATTGAAGGCTTTCAAAATTTCAAATATGTTTGAAAGATGAAAAAAAGGTGATCTAATTCAATTATACAAGTTCATGCATGGAATAGAATTGGTTGAAAAAAGCAACAATTTTAGTGTTACAAAAAACCAAGGAAGAGGTAACTGCTTCAAATATCACAAAGAAATATCGAGGCTCCAACATAGAGATAACTTTTTTTTAAACAGAACCGCTAACATGTGGAACTCATTTCCATATCAATTTGTTGAAAGCCCAAATGTTAACAGCTTTAAAGCAGGCATTGATTGCTGGATGAGCAGCAATCAATCAAATCAGCTGTCTTTGAATGCTATATCAGCACACTCGCTTGCTAGCCAGCTACATTAAAAAATACTCCTACTACTACTACTACAATTACAAATTTTATCATATGATTGCAATCGTGGTTCTTAAGAAATACAAAAAGACCATAACTTGACGTGTAAATAATCGACAAGATTATATTAGCGTTAAGACAAATACAGGATTTATATTGAAATTTTGCCCCTAATTTAATTTTGAACCCAAAGTCACTGAATTAGAATTTAATCTTTAAAATAATTTAACTTTTGAGCTCTTTTTGAAAAAAAAATTAAAAAAAATTAAAAAAAACTTAATCAATACATAATATCGAAAATTGGTTTAGATTATTAATAAAATAGCAAAATTAAGACTAAATGATATTATGTCAATTAATATATATATGTCAATTAAAACTAGATAATTATTTTTATTTTACTTTGTTTTTTATTTTTATTTTATTTTATTTTTTTTTTAATATTCTGAAGGAGCACTAGCTCGGTACAGAAAAACAAATAAAAAAAAAAAAATTTTGCTAGAAGCATAAATAAAATTAATCCGAGCACAAATAATTAACGTGTTTCCGAAATATTGACCCCTACAAATAAAATCCTACTAAAACTAGGCTTTTTCTATTCAAGATCAAAAATTCTATTCAATCACGAATTTGGGTCTCATGGATACACAGTTAATTCTCAACCCTCATTAGCCTTGATTATTGGACTTTTTCAAACAATCATGACAATAATAATTTATGTTTGAAAGAGCTTAAATTTCTTGTAAACATTAAATTTTTCTTCAAAATTAGGACTAATTTTTTTTAAAAAATTTTGAAAAAATGATTATAATTTAATTTATTTTTAGAATTTGGGTTTAAAAAATGCAAATTTTGTCTGACATTTTGATATTAATCTATTTTTTTAGCCAAATTGAATGCCAGTCAAAAATATGGCAAAAACTCAATTTGGCTCATGAGCATTTGCCTTATTTTTTTAATTCAAATCCTGGTCTGAGAAAAAAATGTCTCAAGGAAGAGCTCTGTCCACACAAAGAACACGCTCAGCAAAACGCCACCAAATGTTGGGGCTACGAAAAAAATTGTAAAATGTCAAATCGACTTTTTTTGCCAGAATGTCCAGGCAGTTCGAATGGCTGGGTGAATGACAAACAAGAGCAAATTGAGTTGTTTTGGAAGCAAGGTGACTTTGGTTACATTAAAGAACGCCTTGGCGAAATGAAGACCTATTGCCAGCCGGAAAACCCGGGCGATTCCAAATTAGAGTGTGTGGACCATCTAAGAATGTGTCGGGCAAAAAATATTTTTTTTGATTTTGCTGATTTGAATTCAAAATATTCGAATGACAGATATAGAGAGGACATATTTAAGCCAGGTCAAGTAGGTGGCCGGTGCAAGCTCGACTCTGATCTGCTCAGAAAGAATGGTGACCACAAAAGCCCCCTTCAATCTTGGTATTCTGAGCTACAACTGTATCAAGAGTTCGAAACTAAACCAATAGATGACAAAAAATGTGACATTGTTGTGAACGAGCCAACTTTTTTGATAAAATTGGATGCTGGTGTGAATATGTACCATCATTTCTGTGATTTTATCAATCTTTATGTGACACAACATGCCAATAATTCTTTCCTGCAAAATGTGAACATTGTTTTCTGGGACACAAGTGGCTCTGATTATTGGAGCTATTTTAGTGACATGTGGAAAGTGTTCTCGAACAAAAAGCCTATTCATATAAGAGTCTATGACAAAAAAAAAGTAATTTTTTTAATACAAAAAGTATTATTTTTATTAAGATATAAAATTTTTTATTAAAATTTAAAATAATTTTTTTTTATAAATATAAATATATTTTTTTTTATTATTTAAAAAAAAATTAAATTTTATTTAAAAAAAAAATTAATTTTTTTAATACAAAAAGTATTATTTTTACTAAAATATAAAATTTTTTATTAAAATTTAAAATAATATTTTTTAATAAATATAAATAAAATTTTTTTATTTTTTTTAAATTTTATTTTATTTTATTTAAAAAAAAAATTTAATTTATTTTTTCTGCACAGGTATGCTTCAGAGATGCAGTGTTTTCATTTCTTGCTCGCATGCGCTTTGGCCTCTTCTATAACATGCCGCTTATTTATGGTTGTCATAGCACCGGTCTTTTCAGGTAAATTTTTGACTGAAATTAAAATTTATTAAGATTATTAAAAGTGAAAAAATTTTTTTAAAGGTCTTTTTCAGAGCATGTTTTGCATAGATTTAAAATTAGCCAAGAAGGTCCATTAGAAGATAAAATTCGCATCACATTCTTGGCAAGAGGCACTCAATTTCGCAATATTCTAAATCAGGATCAAATTGTGAAGGAAATTAGAAAAAAATTGGGAAAACAAATTGAACTAAAATTGGTGACCTACGATATACATGTGCCATTTGTTGACCAAATAAAGACTACTCATAACAGTGACATATTCATGAGTATGCACGGTTCTGGCTTGACGCACTTGCTTTTTTTGCCAGATTGGGCAACAGTGTTCGAGATCCATAATTGTGAAGATAAGGACTGTTACGCTGATTTAGCTCGTTTGCGCGGCATTAAGTACTTTACTTGGGAAAACGAGAGTAAAGTGTATCCTCAAGATGACGGAAAACATCCTCAATTGGGAACACCGCATAAAAAGTTCACCAATTATTCTTTTGATACTAAGGAATTTATTCGAATTGTGAATAAAATGATAGAATATGTCAAAAAACACCCAAAATATAGATGTTACTATGATCTACGATCCTCAAATTCAATTACTTATCAAGTTATTTATCTTGATGTTTTAATTAAATTAATTTAATATAAAGTGTCATCGTTATCTCAATGACCATTGTCTACAATCTTTCCTACTTTTAATATTTTATTTGATATTATCTTGATTTGTGATTGATGTTTTTTAATTATTTCTTTTACTATAAAAATGTAATACTTTATTTCATTTATTCGTCTTATTCGAATATTTCCACAAACAACTTAAACGTTTACCTAGGCCTATTGTCGTATTTGTTATAAGTGTAATTTTATCATTTAATAAAATAAAATTTAAAAAAACAAATAAACTGAGTTTAATTAACTTAACCTTATCCGAGGGTTAACAGAATTGGTAGCAGCGAAAAACAAGAAAAACAATAAAAACAAAGAAATACTCCTAAACGATATCGTGATAAATCGTAACAATCTCACACTCAAAGGATCCTATTCAAATAATCAACTGACCAAAACTCAAATCAAGAATGGAAGGTAAGTTAAGAATTTTAGAAAGATTACCAGATAATTTTGATAAGGAGGGGTTAGAATCGGTTAAAAATTTAGCCAGGCGTATCGAAGCATACGCAATACATTTGGAATTAGAGAGAAAAAATGACGCGTTAAAATTAAATAAGTTAAAAGATGACTTATATAACTGTGAGAAAGGTTACAAAAAACTAAAGTCTCAAAATGATGAGATTAGTAAAATAAATGAAAGACTTGATTCTGAAAAAGAACAGCTTTCTAAGGAGTTAGCAATTGAAAAAAGTTCTCATAAGGAGAAATCTGAAGAATTAGAGCTAGCAAAGGAAAAAATTCAAACTATAAATAATGAACTTTTCGATGATAGAAAAAAACTAGAAATCATTGACATTTATAAAAATAGTTTCGAAGAAACATTAAAGTCAAATGATGAACAAATAAAAAAGCTAGAATCGGAAAATAGTGAACTAAACACTAACCTAGCAAACTTAACAAAAGTTAACGACTCGATAGAAATAAAATATAGTAAACTAAATGAAAATTTTGAAAAGTTAAATTTTTCCCATAATCACATAAAAAGTGAAAACATGACTTTGGTTAGTAAAATTTCAGCATGTGAATCAAAAATTAATTCATATGAAAATGAAATTTCTCAGTTTAAATCAAATAGGGAATCAGATGTGACAAAAATTGCTGATCTCGAATTCGAAATCAAAAATTTAAGAAATGAAAACGACAATCTTAATAAAGAAAATTTGACTCTAAATATAGAAAGAACAGAATTAGTAAGGACAAACAAGGAACTACTCACTTTAAAGAATAATCTAAATGACAAATTAAGATATTCTGAGAGAAAAATAGAATTAAATAAATTAGATAAAAATGCTTTAGATCCAAATTTAGAATTTTCTTACTCTTTACCTTTTAATACACCTAGTTTCTCAACAGGTAAGAAATCGTTAGGTACTGAATCTTCAAAAGAACGATCGGTCGTAGATTATAAATTAACAAATAGAAGTGAAATAATACCGGATATTGAAGAAAAAATAACCAGTAACAATCTTGAATTAGGCTCTTTGTACGTTAAGGATAAAGAAGAAAATAAGTTTTCCCAAAATCCGTCGCCTTACTTTACCCATCTTCCCTTTCCTAAAACAAATAATAACATAAGCCCCTTTCATGGAAAAGAAAATGAAAGAATTGAAGATTGGCTTTACATTGTTGAACTAATACTTGAAGGACATGGAGTAACACAAGACAAGTCCAAAATCCTTTTTGCAAGTTCATACTTAAGAGATTCTGCGCTTCACGAATATCAAGCATTTACCAAAAATAGAGATAGGAATTCTATTAGTTGGGTTCAGTTTAAAAACATGCTTAAAGAACGTTATAGACGTAAAGATCATGAACTTTACATGAGAGATAAGTTAAGAGGTCTTAGACAATC
This sequence comes from Brachionus asplanchnoidis, assembly GCA_025491095.1. NCBI lineage: Eukaryota > Metazoa > Rotifera > Eurotatoria > Ploima > Brachionidae > Brachionus > Brachionus asplanchnoidis. The sequence goes on from JAILYF010000070.1 coordinate 193,284, forward strand.
TAAAGATATAGGAAATTATATCAATGACTTTAGAATAATATTAAATCAAATATCTGAAATAAGTGAATATGATCAAATTACATATTTTACTCAAGGATTATCTGAACTAACTGAAAATTACGTCAGACTTCGCAATCCAGAAACATTGCAAAAGGCAATTGAATACGCAGAAGATTATAATAGGTTTAATACTTCCCGTCATCCAAGAAATGCAGATATATTAACGATTAACAGAAAAAATTTTGGAAACAAATTTTCTAAGGTAGGAGGTAAACATTTCAATTATCCTTTTTATAATAAAAAAGCTAATAATACCAGAGATACAAAAAAAACTTTACTGTAAAATTTGTAAAAAAGACAACCATAACACAGATTCTTGTTACAATAATAAGAAATCAAAACCTAAAGTAGATTATAAAAGAGGTAATAACCAAAAAACAAAATTTAAAAATAAGTTTAATAATGTATTACACATTAATGAATTATATAAAAGTAATGAACTACTAAGACATTTCACTTATATCAAAGGAGAAAAAATAGAAACTGTATTTGACACGGGTGCAACTATTTCTTTAATTAGTCTAAGTGTAGCCAAAAAACTCAATTTACATATAAATCCATCACATCAGAAAATTAACACAGCTGATGGAAATACCCACGAAGTGTTAGGTGAGACAGACTTAATTAAAATAGAAATTGAAGAGACCGTAGCTTATTTAAATTTCGTAATAACTAATATATTACACATCGAAATCCTATTAGGATTAGATTGGTTTGAACAAACAAAAGCCATTATCGACCCTTCTAAAAGACAGCTTTCTATACCAGGAAAAAGAATATGTCTAAACCCGAAATCTGAGGAATCAGATGATGATTATTCTTATAATTCTATTTATAGTATTGAGGATGATGATCTAACAAACGAGATAGTCGAATTGAACTATGATAATTATCCTCCTTTAAGTGATAATAAAAAACTTAATTTTCTTTTCGTACAGAACAAAAATTCTTTTTCTTTAAGTCTTAATGATCCTGGTCTATGTAAATCAGTTACTTTTGAAATAGAAACGACTAGTGAAAATCCAATAATGACACAACCTTTTCGCCAACCCGTAGGTTTAATTGATGAAATGAGAAAAGAAATCAAATTGATGCTAGACGCAGGTAAAATTAGTCATGGTAAAACGGGTACTTGGGCTAGTCCAGCCTTTCTTATTAAGCAGAAGTCTTGTTATCGTTTCGTTGTAGACTATAGAAAAGTTAACAGTATAACCAAACAATACTTTCATCCTTTACCAAGAATTGATGACATACTGGACAAACTGTCTAAAGGTAGAATTTACTCGCATCTTGATTTAAGAAAAGGTTATTTTCAAATTCCTGTAGCAGAAAATTCAAAACATAAAACTGGATTCATAGTTCCATTTGGAATATACGAATTCAATAGAGTTCCCTTTGGTTTGACAAATGCACCAGCTTTTTTCAGTGCAACAATGCAGTCTATATTAGGAAACCTAGAATTTGTGCAAGTATATATTGATGATATAGTGATTTTTTCAGAAAATGAAGATGAACACCTTGAACATATTCAAATTGTTTTTGATAAATTAAATGAAAATAATTTGAAAATTCATCCTAAAAAATGTCAACGGCTAAAAAAGACAATAAAAATTTTAGGCCACATTATTGACGAAACAGGTATCAAAATGGATCCTGAAAAAATTTCTGCTATTAGAGATATGAAACCACCAAAAACAGTTAAGCAACTACAAACTTTCTTAGGATTATCTAATTACTATAGAAAATTCATTGAAAATTATGCAAAAATTACTTCACCCTTACATTCTTTGACTTCGCCTAAATATAAATGGTACTGGTCAGAAAAATGCCAAAATGCTTTTGACACATTAAAACAAAAATTAATAGAGTATCCCATTCTTAGAAAAGTAGACTTTAATAATAGGTTTATCTTATACACAGACGCATCAACAACTGCTTTGGGAGCTATATTAGCACAAATTGATAACCAAGGTAACGAATATGTAGTAAGCTACGCTTCAAGATTACTTAAATCCAATGAAAAACATTATTCCGTTACTGAACTTGAATGTTCATCTGTAATTTTTGGCTGTAAGGAATACAGTAACTATTTATTTAATATCAAATTTCTAATAGTAACCGATCACTATTCCTTAAAATGGTTATTAACACTTAAAAGCCCCAACGCTAGACTAACAAGATGGGCGATACTTTTACAAACTTATAACTTTGAAATTATTCATAGAAAAGGTAAAACTCATACAAATGTTGACCCTTTAAGTAGACCCATTCTTTTAAATGAAGTTGATAATATTAATGATGAAAGTGAGGACTTATCTACTAAACATTTAGACCCATATCAAGACCCATATCTAATGCACTTCTTCAAATATAATAGACATACGGAGGGATCTTCCAAAAAGCAAGTAAAAAGAATTAACAAATTAATTAAATTTTATATATTAGAAGGAGACTTACTTAAGTATAGAAAAAATATTAAAGATGAACATTTTAATTTGATAGTTCCAAAAATGGAAGAACGATTGGATATCATTAAAAACACTCACAATTTAGGACATTTTACAAGTGAAACAGTTTATTCCAATCTTTCGTCTAAATATTTTTGGAAATCAATGAAAAAAGAAATTGAAAATTATATAAATAGATGCAATACTTGTCTAAAATATGATAAAAAAGGAGTCGTAGAACATCCTGCTCTTGCTTTACCTATTGTAAGTGTTTTAGATCGTGTAAGTTTTGATCCTGTTTTAGGTTTTCCTGAAAATTCAAAAGGATATATCGGTTGTCTTGTAATTACCGATCACTGTTCTAAGTTCCCATTTGTTTATAAAATTAAATCCAAATCAATGGATGAAATTTTTGAAAAAGTTTTAGATTGGATTTCAATCTTTGGACCTCCAAAAGAATGGCTTTCGGACCGTGGCAAAGAATTTGTCAATGAGCTATTAGATAGGTTATGCTCGACTTTCAATATTAACAGAAGATTCACTTCTCCCTACAACCCAAGAGCTAACGGTTTAACCGAACGCTTTAATCAAACATTAGTTTCTGCTTTAAGAAAACAAGCAGCAAATGATAAAGAAAATTGGGATAAGTATTTACCAATAGTTCTAATGTCCTATAGAAATAAAATTCATTCCTCGACAAATTTTACCCCTTATGAACTATTATTTGGAAGGTTTATGAATAACTTTGATAAAATAGATTCAAATATAGCGGATGAAGAAGAATTAACTTTGTTAAGAAGAACAGCTGAAATAAAATTTTTATTAGAAAATAAATTACCTAAAACAATAGAGAACTTAAGGTCTTCCAAGATAAAGCAGATAAAAACCCAAAATAGACAAAAGAAAGTTACTTTCGATACTCTTAAAATAGATGATGAAATTTATATAAAAAACGAAAAAATACAGAATAAATTTGAACCATCATATACAGGTCCATTTTTCATTGACAGAATTACCGAGTACGGTAATTATAATTTGAAAAATGAAAAAGGAGAAAGAATTGAAGAAAGTTACCCTAGATGGCGTTTGAAATTGGCAAAACAAGAAGTAAGTACAACTAATTCTTATATTTCAGATGACAAAAATGAACAGAAAGATGAAATATCTGAAATTGAAAAAATTCTTGACCACAAGAAAATTGGAAGAGGTTTTAGATACCTAATTAAATGGAAAAATTTTCCACATAAGAAAAATGAATGGAAAAAATCCACTGATATTCAAGATAAGAATCATATCAATGAATATCATAACAATCTTCAAAACAGGCCTAAACGTGGAAGAAAAAAGAAAACAATAAATTCTAATCTTCTTCTTTCTATTCTTAGTTTCTTTTCATTCTTTCATTATCTAAATGGTCAAACAATAAATGACAAATTTTACTATTGTGAACACAATGACAATAATAGATTAGCTGATTTAAATAACAATTGTAAACGTTCAAATTTCCTTGACAAAACATATTCATTCAATGAAAATTTTAACATTTGGATTCTAGCAAAGCAGAATTATGTAATTAATGATTTCGGACATCAGTGTTTTAAGAAAAAAGTAATAAGATACATGAATACTTCATTTTTTCTAGGAAAAACAGACAATATTATTAAAGAAACTATACGATTAAGTCGAATTGAATGTCTCGCAATGGTAGAAACAAAACTTTGTGAAAACAAAATAATGGAATGTGATGATAGTTATTGTATTTACAATAAAATTCCTGATGGAGATTACGCTTGGTTAGAAAACAAAATATTCACAAGTTTTGAATGTATTTTCCATAAAAAACACATTTTTGCCGACAATTTGAACAAATCAATTTATAGCATTGGAATTTCATCCTGTTTGCCAGATGATTTATATTGCCATTTATTTGACTCAATCGTTGTTTGGAATAAAAATAGTGTGAAAAAATCACCATACAAAAAAATTTATCATGGTTTAAAATTTATGAGAAAAGGAAATCTAGTTTTCTCTGCATCAGAACAATACCTTTTTCAAATAACAACTAACACGAGTTACAAAAATTTAACAATTTATACTACAACTGATGGTCTTTACTTAGTATTTGAACCTAAACAACAATCAGAGAATTGGAATACTATATCTAAAATTCCGTATTCACCTGAAAATGAAGATTTAATCACTCAAAGGGACATAAATGATTTAATGATTGCCGAATCAGATTATTTGAAATATTCAATCGAAAATGAACTTTACAACGAGCATGAACACAATCTTTACAGATTTTGTGCATTATTCAGTAATCAACTAAACTTATTTGCCTCGTTTGATGACAAATTTCATTTAATTTCGGATTTTAATGGTAATAAACTTATCGTTTACTCCAAAAATCAACTCTTATACATACCTATATGTCAACCAGTAAAAGAAATTACATTCCGGGCATCTAACTCATGTCATGTTGATTTACCAATCTACATCAAAAATGCTGATAATAAATCAGTACCAATGTTTTTGTCGAATAATAACTTCATTAAGAGCTTTTCACAGGAAATCCATTGTTCCCTAGTTAACGACAGAATAATTCTACCATCACATAAATTTTCAATAGTAAGAATTAGCAACTCAATTAAAATTTTTATTATATCAAATGTAATAGTAAAACAAATTTACATCGATCATTACAATTTGTCAACGTTAAATTTCAACCATCACAAGGAAATTATTAACGATTTTAGCACTTTAAGAAAACAAAATGAATTAGATAATAACGACATAAACGGGAATTTCTATGTCTTACCAAACGATGATATTAACTTAACAAATAGTGCATTTAGCAAACTAATCAATTCTAAAAATATTTTGTATGAAGAAATCAACAAAATTAAATATTACCTCAACATTGCATTAACAATTATAGTTGTAATAGTGATAATTACTTTATTTTTACTTTCTATTAGATTTTATAATTCAATATTAAGTAAACATTATGCTGTTCGAAACTATAATATTCCAAACATATTACCACTAGAGCAACTAGCGAATTTAATTATCAATAGAGAGTCATAGGGACTATGACTATCTTAACGGGGGAGATCTGTTACTATGATCTACGATCCTCAAATTCAATTACTTATCAAGTTATTTATCTTGATGTTTTAATTAAATTAATTTAATATAAAGTGTCATCGTTATCTCAATGACCATTGTCTACAATCTTTCCTACTTTTAATATTTTATTTGATATTATCTTGATTTGTGATTGATGTTTTTTAATTATTTCTTTTACTATAAAAATGTAATACTTTATTTCATTTATTCGTCTTATTCGAATATTTCCACAAACAACTTAAACGTTTACCTAGGCCTATTGTCGTATTTGTTATAAGTGTAATTTTATCATTTAATAAAATAAAATTTAAAAAAACAAATAAACTGAGTTTAATTAACTTAACCTTATCCAAGGGTTAACATAGAGAGAAATTAGGAAAAAAGTATCCAAAAATGTCCGAAGAAAAATCCGAACTTTAATTTTTATAATCACTTGTTTAGAGTCGAACTTAATTGTTCATTTTTAATTTATTTTTTATTTCAAAATATTGTTTTAGATCAATAAAATTTTTGTTTAATTTAATTTCAATTTCGATTTTTCGAAGGGAATTAGCTTCTCTTTAATTTCTTTATATTATTCATATTTTTTTGTTAAGCAGACGAAAAGTTATATGAAAATAATAATTTTTAGTTTAAAAATTTTCATTTTATTTTTATGTCTAGATTTAATAGATTTATTTTATTTAATAACAAAAAGGAAATTTTAAATAGCATTTTTAAATTCTAAAATTTCAAAATTATTTTTAGTCATTTAACAGCAATACTAAAAAAATGATTATCTAAATTTAGTTTGACAGTAAAAAAATTGATTCTTAATTAATTTTCTAAAATACATTTCAAGTCAGGCTAGAGACTTCCTTCTAATAAATTAATATTTATTTTTTTTAAAGTTCGCTTTTACATGATAGCAGGTATTTTAAATGGCATATAATTAAATAACGAGTCAAATATATTTATTAAAAAACTTTTTTAACAAATATATTTGAAAACAAAAATAATAGAATTAGTATATTTTCATTGTTTCAGGTACAACAAAAATTATTATTTTACAACAATTATTATTTATGCTTTATTTTTGGAACCGACTGGTCGGTCTCGCTTTTTTCTTTCAGGTCTGAGTTTTTTTTGTAATTTTAAAATTTTATGGCCGGGAATTATCATTTAAAGACATTGTTGGTTCGATTCGATCAAAAGAGCTCAAATATCTTAAACAAATGGGTCTATTGTCCATCTCATCAAGTTTTTTGTTTGTCTGTGCACCTCTGGTTATCACAGTTGTGTCATTTGGAGCATTTTTGGTTTTAAATGATAGTGATAAATTTACAGCAAATGTTGTCTTTGTTAGTTTAAGTTTATTCAATATTCTCAGATTTCCTCTCACAGTCCTGCCAGGAATAATATCAGCGCTTATTTCGGTATTTTCTAGACTGTTTTCATTAAAATTAAATTTATTTTTTTTATAAAATTCGAGGCTAAAGTTTCTTTGACCAGAATCTCAGCTTTTTTGTTATAAGAAGAAATAGATGACAGTGACATATCGAACATAGATATGCCAGGTACAAGTGAAATTTTTGTATTTAAAAAAATAGAATTTTGTTCTTAAAGGAATTGCAATAAAAACCAAAAATGTTGATCTCGGATGGGACCATTCACCATTATTTAAAAAGTAAGTTTTTGGTTTAACAAAGGATGGATCTTAAAGGGATTTTAAATAAATTTACTGATTAATATTGTAGTGCAAAAATTTAGAGTAAATATGAAAAAATTTAATATTTCAAAATGGTCTTAACTCCAGAAAAAATAAGCATTTTTACGTGTTTTTTTTTATTTTAAAAAATGTTAAAATAATATTTTATAGTAATTTTGCAAACTAATAACTTTTGTTTTTAAAGAAAATTCTTCTAATTATTACAAAAATTTTATTAGTTAAATTTTAAATAGTTTCTTAGGATTTTTAAAATATAAAATTTATTGGCAAAATTTTTAATTATTTAAAAGATGTTGTAAAAAAATCTTCTTTTAAAATTTTTTTAAAGAAAATATTCAAAATCTTTTCTAACTAAATTATTAAATTTTGAAAATTCAACTAGGTTTATTTGAGTTAAGTTGAATGTTATTTTTTTGGAATATTATTTGAGCCGATTTATTTAATGTTTCCATTAGTTAGTTTCCATTAGTGATAATCTTAAAAATGATTTTATAATATTTCATTCAAAATAGAATCTTCAGATATCTAAGTAAAGAAGATAAAGAAAAATATTTTATTTATCATTTTCAGATGCTGATTATTCTTTGAAGATATTTTTATTTTTATAATTGAGGATTTTATTTAATCAGTTTTAAAACTATTAAAATAAGAAATTTATTTTATTTTTGGGATAAGATATGACGAATTTTGTTTTTAATTCAAAAATATTATGTTCTTTGATGAAATGATTTTAAAAATAGTATGAACTGAAACTATTAATAAATGACTAATAATAATAATAACCTGAAAATAATATTTTATTACAGATAGATTAAATATAAATTTTATAGATAATTTATTTTATAGAATTTTTTTTTAAAAAGTTAAAAATTAATTAAAAAAAATTCTTTTAATTCAGAAAAATTTAATAAAACTTTATCTAAATTTTAAAGGGTTAAAACAAAAATTATTTTAGAGTTTTTATAAGTTGACTCAAAAAATCTTTGTCTTACAAACTCTTATAAGATCTTAAATAAGAATCAATTCTTGTTTTTTTCAAAAATAAAAAATTAATCTTATATAAAAGCTTAAATCTTGAAATCAAAAAAGGAAAACTAATAGCTGGTAATTTTTTTAATTGCTTAAAATAAAAAGTTTTGATAATTAAATTCTGAATTTTAGTCGTGGGCAGCGTAGGCTCAGGTAAGTCCAGTTTATTATCTGGATTACTTGGCGAAATGAACAAGCTAAATGATGGAAAAATAAACATAAATGGTCAAACAGCTTATGTTCCACAGCAAGCTTGGATTCAAAATGAAACTGTTAAAAATAACATTTTGTTTGGAAGTCCATATGATGAAAAATTTTACCATCAAGTATTAAAATCATGTGCTATGCTGACCGATTTGAAAATAATGCCGGCCGGTGATTCCACTGAAATTGGTGAAAAAGGAATCAATTTGTCCGGTGGTCAAAAACAAAGAATCAGTCTGGCTAGATCAGTGTATTCGAATGCGGATATTTACATGCTAGACGATCCACTGAGTGCAGTCGACTCACATGTGGGCAAACACATATTTGACCAAGTTATTGGTCCAAAAGGATTCTTGAAGGATACAACTCGAATTTTTGTCACCAATTCACTTGGTTTTTTGCCTCAAGCTGATGAAATCATAGTCTTAGAAAATGGCATGATTGTCGAGCAGGGTCAGTTCGAGGATCTTAAATCTAGAAAAGGATCTTTTTATCACTTTATTCAATCACATCTAAACGATAAAGTGGCCGAAGAAAAAAGTGAGCATTTTATCTTTTTATTTTTTTATTTAATTTATTATTTTTTGACTGTTAATTACCACATAATATTAATGTATACTTTATAAAAAGATTAACTTACTAGATAAAATGTATTAAATGGACTATATAAAAAACTTTTTTATAGATAATAAATTTAATACCTAGATAAAATAATTAATTAATAAAATTAATAGACACATTCATAGAGAAAAAAATTAGAATGCTAAATATTTTAATATATTGTTTATTCTTTTTTTCTATTAGTTAATAAAAACATCTAATTGATTTCATCTTTTTATCTATTATAATTAATCCTATGCCGTTAATTACCTGTATTTCGAAAATAATTACTTTCTGTTGATATTAATTACTTATTGTTGAAAAAATAAAAAATTACTCTTTGGACAGTAAAAATTTACTTTACAAGTTGAAATTAATTAGTTTTTGTTTATTTTAATTTATTTGCGTTTAAAATTATTTATTAAATTTTACATTATTTAATTTTGAGTTTAAAAAAATTGAATAAAAATGTTTAATTAATCGTAGAAAGTTGTTGATTTGCAAACCGAGTGCAAGAAGTTAAATTTAATTATAATAGTATTTGTTTAGCAGATACTGGAGATTCGAATTTTGAATTTATATTTTCAGCAGCAAAAAAACAACTAAAAATATTTACATTTAGATTTGGTTTAATTTTTTGTGTTTGAATTACAAAATGTATCCAACGTTGAAATAACATTTAAAAAGTGCGATGTTGCAAATATTTTTTCAGTTTTAAAAAAAAAATAATTTTAAGTTAATATTGTAAGCATTTTCATATTTGAAACTAAACTCTTTAGTTAAATAGAACGAGTTTAATTTTTGATTGGAAATTTGAAAAAAAAATATTCCCTTTTTTTTTTAATTTATTTATTTATTTGTTTATCTATAATGCTCCTTCAGAATAAAAAACAAAAATAAAATAAAATTAAATATGATAGAATAAAAATAAAAAAAGTAAAAATCAGAGTTGTTTAAAAGTCCCAAAAAAGTCTGATTCGCGGTTTTTTTTAATAAAAATTCAAAGTCCGGACTTGGACTTGACTTGCTTTTTTTGACTTTTAAACAACTCTGGTATAAATATATAAAACAAAAGTTAAACACGATAAAAATTAAATAAAATGTAAAATAAGATAAATAATTCATTTAAATTTAAATTAATATTCAATCTTTAAAAAACTCGAATAGTGAACCATTGTTCACCTTTTATTCGAAAAATTCTTGTTCTCGAGTTTTGTGGACTATAAGTTAACCTTATTTTTTTGTTCACGTAAATGTGGACCAAAATAGAATTAGGTGATCAAATGTCAAATTAGGTGAAAAGCTTTTAGATTTTGTTTGTTTGGGAAACATAGATTCATCTATTTCGCAAATTTTACCTGCTCCGCCAAACTTTAAATTTTTTATCTAATTATTTTTCTATTCTTTCTTATTTTTAAATTATTATTGTTTTAATATTACATTTAGTTTTTTTCTAAATAGATGAAAAAATATCAAAGTAGGTGAAAAATTTTTGAATTAGGTGAATTAACAGTTCAAAAAACTGAGAACAAGAACTGTTAAAGTGATAGATGAACCATAGTTCACCTAACCGACTAGACACGAAATACTTTGTTTTTTTCTTTGAAAATTTTGACTTTATTGATATTAATGTTCTTTTAAAGCTCTTTAACAAAGACTCAATTAACAAAAAATAAAAAAAAAGAACGTAGATAGTTTTTTAAACTACAAATATTATTTTAAGGATCATCATATCACAAACCCAATGTCAAAATTTATAACAAAGTTTTTCAAATTTGCAATATTAACTTGAAATTATTTTTTTTTTGCACTATTTCAATATTATTTCAACATTGGATACATTTTGTAATTCAAACACAAAAAATTAAACCATTTACAATTTCATAAATAGATTTTTAAATTTAAAATTGATTTTATTTCAATCCGCTTGAAAAAAAAAGTACAATTTAATAGTAAGGATTAGTCATGTAGTAGACGCACTTGTTGTATTTATTTCAAGAATTATTAATGCTCTATCTAGAAGTGACAAAAAATCCATCTTAAAAAACTTCCTATAAACTATTAACTACTTTTTTACTTTATATTTAATTTTTTACTCTTTTTTTATTTTGAAACTTTTACTTAATCTAATTAATTTTCGTATTTGAAATTTTTTAAATTATTTTTTATGCTGAAAGGAGAGCGCTCTTTCTTCAAGCAGCAGACCATAGGTCACATTTTAATTTAATAATAATAATAATTAATGCTCTCCAAAAGCAAAAGCTAGAAGACCAGCAAAAGTTAAAGAATGTCTAGTAAGGCAATAATCAAATATATTTTTGTTTTTTGATTACTGAAATATTGTATAACATAATAAAATATTATCAATAAAAATAAATTAAAATAAGCAAAAATTAATAAATTTCAACTTGTTAAGTAAATTTTTATTGTCCAAAGAGTAATTTTTTATTTTTTCAGCAATAAGTAATTAATATCAACAGAAAGTAATTATTTTCAACAATAAATTTACAACTAATTAATTTCGACAATAAAATAATTAATTTCAACATGGAGGTAATATTTTCTCTTATTTTTTTAGTTGAAGAAGAAATTATTTTGGATGATATTTTGGATTCTGTTGTGCCTAAATCACCCGAGTGCAAAATACCATCTCAATCTGTGCGAAGTTTGAACAAAGAGAAAAAAGTTGGAGAAAAATTGACAGTAAAAGAAAAAATTGAGACTGGAACAGTTAAACTCTCGGTTTTAAAAGAATATATTAGAGTGTGTAGGATACCGCGGTTGGTAGGCTTTATGGCATTGTTTTGTTTGAGCAATATTGCATCTGTTGGCTCCAATGTATTTCTTAGCTACTGGTCAAACAATGCTGAAAATTCAGAAAAACTTTCTCAATTTACAATTTTTGACTCAATTGGATTAACGCAAAGTAAAATTGAAAAAAAAAATAATTTTTAGAAAATTAATCTTTTTAAATTATTTAGATGTATTGACTATTTGTGCCGATATTCTTTATTTGCATATGACTTACAGTGCTGCAAAATCCCTCCATAACATGATGCTATTTTCAATCTTACGCAGCACAATGGAATTTTTTGAATCGACTCTATCTGGCCGAATAATAAACAGATTTTCCAAAGACATAGACGCTGCCGAGCGAGCCATACCAGAATCACTCAAGTCTCTTTGTCGCTGTCTATTCCATGTTTTGTTCACTGTTCTAGTCATAGCGTCATCAACTCCTTTGTTTTTAGTTTCTCTGATTCCTATTATAATAATCTATATTTTTGTTCAAGTAAATAATTTAAAAATTTTTAAATTTGAATTTATTTTATTAAATTTTGTTCAGAGATATTTTGTGGCCTCAATGAGACAATTGAAAAGAATGGAATCGGCCAGTAAAAGCCCTATTTTTTCGCATTTTTCTGAAACGCTTACTGGAGTTACAACAATCCTTGCCTACAATTCTCAGAATCGCTTCATCAAAATAATGCAGAGTCATGTTGATGAAAATTTACTCTTCTATTTTCCAAATAATATTTCCAACCGATGGCTAGCTCTTCGTCTAGAATTAGTAATTAAAAAATAATATAAATTGTTAATAATTTAATAAAGGATGTGGGCCAATATGGAGAAAGATTAAATAAATAATGAAAGATAAATAAATAATGAAAGATAAAAGATTTTGTGTATGGACTTGAGAACAAGTTGGACTATGAGTGTGCAGAGAGAGGAGAAAATTTCAGTGTTGGTCAACGACAACTGATTTGTTTGGCCAGAGCACTTTTGAGAAAGACAAAAATTTTAATTCTAGATGAAGCCACTGCCAGTATTGATCATCAGACTGACAAACAAATACAAATGACTATCCGGAAGGAGTTTACTGATTGTACTGTGCTGACTATAGCGCATAGATTGAACACCATTATGGATAGTTCTAGGATAATGGTACTTGATCAGGGAAAAATTGTAGAATTTTATTCACCACAAAATTTACTCAAAAATAAAAATGGATGTTTTTATCTCATGGCCAAAGATGCTGGTCTTGTTTAAGTGATCAATTTTTCAATTAAGATCATCTTGTTTTTCTGTTTCGAATTTTAGGAAATGTTTAATTAATGAAGAAATTTTAGGTTAAAATATTTTTTATTTAAATATTGAATTATTTTTTTTCAAATAAATTTATAAATTACAAAGTTTATTAATCAATTTTATTTATGTTGTATGTATAATATTAAATTTAATTTTTGTAGGTGATTTAAATTAAAAGAGGTAAAAAATAAAAATCTTATACGATTATATTAATATCCTATGAAAATTTTATTTTGAACACTTGTTGCACAATTTGAAGTAAAATTAGCGTGATTCTTGTCTAATTTTATTAAAAAATTCAATTATTTAAAAAAAAACTAACATTTTTCTAGCTCAGCTTTTTTTATTTTTTTAATTCGATAAACAACTTTTAACTCATGCATTATTTGATAAATATTAAATCTAGAATACAAATATTTTTTTATTTCGAATATTTGCTTTATAAAAAAATCTATGACAGTTTGTTATGTTGATAAAAATAAAATTTTAAAAATCAATTACTGCTTTTTTATCAAAAATAAATTTTTAATTAAAAAATAAATTTTTTTTTATTTATCTTATTTTTTGAAAATTTAGGTAATTCTATTAAATTTAACTCTAAGAATTAATACGATTATTTTAATGATAATTAATAACTTAAAATAAGAAATTAAGATTTTTTCTAAAATTATTAAGTCCATTTTATAAAATAAATGATAGAACTAAAAAAAGTGTTATTCTAGTTAACAACGGATTAGGTCATAAATTGGTTGAATTTCCTAGATTAACTTTAAAATATTCTATCAAATTCTTTAAATTCTTTAAATTTTTCTGTGCTAGAACTTTTTATTTTTTTTATTCATAAAACAGATTGCTGAAAAAATTGAAAAAATTAATCCATCTTTTTATTTGAGTCCTAATAAGTTTAGATTAAAGTATGTCGACTGCATGTGGTTTGAAATGAAAATTTCAAATAATTTTATTTAAATAAATATTTTAATAAGCAATCAATTTGTTATAAACCAAAGAAAAGTAATAGTAACCAAACAAAAGTAATAAAATAATAACTTTATTAATAAATGGCCACTTCTAGCCTAAGCAAATTATAAAGAAAATAAATATCTCACTCCAATTTGGCTATTGGTCAATGCGCAACTCTCCAGATTAACATTTTGATAGAAATTCTGCAACTGGCACTCGAATTCTTAGAATTCAGTCAAAAAATTGTTCATTGTTCAATCAGTCAAAAATTTAGGATTTAAATTCAAATTTAAATCCTAAATTTAAATGAACTTTTCTATGCAAAATTTAAATTAATTTTTAAATAATATTTTTTTTTTAAATTTAGAAACCAAACTAAATAAATTAATTAACAAATGAACGAAAAAGCAATACCACTCAAGGTAGCACTGCGCATTCGGCCGTTAAATCAGCGCGAAAAAAACGATGCATGCTCGGAATGTCTGCGCACAATTTCAAACGAGCCTCAAGTGATAATCGGCAAGGACAAGTCGTTCACATACGACTTTGTATTTGGCAAGAATACGCCTCAGATAGACATCTACGAAGCGTCCGTGCAGCCGCTGCTAGACTCTCTATTCAAGGGATACAATGCCACAGTGTTGGCCTATGGACAAACGGGCAGCGGTAAAACATTCACAATGGGTTCGGGATACTCAGCGCTCTCGTCAGCCATGGCCAGTGTGCCCAGTGTCGACATTTAAACCAGCTCCATTCTCAACCTCAGCGATCTGGACGAAGTAGGAGTCATTCCACGCGTCCTAAACGACCTATTCACTCGTATTGACGACGAACAAAACTCAAATACAGATTTGAATTTCAACGTAAAAGTTTCATTTTTGGAAGTGTATAACCACTGAGTCACTTGATCAATACAATTTAATCACATTCACTGATCTAAGGTAAATATTATTTTTATAGTTTTGTTTTGAAAATACAAATTTTGTTCACATAGAATTTTTTTCATCAAAACTTTTAACTGATTTCTAAAAAATATTAAAAGGATCTCATTTAGAAATTTAAAAATATACATATTTTTTAAATTTAAGTTAATTTTATTTTCGGAATCAATTTATTATCTATATACGATTAAATTAAAAAGTTTTTCATTAGTTTATAAATAAAACAAATTTAAAAAATAATTGACAAAAATTGTTAAATAAAAAAAGATTGTTTGTTGATTTTTTGAAAATTATGGACCTTATTTAAATTCATTAAAAATAATTGTATTAAAAATAAAAAGTATAAAAAAATTATTATCTAGGTCCTGGGCAGATCCTTTGTTTAGAGTTCCTCTAAACAACTAGATTTATTTTTATAATTATAGGTCATATTAAAATTCGTTAAAAATAATTATATTCTATTTTTCTTTGATTCCCGAATTTCTCAATTTTATTTTCATTTAATTAAAAGTTAAACAATTAACTGTGAAAATTTGTTTTTTTGGAGATGAAGTGTGTTTTATTTTTTTTCAGTATTTAATTCTTCGGTAATAAATTCATTTTTTTCGATCCAGTGTTCTTTCAGTAATTTATTCTTCAATTTCAAAATTGTAAAGAAAATAATTAAAATTAATTTTTTGATTTTTATTTATTTGTTTATCTTTAACGAGCTAATGCTCCTTCAGAAAAAAAATATCGAATAATAATTAAAATAAAGTTAAACAAGATAAAATAAAAAAAAAGGATAAATTTAAATTTTTAATTGAGATCTAAAGACTTAAATGTTTTGGAGTCTAGCAATTAAATAAACGAGTCAATAAAGTATTTAGGTGGATTCATTTTATTTAAATAATACAGCATTCATATCATCCTCTATAGGTCTGAAATAAATAAACTGTAAAATAATAAACTTTGTAAAGTTCGCGCAATGCAAAACTTCTACACTATCTTAATCGACTGAAATGGACCTCATTTTTAGATTCTCCATATATGAAAACCTAGGGTTAGCCGATTTTTTAGGGGGGGTCAAAAAAAAATTTTTTTGGGCTAGGGGGGTCTGAAGTTTAGCCGACTTAGTAAAAGTTGGTCGTCTTCGAGAGTCAATAAGTAATGAAAGTCAATATAAAATATGTTATTTCTACACACCGTTTGATAGATAAATGATTTTTCTACAATTTGATGTGATTTTTAAATATTTTTTTTTTTTTTTAATAAAAATTTAGGCTAAAAAAAGGAAATTTTTAGGCAATTTTTTAGTTTTTTTGGATCTTCTTTTTTGTTTACCCCTAAATACCCACTTTTTTATACATATTCTGAAACCAGAGAAAATTCTGAACAACTTGTCGGTCTTAGTTTTTTTATTTTTTTATTTTAAAGATTTTTAAAATCGTTCAAAAAGAGTCAATTTTCAAATAAAAATTAAATTAATTTTCTTTTGCACCATAATTACAATTTTGTTAAATTTAAATTTATTTTAAATATTAATTTGAATCATATTCTTTATTTATTTAACAAAATTTAGAATTTTATTATCAATTTTTTCGAATGCCTCTTTTATCAGCAATAAATAGGTGCCGTTTATCAAACCTAGGAGTTTACTCAAAAATAAAACCCGATGCCCCTAGTTCTGAACAAGTTGAATCTCAACAAGATGAACTTGAACAAATTAATTTTGAAAATCTTATCGTTGAGTTCGATCATTTTGAGCAAACTATGAATGAATCTCAGGTAACTGATGATTCAAACTATGAAGTAGAAGAAATAGCATATGTTGACCTAAAAATTATTAAATAGGTTTGATAAACGGCACCTATTTATTGCTGATAAAAGAGGCATTCGAAAAAATTGATAATAAAATTCTAAATTTTGTTAAATAAATAAAGAATATGATTCAAATTAATATTTAAAAGAAATTTAAATTTAACAAAATTGTAATTATGGTGCAAAAGAAAATTAATTTAATTTTTATTTGAAAATTGACTCTTTTTGAACGATTTTAAAAATCTTTAAAATAAAAAAATAAAAAAACTAAGACCGAACTCATTACTTATTGACTCTCAAAGACGACCAACTTTTACTAAGTCGGCTAAACGTCAGACCCCCCTAGCCCAAAAAAATTTTTTTTTGACCCCCCCTAAAAAATCGGCTAACCCTAGGTTTTCATATATGGAGAATCTAAAAATGAGGTCCATTTCAGTCGATTAAGATAGTGTAGAAGTTTTGCATTGCGCGAACTTTAGCTCAAAAAATAAGAATGTATATAGAATGTAATCAGTATTTTGTTATTCTTTCTTTTTATATATATTTTTAATATTTTGAGTTTGGTAACATGTACCTTTTGATCAAACTTGTGCAAAAGTCAAAAGTAATTTTAAAGTCTTTTGAATTAACTTACAATTTTGTTTACTGAAAAAATGAATTTCAAAGACTTTGAAATAAAAATGGTCACCTTACATGGAACGACAAAAGACTATAAAAAAAATTTCAAGTCAAGTCAAAACACTTTTTTATTTTTATTCATTTATTTATTTTATTTGTGACGGACTAAAGCTCCTTCAGGTTTAAAAAAAAATAAGGTTAAAATAAAAATCAAGAAAAAATAAGATAATATTTAAAATAAGTTAAAATATGATATAAAAGAAAGTTAAAATTGATAAATTGTAAGAGGTGACATGTGCAAAATGTTTAAGTATTGAACAGTTCAGGAAAGAAAGAAGAAATAGTAAGATAGCAATTACACAATGGAGTTGGGTATTCAACAGCTAAGAGAATTGCATTATCAATTATCAATTGATAATTATTAATTAATTATCTAGCATTTTAATTTTAATTAAATTTAGAGAATCGGCTTCTTTTGAGTACAAATTCTCGCTTCCGCTAAAAGAAGTGTGCAAAAACTCAAAGCGCTGCTTGAATCTCTTGACGACACCGGACGACATCGACTACATAAACTTGCTAAAATTCCCCGACACTGTTGTGTCGGGGAATTTGAATTTAAATTTTATCTCCAAAAAGCGTATGGCCTCCACGCCTCTCCTCAACAATAAAAACAAGCGCCTCTCGCTCTCGAGCGATTTGATGAGGAAAAGGCAGAGGCTCAGCGACTTTTTGCGAGAACAACCAAACAATGGGAGTTATTTAAATAATGAGTTAGACACCCACAAACCAAGCACAACCCAGGCGACTGAAAGATTATGCTTGGTTTGTGGGGTTAAATGCAAAGGCTTACGCTACAGCGTAATGTCTTGTCACGCATGTGGCAAATTTTTTAAAGCAAATTTTTTTAAAAATTTAATTTGTAAAAAAAACAAATCTTGTGAGATAACACAAGATACGCGAAAAAAATGCAGCTCTTGCCGGTTGGCAAAATGCCAAAAGCTTGGCATGAGCCTTTAGTTAGAAAAATAATTGTGTTATTTCACAAGATTGAAATAATTTTGTAAAAATTTTTTTAATTTAAACACTTTTTGTAATTTTATGTAATTTTAATTCATTTATTCCTATATTGTATTCCAAATAAATTCATATATTGTATTCCAAATAAATTTTTAATAAATGTAAAGAAAAAAGTTTATTTTAAATTGGTAAAAAAATATTTTTTTTAGTCTAATATTAACTGGCTATAAAAGTGATTTGACTAGAGAGGACTTGTGGAAAATAGATGATACCGAATCATCTCTGCATTTGACCAATAAACTGGAAATTGCATGGAACAAAGCTTCAAAAAGGTTTTTTCTTTTTTCATTTGAAATTTATCAAAATTTATAGATACATACGTGAATTGAATAATAAGGCTGACGAAACTATTCGTTCTGGCAATAAATTATATGGAAATGGCACAGTTAATGAAGAACAAAAATTAACAGTAAAATAAACAAAAAATAAAAATTCAAATTTATTTCATATTTATTAGGAAACATCGGAAGTAAAAATTAAAAGTGAAAAAAAAGTAAAAAAACCATCGTTTACCTGGTGTTTATGCCGGGTGTACGCAGGCAAATTTTTGGCAGGTTCTTTCATTAAATTGATCCAAGACATTTTATTGTTTGTTGGTCCAGTTATTCTAGAATAACTTTTTAAATAAAATTTTTTCAAGTTAGATTTATTTTTAATTTTTAGCAAATTGCTGAATTTTATAAAAGACAAAGATCAAAATGTGACTGTTGGTTTTTTCTACACAGCTCTTTTGTTTTTGTCAGCATTTATTCAATCATTTGTTTTGCAGCATTATTTTCACAGAATGTTCATTGTTGGTTCCAGGATTAAAACTTCGACGACAAATCTTGTCTATAAAAAAGTAAATTTTAATAAAAAAATTTTTGAAATCAACTTTTTTTAAATTAGAGTCTGAGGCTTCTTACTTCCGCCCGTAAATCGACCACTGTAGGAGAGATGACAAATTTGATAGCAGTCAATGCTCAAATGGTAGGAGATCTGACAACATATTTGAATATAATTTGGTCTGCTCCATTTCAAATAACAGTGGCTATGATTATGCTTTGGCAATATTTAGGCGTAGCTGCCATAAATGGTGTCAGCACAATTCTTATATTCATTCCATTGAATATTTTTATTGGAAATATGACAAAAAAAATCCAGCTTACCAAACTTAAACAACAGGACTCTAGAATTAAGATGATGAATGAAATACTTTCGGGAATTAAAATTTTAAAATTTTATGGCTAGGAATTATCATTTAAAGACATTGTTGGTTCGATTCGATCAAAAGAGCTCAAATATCTTAAACAAATGGGTCTATTGTCCATCTCATCAAGTTTTTTGTTTGTCTGTGCACCTCTGGTTATCACAGTTGTGTCATTTGGAGCATTTTTGGTTTTAAATGATAGTGATAAATTTACAGCAAATGTTGTCTTTGTTAGTTTAAGTTTATTCAATATTCTCAGATTTCCTCTCACAGTCCTGCCAGGAATAATATCAGCGCTTATTTCGGTATTTTCTAGACTGTTTTCATTAAAATTAAATTTATTTTTTTTATAAAATTCGAGGCTAAAGTTTCTTTGACCAGAATCTCAGCTTTTTTGTTATAAGAAGAAATAGATGACAGTGACATATCGAACATAGATATGCCAGGTACAAGTGAAATTTTTGTATTTAAAAAAATAGAATTTTGTTCTTAAAGGAATTGCAATAAAAACCAAAAATGTTGATCTCGGATGGGACCATTCACCATTATTTAAAAAGTAAGTTTTTGGTTTAACAAAGGATGGATCTTAAAGGGATTTTAAATAAATTTACTGATTAATATTGTAGTGCAAAAATTTAGAGTAAATTTCTCCATTTTCCAATTGTCTTCCATGATTGAGTCTGCCAAAGAAATGCAGAATGATTATACCACTGAGTCACTTGATCAATACAATTTAATCACATTCACTGATCTAAGGTAAATATTATTTTTATAGTTTTGTTTTGAAAATACAAATTTTGTTCACATAGAATTTTTTTCATCAAAACTTTTAACTGATTTAAAAAAATATTAAAAGGATCTCATTTAGAAATTAAAAAATATACATATTTTTTAAATTTAAGTTAATTTTATTTTCGGAATCAATTTATTATCTATATACGATTAAATTAAAAAGTTTTTCATTAGTTTATAAATAAAACAAATTTAAAAAATAATTGACAAAAATTGTTAAATAAAAAAAGATTGTTTGTTGATTTTTTGAAAATTATGGACCTTATTTAAATTCATTAAAAATAATTGTATTAAAAATAAAAAGTATAAAAAAATTATTATCTAGGTCCTGGGCAGATCCTTTGTTTAGAGTTCCTCTAAACAACTAGATTTATTTTTATAATTA
This sequence comes from Brachionus asplanchnoidis, assembly GCA_025491095.1. Taxonomy (NCBI): domain Eukaryota; kingdom Metazoa; phylum Rotifera; class Eurotatoria; order Ploima; family Brachionidae; genus Brachionus; species Brachionus asplanchnoidis. The sequence goes on from JAILYF010000070.1 coordinate 214,312, forward strand.
TAGGTCATATTAAAATTCGTTAAAAATAATTATATTCTATTTTTCTTTGATTCCCGAATTTCTCAATTTTATTTTCATTTAATTAAAAGTTAAACAATTAACTGTGAAAATTTGTTTTTTTGGAGATGAAGTGTGTTTTATTTTTTTTCAGTATTTAATTCTTCGGTAATAAATTCATTTTTTTCGATCCAGTGTTCTTTCAGTAATTTATTCTTCAATTTCAAAATTGTAAAGAAAATAATTAAAATTAATTTTTTGATTTTTATTTATTTGTTTATCTTTAACGAGCTAATGCTCCTTCAGAAAAAAAATATCGAATAATAATTAAAATAAAGTTAAACAAGATAAAATAAAAAAAAAGGATAAATTTAAATTTTTAATTGAGATCTAAAGACTTAAATGTTTTGGAGTCTAGCAATTAAATAAACGAGTCAATAAAGTATTTAGGTGGATTCATTTTATTTAAATAATACAGCATTCATATCATCCTCTATCAATAGGTCTGAAATAAATAAACTGTAAAATAATAAACTTTGTAGCTCAAAAAATAAGAATGTATATAGAATGTAATCAGTATTTTGTTATTCTTTCTTTTTATATATATTTTTAATATTTTGAGTTTGGTAACATGTACCTTTTGATCAAACTTGTGCAAAAGTCAAAAGTAATTTTAAAGTCTTTTGAATTAACTTACAATTTTGTTTACTGAAAAAATGAATTTCAAAGACTTTGAAATAAAAATGGTCACCTTACATGGAACGACAAAAGACTATAAAAAAAATTTCAAGTCAAGTCAAAACACTTTTTTATTTTTATTCATTTATTTATTTTATTTGTGACGGACTAAAGCTCCTTCAGGTTTAAAAAAAAATAAGGTTAAAATAAAAATCAAGAAAAAATAAGATAATATTTAAAATAAGTTAAAATATGATATAAAAGAAAGTTAAAATTGATAAATTGTAAGAGGTGACATGTGCAAAATGTTTAAGTATTGAACAGTTCAGGAAAGAAAGAAGAAATAGTAAGATAGCAATTACACAATGGAGTTGGGTATTCAACAGCTAAGAGAATTGCATTATCAATTATCAATTGATAATTATTAATTAATTATCTAGCATTTTAATTTTAATTAAATTTAGAGAATCGGCTTCTTTTGAGTACAAATTCTCGCTTCCGCTAAAAGAAGTGTGCAAAAACTCAAAGCGCTGCTTGAATCTCTTGACGACACCGGACGACATCGACTACATAAACTTGCTAAAATTCCCCGACACTGTTGTGTCGGGGAATTTGAATTTAAATTTTATCTCCAAAAAGCGTATGGCCTCCACGCCTCTCCTCAACAATAAAAACAAGCGCCTCTCGCTCTCGAGCGATTTGATGAGGAAAAGGCAGAGGCTCAGCGACTTTTTGCGAGAACAACCAAACAATGGGAGTTATTTAAATAATGAGTTAGACACCCACAAACCAAGCACAACCCAGGCGACTGAAAGATTATGCTTGGTTTGTGGGGTTAAATGCAAAGGCTTACGCTACAGCGTAATGTCTTGTCACGCATGTGGCAAATTTTTTAAAGCAAATTTTTTTAAAAATTTAATTTGTAAAAAAAACAAATCTTGTGAGATAACACAAGATACGCGAAAAAAATGCAGCTCTTGCCGGTTGGCAAAATGCCAAAAGCTTGGCATGAGCCTTTAGTTAGAAAAATAATTGTGTTATTTCACAAGATTGAAATAATTTTGTAAAAATTTTTTTAATTTAAACACTTTTTGTAATTTTATGTAATTTTAATTCATTTATTCCTATATTGTATTCCAAATAAATTCATATATTGTATTCCAAATAAATTTTTAATAAATGTAAAGAAAAAAGTTTATTTTAAATTGGTAAAAAAATATTTTTTTTAGTCTAATATTAACTGGCTATAAAAGTGATTTGACTAGAGAGGACTTGTGGAAAATAGATGATACCGAATCATCTCTGCATTTGACCAATAAACTGGAAATTGCATGGAACAAAGCTTCAAAAAGGTTTTTTCTTTTTTCATTTGAAATTTATCAAAATTTATAGATACATACGTGAATTGAATAATAAGGCTGACGAAACTATTCGTTCTGGCAATAAATTATATGGAAATGGCACAGTTAATGAAGAACAAAAATTAACAGTAAAATAAACAAAAAATAAAAATTCAAATTTATTTCATATTTATTAGGAAACATCGGAAGTAAAAATTAAAAGTGAAAAAAAAAGTAAAAAAAACCATCGTTTACCTGGTGTTTATGCCGGGTGTACGCAGGCAAATTTTTGGCAGGTTCTTTCATTAAATTGATCCAAGACATTTTATTGTTTGTTGGTCCAGTTATTCTAGAATAACTTTTTAAATAAAATTTTTTCAAGTTAGATTTATTTTTAATTTTTAGCAAATTGCTGAATTTTATAAAAGACAAAGATCAAAATGTGACTGTTGGTTTTTTCTACACAGCTCTTTTGTTTTTGTCAGCATTTATTCAATCATTTGTTTTGCAGCATTATTTTCACAGAATGTTCATTGTTGGTTCCAGGATTAAAACTTCGACGACAAATCTTGTCTATAAAAAAGTAAATTTTAATAAAAAAATTTTTGAAATCAACTTTTTTTAAATTAGAGTCTGAGGCTTCTTACTTCCGCCCGTAAATCGACCACTGTAGGAGAGATGACAAATTTGATAGCAGTCAATGCTCAAATGGTAGGAGATCTGACAACATATTTGAATATAATTTGGTCTGCTCCATTTCAAATAACAGTGGCTATGATTATGCTTTGGCAATATTTAGGCGTAGCTGCCATAAATGGTGTCAGCACAATTCTTATATTCATTCCATTGAATATTTTTATTGGAAATATGACAAAAAAAATCCAGCTTACCAAACTTAAACAACAGGACTCTAGAATTAAGATGATGAATGAAATACTTTCGGGAATTAAAATTTTAAAATTTTATGGCTAGGAATTATCATTTAAAGACATTGTTGGTTCGATTCGATCAAAAGAGCTCAAATATCTTAAACAAATGGGTCTATTGTCCATCTCATCAAGTTTTTTGTTTGTCTGTGCACCTCTGGTTATCACAGTTGTGTCATTTGGAGCATTTTTGGTTTTAAATGATAGTGATAAATTTACAGCAAATGTTGTCTTTGTTAGTTTAAGTTTATTCAATATTCTCAGATTTCCTCTCACAGTCCTGCCAGGAATAATATCAGCGCTTATTTCGGTATTTTCTAGACTGTTTTCATTAAAATTAAATTTATTTTTTTATAAAATTCGAGGCTAAAGTTTCTTTGACCAGAATCTCAGCTTTTTTGTTATAAGAAGAAATAGATGACAGTGACATATCGAACATAGATATGCCAGGTACAAGTGAAATTTTTGTATTTAAAAAAATAGAATTTTGTTCTTAAAGGAATTGCAATAAAAACCAAAAATGTTGATCTCGGATGGGACCATTCACCATTATTTAAAAAGTAAGTTTTTGGTTTAACAAAGGATGGATCTTAAAGGGATTTTAAATAAATTTACTGATTAATATTGTAGTGCAAAAATTTAGAGTAAATTTCTCCATTTTCCAATTGTCTTCCATGATTGAGTCTGCCAAAGAAATGCAGAATGATTATACCACTGAGTCACTTGATCAATACAATTTAATCACATTCACTGATCTAAGGTAAATATTATTTTTATAGTTTTGTTTTGAAAATACAAATTTTGTTCACATAGAATTTTTTTCATCAAAACTTTTAACTGATTTAAAAAAATATTAAAAGGATCTCATTTAGAAATTAAAAATATACATATTTTTTAAATTTAAGTTAATTTTATTTTCGGAATCAATTTATTATCTATATACGATTAAATTAAAAAGTTTTTCATTAGTTTATAAATAAAACAAATTTAAAAAATAATTGACAAAAATTGTTAAATAAAAAAAGATTGTTTGTTGATTTTTTGAAAATTATGGACCTTATTTAAATTCATTAAAAATAATTGTATTAAAAATAAAAAGTATAAAAAAATTATTATCTAGGTCCTGGGCAGATCCTTTGTTTAGAGTTCCTCTAAACAACTAGATTTATTTTTATAATTATAGGTCATATTAAAATTCGTTAAAAATAATTATATTCTATTTTTCTTTGATTCCCGAATTTCTCAATTTTATTTTCATTTAATTAAAAGTTAAACAATTAACTGTGAAAATTTGTTTTTTTGGAGATGAAGTGTGTTTTATTTTTTTTCAGTATTTAATTCTTCGGTAATAAATTCATTTTTTTCGATCCAGTGTTCTTTCAGTAATTTATTCTTCAATTTCAAAATTGTAAAGAAAATAATTAAAATTAATTTTTTGATTTTATTTATTTGTTTATCTTTAACGAGCTAATGCTCCTTCAGAAAAAAAATATCGAATAATAATTAAAATAAAGTTAAACAAGATAAAATAAAAAAAAAGGATAAATTTAAATTTTTAATTGAGATCTAAAGACTTAAATGTTTTGGAGTCTAGCAATTAAATAAACGAGTCAATAAAGTATTTAGGTGGATTCATTTTATTTAAATAATACAGCATTCATATCATCCTCTATCAATAGGTCTGAAATAAATAAACTGTAAAATAATAAACTTTGTAGCTCAAAAAATAAGAATGTATATAGAATGTAATCAGTATTTTGTTATTCTTTCTTTTTATATATATTTTTAATATTTTGAGTTTGGTAACATGTACCTTTTGATCAAACTTGTGCAAAAGTCAAAAGTAATTTTAAAGTCTTTTGAATTAACTTACAATTTTGTTTACTGAAAAAATGAATTTCAAAGACTTTGAAATAAAAATGGTCACCTTACATGGAACGACAAAAGACTATAAAAAAAATTTCAAGTCAAGTCAAAACACTTTTTTATTTTTATTCATTTATTTATTTTATTTGTGACGGACTAAAGCTCCTTCAGGTTTAAAAAAAAATAAGGTTAAAATAAAAATCAAGAAAAAATAAGATAATATTTAAAATAAGTTAAAATATGATATAAAAGAAAGTTAAAATTGATAAATTGTAAGAGGTGACATGTGCAAAATGTTTAAGTATTGAACAGTTCAGGAAAGAAAGAAGAAATAGTAAGATAGCAATTACACAATGGAGTTGGGTATTCAACAGCTAAGAGAATTGCATTATCAATTATCAATTGATAATTATTAATTAATTATCTAGCATTTTAATTTTAATTAAATTTAGAGAATCGGCTTCTTTTGAGTACAAATTCTCGCTTCCGCTAAAAGAAGTGTGCAAAAACTCAAAGCGCTGCTTGAATCTCTTGACGACACCGGACGACATCGACTACATAAACTTGCTAAAATTCCCCGACACTGTTGTGTCGGGGAATTTGAATTTAAATTTTATCTCCAAAAAGCGTATGGCCTCCACGCCTCTCCTCAACAATAAAAACAAGCGCCTCTCGCTCTCGAGCGATTTGATGAGGAAAAGGCAGAGGCTCAGCGACTTTTTGCGAGAACAACCAAACAATGGGAGTTATTTAAATAATGAGTTAGACACCCACAAACCAAGCACAACCCAGGCGACTGAAAGATTATGCTTGGTTTGTGGGGTTAAATGCAAAGGCTTACGCTACAGCGTAATGTCTTGTCACGCATGTGGCAAATTTTTTAAAGCAAATTTTTTTAAAAATTTAATTTGTAAAAAAAAACAAATCTTGTGAGATAACACAAGATACGCGAAAAAAATGCAGCTCTTGCCGGTTGGCAAAATGCCAAAAGCTTGGCATGAGCCTTTAGTTAGAAAAATAATTGTGTTATTTCACAAGATTGAAATAATTTTGTAAAAATTTTTTTAATTTAAACACTTTTTGTAATTTTATGTAATTTTAATTCATTTATTCCTATATTGTATTCCAAATAAATTCATATATTGTATTCCAAATAAATTTTTAATAAATGTAAAGAAAAAAGTTTATTTTAAATTGGTAAAAAAATATTTTTTTTAGTCTAATATTAACTGGCTATAAAAGTGATTTGACTAGAGAGGACTTGTGGAAAATAGATGATACCGAATCATCTCTGCATTTGACCAATAAACTGGAAATTGCATGGAACAAAGCTTCAAAAAGGTTTTTTCTTTTTTCATTTGAAATTTATCAAAATTTATAGATACATACGTGAATTGAATAATAAGGCTGACGAAACTATTCGTTCTGGCAATAAATTATATGGAAATGGCACAGTTAATGAAGAACAAAAATTAACAGTAAAATAAACAAAAAATAAAAATTCAAATTTATTTCATATTTATTAGGAAACATCGGAAGTAAAAATTAAAAGTGAAAAAAAAGTAAAAAAACCATCGTTTACCTGGTGTTTATGCCGGGTGTACGCAGGCAAATTTTTGGCAGGTTCTTTCATTAAATTGATCCAAGACATTTTATTGTTTGTTGGTCCAGTTATTCTAGAATAACTTTTTAAATAAAATTTTTTCAAGTTAGATTTATTTTTAATTTTTAGCAAATTGCTGAATTTTATAAAAGACAAAGATCAAAATGTGACTGTTGGTTTTTTCTACACAGCTCTTTTGTTTTTGTCAGCATTTATTCAATCATTTGTTTTGCAGCATTATTTTCACAGAATGTTCATTGTTGGTTCCAGGATTAAAACTTCGACGACAAATCTTGTCTATAAAAAAGTAAATTTTAATAAAAAAATTTTTGAAATCAACTTTTTTTAAATTAGAGTCTGAGGCTTCTTACTTCCGCCCGTAAATCGACCACTGTAGGAGAGATGACAAATTTGATAGCAGTCAATGCTCAAATGGTAGGAGATCTGACAACATATTTGAATATAATTTGGTCTGCTCCATTTCAAATAACAGTGGCTATGATTATGCTTTGGCAATATTTAGGCGTAGCTGCCATAAATGGTGTCAGCACAATTCTTATATTCATTCCATTGAATATTTTTATTGGAAATATGACAAAAAAAATCCAGCTTACCAAACTTAAACAACAGGACTCTAGAATTAAGATGATGAATGAAATACTTTCGGGAATTAAAATTTTAAAATTTTATGGCTAGGAATTATCATTTAAAGACATTGTTGGTTCGATTCGATCAAAAGAGCTCAAATATCTTAAACAAATGGGTCTATTGTCCATCTCATCAAGTTTTTTGTTTGTCTGTGCACCTCTGGTTATCACAGTTGTGTCATTTGGAGCATTTTTGGTTTTAAATGATAGTGATAAATTTACAGCAAATGTTGTCTTTGTTAGTTTAAGTTTATTCAATATTCTCAGATTTCCTCTCACAGTCCTGCCAGGAATAATATCAGCGCTTATTTCGGTATTTTCTAGACTGTTTTCATTAAAATTAAATTTATTTTTTTTATAAAATTCGAGGCTAAAGTTTCTTTGACCAGAATCTCAGCTTTTTTGTTATAAGAAGAAATAGATGACAGTGACATATCGAACATAGATATGCCAGGTACAAGTGAAATTTTTGTATTTAAAAAAATAGAATTTTGTTCTTAAAGGAATTGCAATAAAAACCAAAAATGTTGATCTCGGATGGGACCATTCACCATTATTTAAAAAGTAAGTTTTTGGTTTAACAAAGGATGGATCTTAAAGGGATTTTAAATAAATTTACTGATTAATATTGTAGTGCAAAAATTTAGAGTAAATTTCTCCATTTTCCAATTGTCTTCCATGATTGAGTCTGCCAAAGAAATGCAGAATGATTATACCACTGAGTCACTTGATCAATACAATTTAATCACATTCACTGATCTAAGGTAAATATTATTTTTATAGTTTTGTTTTGAAAATACAAATTTTGTTCACATAGAATTTTTTTCATCAAAACTTTTAACTGATTTAAAAAAATATTAAAAGGATCTCATTTAGAAATTAAAAAATATACATATTTTTTAAATTTAAGTTAATTTTATTTTCGGAATCAATTTATTATCTATATACGATTAAATTAAAAAGTTTTTCATTAGTTTATAAATAAAACAAATTTAAAAAATAATTGACAAAAATTGTTAAATAAAAAAAGATTGTTTGTTGATTTTTTGAAAATTATGGACCTTATTTAAATTCATTAAAAATAATTGTATTAAAAATAAAAAGTATAAAAAAATTATTATCTAGGTCCTGGGCAGATCCTTTGTTTAGAGTTCCTCTAAACAACTAGATTTATTTTTATAATTATAGGTCATATTAAAATTCGTTAAAAATAATTATATTCTATTTTTCTTTGATTCCCGAATTTCTCAATTTTATTTTCATTTAATTAAAAGTTAAACAATTAACTGTGAAAATTTGTTTTTTTGGAGATGAAGTGTGTTTTATTTTTTTTCAGTATTTAATTCTTCGGTAATAAATTCATTTTTTTCGATCCAGTGTTCTTTCAGTAATTTATTCTTCAATTTCAAAATTGTAAAGAAAATAATTAAAATTAATTTTTTGATTTTTATTTATTTGTTTATCTTTAACGAGCTAATGCTCCTTCAGAAAAAAAATATCGAATAATAATTAAAATAAAGTTAAACAAGATAAAATAAAAAAAAAGGATAAATTTAAATTTTTAATTGAGATCTAAAGACTTAAATGTTTTGGAGTCTAGCAATTAAATAAACGAGTCAATAAAGTATTTAGGTGGATTCATTTTATTTAAATAATACAGCATTCATATCATCCTCTATCAATAGGTCTGAAATAAATAAACTGTAAAATAATAAACTTTGTAGCTCAAAAAATAAGAATGTATATAGAATGTAATCAGTATTTTGTTATTCTTTCTTTTTATATATATTTTTAATATTTTGAGTTTGGTAACATGTACCTTTTGATCAAACTTGTGCAAAAGTCAAAAGTAATTTTAAAGTCTTTTGAATTAACTTACAATTTTGTTTACTGAAAAAATGAATTTCAAAGACTTTGAAATAAAAATGGTCACCTTACATGGAACGACAAAAGACTATAAAAAAAATTTCAAGTCAAGTCAAAACACTTTTTTATTTTTATTCATTTATTTATTTTATTTGTGACGGACTAAAGCTCCTTCAGGTTTAAAAAAAAATAAGGTTAAAATAAAAATCAAGAAAAAATAAGATAATATTTAAAATAAGTTAAAATATGATATAAAAGAAAGTTAAAATTGATAAATTGTAAGAGGTGACATGTGCAAAATGTTTAAGTATTGAACAGTTCAGGAAAGAAAGAAGAAATAGTAAGATAGCAATTACACAATGGAGTTGGGTATTCAACAGCTAAGAGAATTGCATTATCAATTATCAATTGATAATTATTAATTAATTATCTAGCATTTTAATTTTAATTAAATTTAGAGAATCGGCTTCTTTTGAGTACAAATTCTCGCTTCCGCTAAAAGAAGTGTGCAAAAACTCAAAGCGCTGCTTGAATCTCTTGACGACACCGGACGACATCGACTACATAAACTTGCTAAAATTCCCCGACACTGTTGTGTCGGGGAATTTGAATTTAAATTTTATCTCCAAAAAGCGTATGGCCTCCACGCCTCTCCTCAACAATAAAAACAAGCGCCTCTCGCTCTCGAGCGATTTGATGAGGAAAAGGCAGAGGCTCAGCGACTTTTTGCGAGAACAACCAAACAATGGGAGTTATTTAAATAATGAGTTAGACACCCACAAACCAAGCACAACCCAGGCGACTGAAAGATTATGCTTGGTTTGTGGGGTTAAATGCAAAGGCTTACGCTACAGCGTAATGTCTTGTCACGCATGTGGCAAATTTTTTAAAGCAAATTTTTTTAAAAATTTAATTTGTAAAAAAAACAAATCTTGTGAGATAACACAAGATACGCGAAAAAAATGCAGCTCTTGCCGGTTGGCAAAATGCCAAAAGCTTGGCATGAGCCTTTAGTTAGAAAAATAATTGTGTTATTTCACAAGATTGAAATAATTTTGTAAAAATTTTTTTAATTTAAACACTTTTTGTAATTTTATGTAATTTTAATTCATTTATTCCTATATTGTATTCCAAATAAATTCATATATTGTATTCCAAATAAATTTTTAATAAATGTAAAGAAAAAAGTTTATTTTAAATTGGTAAAAAAATATTTTTTTTAGTCTAATATTAACTGGCTATAAAAGTGATTTGACTAGAGAGGACTTGTGGAAAATAGATGATACCGAATCATCTCTGCATTTGACCAATAAACTGGAAATTGCATGGAACAAAGCTTCAAAAAGGTTTTTTCTTTTTTCATTTGAAATTTATCAAAATTTATAGATACATACGTGAATTGAATAATAAGGCTGACGAAACTATTCGTTCTGGCAATAAATTATATGGAAATGGCACAGTTAATGAAGAACAAAAATTAACAGTAAAATAAACAAAAAATAAAAATTCAAATTTATTTCATATTTATTAGGAAACATCGGAAGTAAAAATTAAAAGTGAAAAAAAAGTAAAAAAACCATCGTTTACCTGGTGTTTATGCCGGGTGTACGCAGGCAAATTTTTGGCAGGTTCTTTCATTAAATTGATCCAAGACATTTTATTGTTTGTTGGTCCAGTTATTCTAGAATAACTTTTTAAATAAAATTTTTTCAAGTTAGATTTATTTTTAATTTTTAGCAAATTGCTGAATTTTATAAAAGACAAAGATCAAAATGTGACTGTTGGTTTTTTCTACACAGCTCTTTTGTTTTTGTCAGCATTTATTCAATCATTTGTTTTGCAGCATTATTTTCACAGAATGTTCATTGTTGGTTCCAGGATTAAAACTTCGACGACAAATCTTGTCTATAAAAAAGTAAATTTTAATAAAAAAATTTTTGAAATCAACTTTTTTTAAATTAGAGTCTGAGGCTTCTTACTTCCGCCCGTAAATCGACCACTGTAGGAGAGATGACAAATTTGATAGCAGTCAATGCTCAAATGGTAGGAGATCTGACAACATATTTGAATATAATTTGGTCTGCTCCATTTCAAATAACAGTGGCTATGATTATGCTTTGGCAATATTTAGGCGTAGCTGCCATAAATGGTGTCAGCACAATTCTTATATTCATTCCATTGAATATTTTTATTGGAAATATGACAAAAAAAATCCAGCTTACCAAACTTAAACAACAGGACTCTAGAATTAAGATGATGAATGAAATACTTTCGGGAATTAAAATTTTAAAATTTTATGGCTAGGAATTATCATTTAAAGACATTGTTGGTTCGATTCGATCAAAAGAGCTCAAATATCTTAAACAAATGGGTCTATTGTCCATCTCATCAAGTTTTTTGTTTGTCTGTGCACCTCTGGTTATCACAGTTGTGTCATTTGGAGCATTTTTGGTTTTAAATGATAGTGATAAATTTACAGCAAATGTTGTCTTTGTTAGTTTAAGTTTATTCAATATTCTCAGATTTCCTCTCACAGTCCTGCCAGGAATAATATCAGCGCTTATTTCGGTATTTTCTAGACTGTTTTCATTAAAATTAAATTTATTTTTTTTATAAAATTCGAGGCTAAAGTTTCTTTGACCAGAATCTCAGCTTTTTTGTTATAAGAAGAAATAGATGACAGTGACATATCGAACATAGATATGCCAGGTACAAGTGAAATTTTTGTATTTAAAAAAATAGAATTTTGTTCTTAAAGGAATTGCAATAAAAACCAAAAATGTTGATCTCGGATGGGACCATTCACCATTATTTAAAAAGTAAGTTTTTGGTTTAACAAAGGATGGATCTTAAAGGGATTTTAAATAAATTTACTGATTAATATTGTAGTGCAAAAATTTAGAGTAAATTTCTCCATTTTCCAATTGTCTTCCATGATTGAGTCTGCCAAAGAAATGCAGAATGATTATACCACTGAGTCACTTGATCAATACAATTTAATCACATTCACTGATCTAAGGTAAATATTATTTTTATAGTTTTGTTTTGAAAATACAAATTTTGTTCACATAGAATTTTTTTCATCAAAACTTTTAACTGATTTAAAAAAATATTAAAAGGATCTCATTTAGAAATTAAAAAATATACATATTTTTTAAATTTAAGTTAATTTTATTTTCGGAATCAATTTATTATCTATATACGATTAAATTAAAAAGTTTTTCATTAGTTTATAAATAAAACAAATTTAAAAAATAATTGACAAAAATTGTTAAATAAAAAAAGATTGTTTGTTGATTTTTTGAAAATTATGGACCTTATTTAAATTCATTAAAAATAATTGTATTAAAAATAAAAAGTATAAAAAAATTATTATCTAGGTCCTGGGCAGATCCTTTGTTTAGAGTTCCTCTAAACAACTAGATTTATTTTTATAATTATAGGTCATATTAAAATTCGTTAAAAATAATTATATTCTATTTTTCTTTGATTCCCGAATTTCTCAATTTTATTTTCATTTAATTAAAAGTTAAACAATTAACTGTGAAAATTTGTTTTTTTGGAGATGAAGTGTGTTTTATTTTTTTTCAGTATTTAATTCTTCGGTAATAAATTCATTTTTTTCGATCCAGTGTTCTTTCAGTAATTTATTCTTCAATTTCAAAATTGTAAAGAAAATAATTAAAATTAATTTTTTGATTTTTATTTATTTGTTTATCTTTAACGAGCTAATGCTCCTTCAGAAAAAAAATATCGAATAATAATTAAAATAAAGTTAAACAAGATAAAATAAAAAAAAAGGATAAATTTAAATTTTTAATTGAGATCTAAAGACTTAAATGTTTTGGAGTCTAGCAATTAAATAAACGAGTCAATAAAGTATTTAGGTGGATTCATTTTATTTAAATAATACAGCATTCATATCATCCTCTATCAATAGGTCTGAAATAAATAAACTGTAAAATAATAAACTTTGTAGCTCAAAAAATAAGAATGTATATAGAATGTAATCAGTATTTTGTTATTCTTTCTTTTTATATATATTTTTAATATTTTGAGTTTGGTAACATGTACCTTTTGATCAAACTTGTGCAAAAGTCAAAAGTAATTTTAAAGTCTTTTGAATTAACTTACAATTTTGTTTACTGAAAAAATGAATTTCAAAGACTTTGAAATAAAAATGGTCACCTTACATGGAACGACAAAAGACTATAAAAAAAATTTCAAGTCAAGTCAAAACACTTTTTTATTTTTATTCATTTATTTATTTTATTTGTGACGGACTAAAGCTCCTTCAGGTTTAAAAAAAATAAGGTTAAAATAAAAATCAAGAAAAAATAAGATAATATTTAAAATAAGTTAAAATATGATATAAAAGAAAGTTAAAATTGATAAATTGTAAGAGGTGACATGTGCAAAATGTTTAAGTATTGAACAGTTCAGGAAAGAAAGAAGAAATAGTAAGATAGCAATTACACAATGGAGTTGGGTATTCAACAGCTAAGAGAATTGCATTATCAATTATCAATTGATAATTATTAATTAATTATCTAGCATTTTAATTTTAATTAAATTTAGAGAATCGGCTTCTTTTGAGTACAAATTCTCGCTTCCGCTAAAAGAAGTGTGCAAAAACTCAAAGCGCTGCTTGAATCTCTTGACGACACCGGACGACATCGACTACATAAACTTGCTAAAATTCCCCGACACTGTTGTGTCGGGGAATTTGAATTTAAATTTTATCTCCAAAAAGCGTATGGCCTCCACGCCTCTCCTCAACAATAAAAACAAGCGCCTCTCGCTCTCGAGCGATTTGATGAGGAAAAGGCAGAGGCTCAGCGACTTTTTGCGAGAACAACCAAACAATGGGAGTTATTTAAATAATGAGTTAGACACCCACAAACCAAGCACAACCCAGGCGACTGAAAGATTATGCTTGGTTTGTGGGGTTAAATGCAAAGGCTTACGCTACAGCGTAATGTCTTGTCACGCATGTGGCAAATTTTTTAAAGCAAATTTTTTTAAAAATTTAATTTGTAAAAAAAACAAATCTTGTGAGATAACACAAGATACGCGAAAAAAATGCAGCTCTTGCCGGTTGGCAAAATGCCAAAAGCTTGGCATGAGCCTTTAGTTAGAAAAATAATTGTGTTATTTCACAAGATTGAAATAATTTTGTAAAAATTTTTTTAATTTAAACACTTTTTGTAATTTTATGTAATTTTAATTCATTTATTCCTATATTGTATTCCAAATAAATTCATATATTGTATTCCAAATAAATTTTTAATAAATGTAAAGAAAAAAGTTTATTTTAAATTGGTAAAAAAATATTTTTTTTAGTCTAATATTAACTGGCTATAAAAGTGATTTGACTAGAGAGGACTTGTGGAAAATAGATGATACCGAATCATCTCTGCATTTGACCAATAAACTGGAAATTGCATGGAACAAAGCTTCAAAAAGGTTTTTTCTTTTTTCATTTGAAATTTATCAAAATTTATAGATACATACGTGAATTGAATAATAAGGCTGACGAAACTATTCGTTCTGGCAATAAATTATATGGAAATGGCACAGTTAATGAAGAACAAAAATTAACAGTAAAATAAACAAAAAATAAAAATTCAAATTTATTTCATATTTATTAGGAAACATCGGAAGTAAAAATTAAAAGTGAAAAAAAAGTAAAAAAACCATCGTTTACCTGGTGTTTATGCCGGGTGTACGCAGGCAAATTTTTGGCAGGTTCTTTCATTAAATTGATCCAAGACATTTTATTGTTTGTTGGTCCAGTTATTCTAGAATAACTTTTTAAATAAAATTTTTTCAAGTTAGATTTATTTTTAATTTTTAGCAAATTGCTGAATTTTATAAAAGACAAAGATCAAAATGTGACTGTTGGTTTTTTCTACACAGCTCTTTTGTTTTTGTCAGCATTTATTCAATCATTTGTTTTGCAGCATTATTTTCACAGAATGTTCATTGTTGGTTCCAGGATTAAAACTTCGACGACAAATCTTGTCTATAAAAAAGTAAATTTTAATAAAAAAATTTTTGAAATCAACTTTTTTTAAATTAGAGTCTGAGGCTTCTTACTTCCGCCCGTAAATCGACCACTGTAGGAGAGATGACAAATTTGATAGCAGTCAATGCTCAAATGGTAGGAGATCTGACAACATATTTGAATATAATTTGGTCTGCTCCATTTCAAATAACAGTGGCTATGATTATGCTTTGGCAATATTTAGGCGTAGCTGCCATAAATGGTGTCAGCACAATTCTTATATTCATTCCATTGAATATTTTTATTGGAAATATGACAAAAAAAATCCAGCTTACCAAACTTAAACAACAGGACTCTAGAATTAAGATGATGAATGAAATACTTTCGGGAATTAAAATTTTAAAATTTTATGGCTAGGAATTATCATTTAAAGACATTGTTGGTTCGATTCGATCAAAAGAGCTCAAATATCTTAAACAAATGGGTCTATTGTCCATCTCATCAAGTTTTTTGTTTGTCTGTGCACCTCTGGTTATCACAGTTGTGTCATTTGGAGCATTTTTGGTTTTAAATGATAGTGATAAATTTACAGCAAATGTTGTCTTTGTTAGTTTAAGTTTATTCAATATTCTCAGATTTCCTCTCACAGTCCTGCCAGGAATAATATCAGCGCTTATTTCGGTATTTTCTAGACTGTTTTCATTAAAATTAAATTTATTTTTTTTATAAAATTCGAGGCTAAAGTTTCTTTGACCAGAATCTCAGCTTTTTTGTTATAAGAAGAAATAGATGACAGTGACATATCGAACATAGATATGCCAGGTACAAGTGAAATTTTTGTATTTAAAAAAATAGAATTTTGTTCTTAAAGGAATTGCAATAAAAACCAAAAATGTTGATCTCGGATGGGACCATTCACCATTATTTAAAAAGTAAGTTTTTGGTTTAACAAAGGATGGATCTTAAAGGGATTTTAAATAAATTTACTGATTAATATTGTAGTGCAAAAATTTAGAGTAAATTTCTCCATTTTCCAATTGTCTTCCATGATTGAGTCTGCCAAAGAAATGCAGAATGATTATACCACTGAGTCACTTGATCAATACAATTTAATCACATTCACTGATCTAAGGTAAATATTATTTTTATAGTTTTGTTTTGAAAATACAAATTTTGTTCACATAGAATTTTTTTCATCAAAACTTTTAACTGATTTAAAAAAATATTAAAAGGATCTCATTTAGAAATTAAAAAATATACATATTTTTTAAATTTAAGTTAATTTTATTTTCGGAATCAATTTATTATCTATATACGATTAAATTAAAAAGTTTTTCATTAGTTTATAAATAAAACAAATTTAAAAAATAATTGACAAAAATTGTTAAATAAAAAAAGATTGTTTGTTGATTTTTTGAAAATTATGGACCTTATTTAAATTCATTAAAAATAATTGTATTAAAAATAAAAAGTATAAAAAAATTATTATCTAGGTCCTGGGCAGATCCTTTGTTTAGAGTTCCTCTAAACAACTAGATTTATTTTTATAATTATAGGTCATATTAAAATTCGTTAAAAATAATTATATTCTATTTTTCTTTGATTCCCGAATTTCTCAATTTTATTTTCATTTAATTAAAAGTTAAACAATTAACTGTGAAAATTTGTTTTTTTGGAGATGAAGTGTGTTTTATTTTTTTTCAGTATTTAATTCTTCGGTAATAAATTCATTTTTTTCGATCCAGTGTTCTTTCAGTAATTTATTCTTCAATTTCAAAATTGTAAAGAAAATAATTAAAATTAATTTTTTGATTTTTATTTATTTGTTTATCTTTAACGAGCTAATGCTCCTTCAGAAAAAAAATATCGAATAATAATTAAAATAAAGTTAAACAAGATAAAATAAAAAAAAAGGATAAATTTAAATTTTTAATTGAGATCTAAAGACTTAAATGTTTTGGAGTCTAGCAATTAAATAAACGAGTCAATAAAGTATTTAGGTGGATTCATTTTATTTAAATAATACAGCATTCATATCATCCTCTATCAATAGGTCTGAAATAAATAAACTGTAAAATAATAAACTTTGTAGCTCAAAAAATAAGAATGTATATAGAATGTAATCAGTATTTTGTTATTCTTTCTTTTTATATATATTTTTAATATTTTGAGTTTGGTAACATGTACCTTTTGATCAAACTTGTGCAAAAGTCAAAAGTAATTTTAAAGTCTTTTGAATTAACTTACAATTTTGTTTACTGAAAAAATGAATTTCAAAGACTTTGAAATAAAAATGGTCACCTTACATGGAACGACAAAAGACTATAAAAAAAATTTCAAGTCAAGTCAAAACACTTTTTTATTTTTATTCATTTATTTATTTTATTTGTGACGGACTAAAGCTCCTTCAGGTTTAAAAAAAAATAAGGTTAAAATAAAAATCAAGAAAAAATAAGATAATATTTAAAATAAGTTAAAATATGATATAAAAGAAAGTTAAAATTGATAAATTGTAAGAGGTGACATGTGCAAAATGTTTAAGTATTGAACAGTTCAGGAAAGAAAGAAGAAATAGTAAGATAGCAATTACACAATGGAGTTGGGTATTCAACAGCTAAGAGAATTGCATTATCAATTATCAATTGATAATTATTAATTAATTATCTAGCATTTTAATTTTAATTAAATTTAGAGAATCGGCTTCTTTTGAGTACAAATTCTCGCTTCCGCTAAAAGAAGTGTGCAAAAACTCAAAGCGCTGCTTGAATCTCTTGACGACACCGGACGACATCGACTACATAAACTTGCTAAAATTCCCCGACACTGTTGTGTCGGGGAATTTGAATTTAAATTTTATCTCCAAAAAGCGTATGGCCTCCACGCCTCTCCTCAACAATAAAAACAAGCGCCTCTCGCTCTCGAGCGATTTGATGAGGAAAAGGCAGAGGCTCAGCGACTTTTTGCGAGAACAACCAAACAATGGGAGTTATTTAAATAATGAGTTAGACACCCACAAACCAAGCACAACCCAGGCGACTGAAAGATTATGCTTGGTTTGTGGGGTTAAATGCAAAGGCTTACGCTACAGCGTAATGTCTTGTCACGCATGTGGCAAATTTTTTAAAGCAAATTTTTTTAAAAATTTAATTTGTAAAAAAAACAAATCTTGTGAGATAACACAAGATACGCGAAAAAAATGCAGCTCTTGCCGGTTGGCAAAATGCCAAAAGCTTGGCATGAGCCTTTAGTTAGAAAAATAATTGTGTTATTTCACAAGATTGAAATAATTTTGTAAAAATTTTTTTAATTTAAACACTTTTTGTAATTTTATGTAATTTTAATTCATTTATTCCTATATTGTATTCCAAATAAATTCATATATTGTATTCCAAATAAATTTTTAATAAATGTAAAGAAAAAAGTTTATTTTAAATTGGTAAAAAAATATTTTTTTTAGTCTAATATTAACTGGCTATAAAAGTGATTTGACTAGAGAGGACTTGTGGAAAATAGATGATACCGAATCATCTCTGCATTTGACCAATAAACTGGAAATTGCATGGAACAAAGCTTCAAAAAGGTTTTTTCTTTTTTCATTTGAAATTTATCAAAATTTATAGATACATACGTGAATTGAATAATAAGGCTGACGAAACTATTCGTTCTGGCAATAAATTATATGGAAATGGCACAGTTAATGAAGAACAAAAATTAACAGTAAAATAAACAAAAAATAAAAATTCAAATTTATTTCATATTTATTAGGAAACATCGGAAGTAAAAATTAAAAGTGAAAAAAAAGTAAAAAAACCATCGTTTACCTGGTGTTTATGCCGGGTGTACGCAGGCAAATTTTTGGCAGGTTCTTTCATTAAATTGATCCAAGACATTTTATTGTTTGTTGGTCCAGTTATTCTAGAATAACTTTTTAAATAAAATTTTTTCAAGTTAGATTTATTTTTAATTTTTAGCAAATTGCTGAATTTTATAAAAGACAAAGATCAAAATGTGACTGTTGGTTTTTTCTACACAGCTCTTTTGTTTTTGTCAGCATTTATTCAATCATTTGTTTTGCAGCATTATTTTCACAGAATGTTCATTGTTGGTTCCAGGATTAAAACTTCGACGACAAATCTTGTCTATAAAAAAGTAAATTTTAATAAAAAAATTTTTGAAATCAACTTTTTTTAAATTAGAGTCTGAGGCTTCTTACTTCCGCCCGTAAATCGACCACTGTAGGAGAGATGACAAATTTGATAGCAGTCAATGCTCAAATGGTAGGAGATCTGACAACATATTTGAATATAATTTGGTCTGCTCCATTTCAAATAACAGTGGCTATGATTATGCTTTGGCAATATTTAGGCGTAGCTGCCATAAATGGTGTCAGCACAATTCTTATATTCATTCCATTGAATATTTTTATTGGAAATATGACAAAAAAAATCCAGCTTACCAAACTTAAACAACAGGACTCTAGAATTAAGATGATGAATGAAATACTTTCGGGAATTAAAATTTTAAAATTTTATGGCTAGGAATTATCATTTAAAGACATTGTTGGTTCGATTCGATCAAAAGAGCTCAAATATCTTAAACAAATGGGTCTATTGTCCATCTCATCAAGTTTTTTGTTTGTCTGTGCACCTCTGGTTATCACAGTTGTGTCATTTGGAGCATTTTTGGTTTTAAATGATAGTGATAAATTTACAGCAAATGTTGTCTTTGTTAGTTTAAGTTTATTCAATATTCTCAGATTTCCTCTCACAGTCCTGCCAGGAATAATATCAGCGCTTATTTCGGTATTTTCTAGACTGTTTTCATTAAAATTAAATTTATTTTTTTTATAAAATTCGAGGCTAAAGTTTCTTTGACCAGAATCTCAGCTTTTTTGTTATAAGAAGAAATAGATGACAGTGACATATCGAACATAGATATGCCAGGTACAAGTGAAATTTTTGTATTTAAAAAAATAGAATTTTGTTCTTAAAGGAATTGCAATAAAAACCAAAAATGTTGATCTCGGATGGGACCATTCACCATTATTTAAAAAGTAAGTTTTTGGTTTAACAAAGGATGGATCTTAAAGGGATTTTAAATAAATTTACTGATTAATATTGTAGTGCAAAAATTTAGAGTAAATATGAAAAAATTTAAAATTTCAAAATGGTCTTAACTCCAGAAAAAATAAGCATTTTTACGTGTTTTTTTTTATTTTAAAAAATGTTAAAATAATATTTTATAGTAATTTTGCAAACTAATAACTTTTGTTTTTAAAGAAAATTCTTCTAATTATTACAAAAATTTTATTAGTTAAATTTTAAATAGTTTCTTAGGATTTTTAAAATATAAAATTTATTGGCAAAATTTTTAATTATTTAAAAGATGTTGTAAAAAAATCTTCTTTTAAAATTTTTTTAAAGAAAATATTCAAAATCTTTTCTAACTAAATTATTAAATTTTGAAAATTCAACTAGGTTTATTTGAGTTAAGTTGAATGTTATTTTTTTGGAATATTATTTGAGCCGATTTATTTAATGTTTTCATTAGTTAGTTTCCATTAGTGATAATCTTAAAAATGATTTTATAATATTTCATTCAAAATAGAATCTTCAGATATCTAAGTAAAGAAGATAAAGATAAATATTTTATTTATCATTTTCAGATGCTGATTATTCTTTGAAGATATTTTTATTTTTATAATTGAGGATTTTATTTAATCAGTTTTAAAACTATTAAAATAAGAAATTTATTTTATTTTTGGGATAAGATATGACGAATTTTGTTTTTAATTCAAAAATATTATGTTCTTTGATGAAATGATTTTAAAAATAGTATGAACTGAAACTATTAATAAATGACTAATAATAATAATAACCTGAAAATAATATTTTATTACAGATAGATGTTAGTCTAGGGAATTTGGCCTGAATACCTTCGATTAACTTCAGAGGAGATAGAATGAAGACAAAGAACAAAATCGTGTTGAATAAACGTTTATTATTAATTTAAAGTAAATAGGAAAAATACAAGTTAAAAAGCTCTCCTTTTTAAGAATTACAACTTCTATTTATATTCAGTAGTTGTATCTTAAAAAGGTCATTAATCATAAAGAATCTAAATAAAGATAAGTTGTGAATTAAATCGGTCATAAAGATTTATGGCATATGATAAATGATTCATAAAAACATAAAGATAAAATCTAGATAAGTTGTGAAAATTGATAAGGTTAATTTAAATAATTGAAACGGTTATTTTCACACCGTAACATTACCCCCCCCCCTTGAAAATAATCATTCGTCCTCGAATGGACTAAACAAGGGTAGATTATTTATAGCATAAATTTGTTGAAAAAATTAGTTTATTTGTGATTGAGTCCAAACTTTCTACGCTAATTTCTTGATTTTGAATATTGGGCTCAACATTTATTTTTTCTTTTGAAATTGTAATCATTTCTATTTGTTCATTTGCACCATTCTTTTGATTTTCTGTAAATTCAGATTTTCGCTGTTCTTCTAAATTGTTAGAAAATTTGTTTTTCTCTGAATTTAATGTCCAGTATGGGAAAAATTTGACATAGAAATTGCATCCTAGGAATAAAAGAAGTAATATGAGAATACTAGTACAGACTAACGCAATAATTCCAAATGTTTTCGTAAAAATCATATTTAAACCATTCTTTATTTCCAATTTTGTTTCGATGACGTTCGCTTTGATATTAGAAGTGTCTGACGAATGTGAATACCAAGTCCCAGCCGACATTTCATGATTTACTATTTCTTGAAACGTTGATAGAAGATCTATTCCATCAAGCAATAGTGGATTATGATGAACGTTTAATTCTTTTATCTTATTTTCCAAGTAATCAAAATTAAAAAATTGAATTTTTGAATTAGGTACAACACTAGATTGAAAATTTTTTCTAACAATAGTGTTGTTTTGGTTTACCAATTGTATATATTGTATGACTCTATTACAATGTACAAGATTAGATACTTGCCTAATAATATTGTTATAAGTTAAAAATCCTGTTTTTGACGAATATTTTATATTAAAAATTATAGGTTGATCTGTAAAGCACTGCGAAGTATTTCCATAGCGAGTATCCGTCAAAATTTCTATTTCGCTTACAGACAAACAGTCCGCTTTATAAATTGTACCCATAATAGTGTAGAAGGTAATTGAACTTCCATCTTTAAGAAAATGTGTAAGATATTTGTCTTCATTTTTTGAAAAAAGGTTAAGCGTCGATTTAAAATTTAAACATTCGTTAAAAAGTATTTCATTTTTTTGTTTTATATCTTCGAAAACTCTATAGTCATTGTCAGCAAGTAACAATTCTTTCATTTCTTCTACAGTTGAACTCTGAGGTACTTTGTTATTTATATCTTGGTTAATTTTTCTACTCAGATAAATTCCTTCAACTGTTGTTAAGACTGAGATATTACAAATTAATTGAATTCCGGAAGCTTGAACTGCTAAATGTGATTCACTTATTAAAATATCGCTATCTCTTTCAAATTTGAAATCTTCCAACGTGATTTTGTATAGTGGGCATTCGTGATAAACAGTTTTATCCCATATTATAATGGAATCATGAAGATAACAAAAAAGATCTTTAGCTTGACATTTTAAACCGAATAAATGATCAAATTGATTTTTAGCTGTTATTAATTTTGGTGAGAAAGAACAAGAAAATGTTTCGCTTTTTCTTTCATTTAACCATGAAAATATTGCTTTTGGATTAGCAGAATAAGTACAATATTCAGCATCACAATTCATAGGTGATTCTCTGCATTTTCTAGTAATAACCATTATTTTGCATTCATCGTTAGTTAGTTTTACAGGTTCTGTTCTGAGTGATTCAAATTTTTCACCCCAAAACGACATTGATGTAACTAAAATATGTTTTTTCATTAAGCAATGATATCCATTTCCATAAACTTGGTGTTCCAATTTTCCTAAAACATTTAGTTTTATTTTCGAACTGACAACATTTTGGTTAGATTTCAATTCAAAATACTTATTCAATATGTGATTAGTATTTTTGGGTTTAGTTTTACATAGTGAATTTAGATCAACAATCTTTCTATGATAAGAATGCGAACATAACATAAAACTACCGTTTACATTTATCCCTTTTATTTTATTTACATTTTCAGTGAATATTGAAGGGATAATGCTAAACAAAAGTAAAAAACTTACAAAAAATGCTTTGTTTAATGTACATTTTCGCTTTGGACGTTGAGATATAGCGAATTGTAATACTGATTTATAATCGTTTATTAGTTTAAGGTTGTTAAAATACTTTTCAGGAATCCAAGATGATTCCGATAATGGAAGATTTTTCCATTTTACAAGATAAAGATTATCGTTATCGATTATTTTATGCTTTTGAATTCTTTCAATTTCGGCACTCTCTACTGGAAGAGACGAATCGTCTTCCACCAATTTAATTTTATGTCTCGGATAAGAGTCCTTTAAAGTTTCGTTAAGAGCATTCTTAATAATATAATTACCACGTTTGGTGTGACCTGATACTTTATATCGTCCCTTGAACCTTGGTTCTAATTTATTAAGAAGTCCTTCGCATTTTAAGAATACAGTTTTTCCAATGTCAATTCGTTTCTCAACAATATTAGTAGTTTTATTTTGTGTTTTAATTTGACGTTCTTGAAATGCTTTTAAATTTTTTAGCGCTAACGGACGTGTACTTTCAAATAGTTGTTTAATTTCTTTACTTCTTTCCAAGATAGCATTTGAATCTTCTTTTTCAGTTGAATAATCATTAAATGGGATCATGTTCCTTCCGAACATTAGTTCAAAAGGTGTGTGACCCGTAGCCGAATGAACTCTCGATTGGTATGCGATTAAAACAAACGGTAGGAACTTATGCCAGTTATTGATATTGGCTTCAGCATGTTTTCTTAAACAATTTGCTAAAGTCTGATTAAATCTTTCTGTTATCCCATTAGTTCTTGGATTATAAGCTGAGGTTGTGATATGTTTAAAACCTAAATTTGTTTTTAAACTTTCTAATACATTGTTACAAAATTCCCTTCCCTGGTCGGATAAAAGTTCCTCAAATGGACCAAACATACTAATATATTCAGTTAATATAGAAGCTACTTCATTAGCTGATTTTGATCGTATTGGTTTAGCAAACGAAAATCTTGTTACAAATTCAATTATTACTAATATACCATTGAAGCCTTCATCAGTTTCAGGAAGACCAAGAATAAGGTCTATCATAACACGTTTAAAAATTTTGCTAATGCTACTTGTTTGTGCAGGATGGTATTTTACAATTTCTTTGTTATTTCGATTGCAAACAGTGCACTTTTTTACAAATTTTTTTATATCATCAAATATATTTTTCCAATAAAATGTGTCTTTCAGTCTCTGATATGTGGATTCAGTTTGAAAGTGTCCAAAATTGTGTGCCTTTTCAATAATTTCTGCCCGCAATTCTGGCTTAGGTACTTCTAAATATTTTCCAGTTTTATGGATAAAAAGTTTATTGTTTTCATAACGATAATTTTTTGCCAAATTTTGAATATTTGTTGCTAATTTTTTTGAAATACCTGGTACAAGCTTTCCAAATTGGATGAAGTGGATTAAGTTGGGATTTTCCCACACGTCTAATTTAATTTTATCATTTAAAACTTGTGTTGTTGTCATACAAATCACAAAGTCAATTACAGGTCTACTGATTGCATCCACATTTCCATGTTCAGAGCCTTTTCTATAAACAACGTCAAAGTCGTACTCCTGAAGAAATATTGACCATCGGGTTAATTTTCCTGTCATTTTTTTAATGTTCTTAAGCCATACAAGCGCAGAGTGGTCTGTTATAACTGTAAATTTTATTCCATACAGGTACTTTCTGAATTGTGTTATACCATAGATAACAGCTAAGCATTCTTTTTCTGAAATACCGTATTTTATTTCTGTTTTTGAGAGTGTTCGTGAAGCACAAGCAACCATGAATTCCTCTCCGTTTTCATCTTTTTGAGTTAATATTGCTCCAAGTGCGTACCCAGAAGCATCGACATAGAGTCTGTAATTGGAATTAGGATTTGGTATTCTTAATATTGGATATGAGGAACATTTTTTCTTAAGCATGTTAAAAGCTTCTTCACATTCACTACTCCATTCAAATACTGAATCTTTCGCACACAAAGCAAAAAGTGGATGAGCAATTTTTGAATAATCCTTAATAAAGCGTCGATAAAAGTTAGGTAGTCCAAGAAAACTTTGTAGTTCCTTTAAATTTTTTGGTCGAGCTCTTTCAACAATTGCTTTGATTTTTTCAGGATCCATTTTAACTTGATTATGAGACACAATGTGACCAAGCACTTTAATTTCATTTGCAAACCAGCTACATTTAGTTGGGTTTATTTTTAAATTTGCTTCCTTTAATTTTTTAAAAACTTGTCTTATGTGAGAGATGTGTTCGTGAAAGGTTTTTGAATGTATAGTGATATCATCCATATAAACTTCAACGAAAGGAAGGTCACCTAGGGTCATCTGCATAATCCTACAGAAGTCTGTTGGCGCATTCTTTAAGCCAAAAGGTAGTCTTAAAAATTCAAAATGACCATCTGGAGTGGAAAAAGCAGTTTTATGAATTGAACTTTCATCCATTTTCACTTGCCAGTAGCCTGACTTTAAATCAAGTGCAGTGAACCAATTCGAGTCCCTCATTCTATCAATTACATCTGTAATATTTGGAAGTGGCCATCTTTCTGTTAAAGTATTTTCGTTTAACTTTCTATAATCTATACAAATTCGTTTATTTCCGTCTTTTTTTGGAACAACAATTACAGGGGAAGACCAAGCCGATTTAGATGTTCGAATGATTCCTGCTTTTATCATCTTACTGATTTCGGTTCCTAAAAATTGGCGTTCGTTTTCTGACATTCTATATGGTCGTTTATAAATAGGAGCTACATTTTCATCAATCAACCTAATTACGTGTTTATACACCTCACAGCTCCCTAATTCTTCTATAGAATTAGCAAATAAACATTTTGCTTCGGTTAATATTTTATCAAAAGCTTTTTGCTGATTGAATGATAAAGGACTTAAAGGGTTAACCTTATATGATTTGTTTTCCCAAAAATAATCATCTGAGGTTTCTGGATTAACAACAGATAGAAAAATATCAAAAATATTTTCTTCTTTATTACTTCCGCTACTTTCTAATTTAAAATCTGAACCTGGAAATTTTATAAGTCCTTGGGATGGAAAAATTCCTGAATTTGTTTTTTGAAACCAATCAAGACCTAACAAAACATCATGGTCTTCATGATCGAAAACAATAAATTCGATTAAACATAAACTGTTACCTAGCTTAATTTCAATTGGTTTCGTTTTGCCAGATGCATGAGTAATTATGCCTGTTGCTGTCTTTATTTTGTTTTCACATGCTAAAATATCTATATTATATTGAACTGCTGTCATATGGTTCATAATAGAATGGGTAGCCCCGCAATCTATTCCTATTTTCATTAATTTACCTCCTACATAACCTGTAGTTGATGGTATACAGTTAATATTTTTCGAGAGAGAAGAAACCATATAAATCTTTTCTTCCGAATCAGAAACAATTTCTAAAGAATTTATCTTTTTTAATATTACCCTGCACTTATTAGCATAATGTCCTTTCTTTTTACATCTAAGACATGTAATATCATGTGATTTATTGTTTCTTTGATTTAAATATTTATTAGATACAGTTTTTTGTTTTTGTAAATCTTTGAAAGTATCTCTTTTATATGAATTATTATTTTTCTTTTTTACATTAGTTTTAACAAAGTTAACTTTAGATATGCAGCTAGCCGCTGATTCTAATTGAATCGCAAGTGGGATAGCCTCCGACAGCTTAACGATTTTTCTACAAATAATTTCTCTTTTTGTATTTTCTTTTAAACCTTCTCTAAAGTAAAACATTTTTTCTTCCTCAGCCATAAAGCCTAACTTATTGGTCAAAGTCAAAAATCTGTTTACAAAATGTTCAACATTTAATTCTTTATGTTTTAAATTAGAGAGTTCGCTTCTTATCTTATGTTCTTTATCGACGTTTCTAAAGGTATCTTTGAGCTCTTTTTCAAACTCGAACCAGTTACTTTTTGACTCAATATGTCTTTTTAATATTAACAATGGTAACTCAGCCACAAAATTGACGACTGCATTCAGTCGATCTTCATCAGGAATTTTTGCTGCTATAAAACCTTGCTTGATCATAAAAAGCCAATCTTCTATATCATCTTTACTATTACCAGAAAATTTTGGTGTACTTACATGAAGATGTTTTGGTTTATTCTCCATATTTTGGTTGAGCAAAAATTTATAGATTGGATCGTTCGATAAAGGAAACATTTGTTCTCTCATCTCGACCGCATGATTTATTGAATTTCGTTTATTATTTATCATGTTATTATAATCATTTGATACATAGTCAGACATTTTAGGTGTTTTTTGTCGATCATAATCATGAATAACCGAATTTGCTTGGTGAATTTTTGGATTCCAATCTTTTATTACATCTTTTCCATAACAATAAGATTCTGGTGTTTTTTGTGCATCATCATCACTGATAAGTATTGATTTAGGCGTTTTTTTCGTTATGATCCATATTATATAACATTTTGTTTAAATTATTCGATTTCGACTTTATTGAAACATCATTTTGCGAGCGATTATTTATAGTTGAATAATCTAGCTTGTAAAAGTCTTTATTCATTATTAGAAATTGTTCTTCTTGTTGGCTGTTGCTGACAGTTGAGTTGTTAAGAAGATCCTCGTTGAATTGTACATTTTTTTTCTTATCAGAAGCTTGTAAGTCAAAATATTGACTCTCGTTTTGATTTAACTGTTTCTTAAGTTCTGATATTATTTTATCTTTCTCAAGATTATCCTTTTTTAGATTTTCATTTCTTAATAATAATTCTTCATTAGTCAGACGAAGTCTGTCAATTTCTGAAGATACATCATCTTTCTGCTCATCTACGTCATCAGCGTCCAGTTTTATTTGCTTTATTTTGTTAACTTTGCTTTCAAAATTACTAATGCATTCTATGCACTTTGATTTCCTTGTATCAGTGGCATCATTGCTTTCCGCAATATCCTTTAATTCTGCTACAGTAGCCCTGTAAGCAGCCACTACCTTATCCAGGGAGTAAGCTAAGGATTTAGCCTTGCAAATATTAAGAGCTTTTATTTTTTTCCACTTTTTTGAATCGATATCCTCGATTATAGAGCCTATTTCACTCATTGCACAATTAATAATTAGTACTAATATAAAATTATCGCGCGGAACAATCTGCTTTTGTCTATTATCTATCTGTTTATATCGGTCTTTATCGCAGCTACCATATATGTTAGTCTAGGGAATTTGGCCTGAATACCTTCGATTAACTTCAGAGGAGATAGAATGAAGACAAAGAACAAAATCGTGTTGAATAAACGTTTATTATTAATTTAAAGTAAATAGGAAAAATACAAGTTAAAAAGCTCTCCTTTTTAAGAATTACAACTTCTATTTATATTCAGTAGTTGTATCTTAAAAAGGTCATTAATCATAAAGAATCTAAATAAAGATAAGTTGTGAATTAAATCGGTCATAAAGATTTATGACATATGATAAATGATTCATAAAAACATAAAGATAAAATCTAGATAAGTTGTGAAAATTGATAAGGTTAATTTAAATAATTGAAACTGTTATTTTCACTCCGTAACATAGATTAAATATAAATTTTATAGATAATTTATTTTATAGAATTTTTTTTTAAAAAGTTAAAAATTAATTAAAAAAATTCTTTTAATTCAGAAAAATTTAATAAAACTTTATCTAAATTTTAAAGGGTTAAAACAAAAATTATTTTAGAGTTTTTATAAGTTGACTCAAAAAATCTTTGTCTTACAAACTCTTATAAGATCTTAAATAAGAATCAATTCTTGTTTTTTTCAAAAATAAAAAATTAATCTTATATAAAAGCTTAAATCTTGAAATCAAAAAAGGAAAACTAATAGCTGGTAATTTTTTTAATTGCTTAAAATAAAAAGTTTTGATAATTAAATTCTGAATTTTAGTCGTGGGCAGCGTAGGCTCAGGTAAGTCCAGTTTATTATCTGGATTACTTGGCGAAATGAACAAGCTAAATGATGGAAAAATAAACATAAATGGTCAAACAGCTTATGTTCCACAGCAAGCTTGGATTCAAAATGAAACTGTTAAAAATAACATTTTGTTTGGAAGTCCATATGATGAAAAATTTTACCATCAAGTATTAAAATCATGTGCTATGCTGACCGATTTGAAAATAATGCCGGCCGGTGATTCCACTGAAATTGGTGAAAAAGGAATCAATTTGTCCGGTGGTCAAAAACAAAGAATCAGTCTGGCTAGATCAGTGTATTCGAATGCGGATATTTACATGCTAGACGATCCACTGAGTGCAGTCGACTCACATGTGGGCAAACACATATTTGACCAAGTTATTGGTCCAAAAGGATTCTTGAAGGATACAACTCGAATTTTTGTCACCAATTCACTTAGTTTTTTGCCTCAAGCTGATGAAATCATAGTCTTAGAGAATGGCATGATTGTTGAGCAGGGTCAGTTCGAGGATCTTAAATCTAGAAAAGGATCTTTTTATCACTTTATTCAATCACATCTAAACGATAAAGTGGCCGAAGAAAAAAGTGAGCATTTTATCTTTTTATTTTTTTATTTAATTTATTATTTTTTGACTGTTAATTACCACATAATATTAATGTATACTTTATAAAAAGATTAACTTACTAGATAAAATGTATTAAATGGACTATATAAAAAACTTTTTTATAGATAATAAATTTAATACCTAGATAAAATAATTAATTAATAAAATTAATAGACACATTCATAGAGAAAAAAATTAGAATGCTAAATATTTTAATATATTGTTTATTCTTTTTTTCTATTAGTTAATAAAAACATCTAATTGATTTCATCTTTTTATCTATTATAATTAATCCTATGCCGTTAATTACCTGTATTTCGAAAATAATTACTTTCTGTTGATATTAATTACTTATTGTTGAAAAAATAAAAAATTACTCTTTGGACAGTAAAAATTTACTTTACAAGTTGAAATTAATTAGTTTTTGTTTATTTTAATTTATTTGCGTTTAAAATTATTTATTAAATTTTACATTATTTAATTTTGAGTTTAAAAAAATTGAATAAAAATGTTTAATTAATCGTAGAAAGTTGTTGATTTGCAAACCGAGTGCAAGAAGTTAAATTTAATTTTAATAGTATTTGTTCAGCAGATACTGGAGATTCGAATTTTGAATTTATATTTTCAGCAGCAAAAAAACAACTAAAAATATTTAAAATTAGATTTGGTTTAATTTTTTGTGTTTGAATTACAAAATGTATCCAACGTTGAAATAACATTTAAAAAGTGCGATGTTGCAAATATTTTTTCAGTTTAAAAAAAAAAATAATTTTAAGTTAATATTGTAAGCATTTTCATATTTGAAACTAAACTCTTTAGTTAAATAGAACGAGTTTAATTTTTGATTGGAAATTTGAAAAAAAAATATTCCCTTTTTTTTTTAATTTATTTATTTATTTGTTTATCTATAATGCTACTTCAGAATAAAAAACAAAAATAAAATAAAATTAAATATGATAGAATAAAAATAAAAAAAGTAAAAATATTAACATATATTAACATATGCAATATTAACTTGAAATTATTTTTTTTTTGCACTATTTCAATATTATTTCAACATTGGATACATTTTGTAATTCAAACACAAAAAATTAAACCATTTACAATTTCATAAATAGATTTTTAAATTTAAAATTGATTTTATTTCAATCCGCTTGAAAAAAAAAGTACAATTTAATAGTAAGGATTAGTCATGTAGTAGACGCACTTGTTGTATTTATTTCAAGAATTATTAATGCTCTATCTAGAAGTGACAAAAAATCCATCTTAAAAAACTTCCTATAAACTATTAACTACTTTTTTACTTTATATTTAATTTTTTACTCTTTTTTTATTTTGAAAACTTTTACTTAATCTAATTAATTTTCGTATTTGAAATTTTGTAAATTATTTTTTATGCTGAAAGGAGAGCGCTCTTTCTTCAAGCAGCAGACCATAGGTCACATTTTAATTTAATAATAATAATAATTAATGCTCTCCAAAAGCAAAAGCTAGAAGACCAGCAAAAGTTAAAGAATGTCTAGTAAGGCAATAATCAAATATATTTTTGTTTTTTGATTACTGAAATATTGTATAACATAATAAAATATTATCAATAAAAATAAATTAAAATAAGCAAAAATTAATAAATTTCAACTTGTTAAGTAAATTTTTATTGTCCAAAGAGTAATTTTTTATTTTTTCAGCAATAAGTAATTAATATCAACAGAAAGTAATTATTTTCAACAATAAATTTACAACTAATTAATTTCGACAATAAAATAATTAATTTCAACATGGAGGTAATATTTTCTCTTATTTTTTTAGTTGAAGAAGAAATTATTTTGGATGATATTTTGGATTCTGTTGTGCCTAAATCACCCGAGTGCAAAATACCATCTCAATCTGTGCGAAGTTTGAACAAAGAGAAAAAAGTTGGAGAAAAATTGACAGTAAAAGAAAAAATTGAGACTGGAACAGTTAAACTCTCGGTTTTAAAAGAATATATTAGAGTGTGTAGGATACCGCGGTTGGTAGGCTTTATGGCATTGTTTTGTTTGAGCAATATTGCATCTGTTGGCTCCAATGTATTTCTTAGCTACTGGTCAAACAATGCTGAAAATTCAGAAAAACTTTCTCAATTTACAATTTTTGACTCAATTGGATTAACGCAAAGTAAAATTGAAAAAAAAAATAATTTTTAGAAAATTAATCTTTTTAAATTATTTAGATGTATTGACTATTTGTGCCGATATTCTTTATTTGCATATGACTTACAGTGCTGCCAAATCCCTCCATAACATGATGCTATTTTCAATCTTACGCAGCACAATGGAATTTTTTGAATCGACTCTATCTGGCCGAATAATAAACAGATTTTCCAAAGACATAGACGCTGCCGAGCGAGCCATACCAGAATCACTCAAGTCTCTTTGTCGCTGTCTATTCCATGTTTTGTTCACTGTTCTAGTCATAGCGTCATCAACTCCTTTGTTTTTAGTTTCTCTGATTCCTATTATAATAATCTATATTTTTGTTCAAGTAAATAATTTAAAAATTTTTAAATTTGAATTTATTTTATTAAATTTTGTTCAGAGATATTTTGTGGCCTCAATGAGACAATTGAAAAGAATGGAATCGGCCAGTAAAAGCCCTATTTTTTCGCATTTTTCTGAAACGCTTACTGGAGTTACAACAATCCTTGCCTACAATTCTCAGAATCGCTTCATCAAAATAATGCAGAGTCATGTTGATGAAAATTTACTCTTCTATTTTCCAAATAATATTTCCAACCGATGGCTAGCTCTTCGTCTAGAATTAGTAATTAAAAAATAATATAAATTGTTAATAATTTAAAGGATGTGGGCCAATATGGAAAAAAATCATATTTTGATATTTAGAATATTTTTTTAGAGATCTTGACGAGTTGAACTCAAAATATATCAAAAATTTGAAAATCAAATTTTCAAAATATATAAGACTACTCGTGTCTCTTCAAAGACTACTTGAGCGATATCGAGAGAAATTTAAAGATTATCCAGAGCAGATGCTCGAAGCGAAGACTAGAGCAGACCAATCACAAGTATCCGTTCACTTACATGATCGATTGTTTGATTGAGGAGTGCCGGCCTTTCGCCAATGTGTCTAAATTTTTTATCAAAAAAAAAGAGCAAGTGCAGCTTAGTGATCAGGAAAATGAATGCGACTCGGATGATCTCAATTCGGTCTATCCTCCTAAATCAATTCTAGTAAATAAAAAATCTTTAAAAAAATTTTTTTTTTTTATTTTTTTTATTTTTTTTCTTCAAGGAATTGCTCGAAATTTGTCTTGAGTACAATCTCAGCACCAAAATGAAACAGAAGCTTATATTGTATGTGCTGTGTGATTTGATGCATACTGAAACAACTGAGTCGGTCAAAAAACATGTAAGACTTTATTTTTTTATTTAAGGAATTAATTTTTCTGCAAAAAAATAAATCTCAAAATTTTGATATTTTATTTTTTATTTTAAATAAAAAATTAATAAATAAATTAAATAAAAAAAATTTTTAATTAAATTTTTTTTCCAAAGTTTGAGAAAATAATTGATGCGTACTGTTCCACATCGTTCACAACAATGTCGACCAATTTGGACGAAGGCAACAGCGTTCCTTGGTCGTCATCAGTCTCATCCATACTCACTCTGGGCTCTGATCCAAGCAATCCCAGCCAGTCATCCTGTCTATTCGACTTGGTCAACGGGTTGTGTCTAATCGACTCGCACTTTGTCGAAAAAGGCTTCGAGTACTTGGGCGGCATCGATGTCAACTACTTGGAATCTTATGAAAAGTATTTTATTCTGTACAATTCAGCTTGTTTGAACTACTTTAAAATGGCTGCTCAATATCTGTGGTTGTTTCAAAAGATGAACGCTTCTTCGATACCAGCATCAGCTGGAATCATTGAAAACATGTCGCACAATGTTTCTGAACAATCTGATTTGTTCACAATATTTAACAACACAATATCTGTCGACACCAGCTCCCAATGTTCCATTCTTAAGCACGAACAAATGATGCACACTCGCCTCATACTCACCATCTACTTGACCAACTCGTAAATATTTTTTGTTTATATAAAATTTTTAAAATAAATTTAATTAAGAAAAAATTTAAATTAAAAAAATGAAGAAAAAAAAATTTAATTTTTTTTTTAGCTTGGTCAACGAAGCTTATGATCTCATAAAGCCGCACATTGTCCATTTGAAGACATGTGGTGCGTCGGCTGGCAAGCTCAGCAAGCAGTTGATATGCCACTTTTTTGCCCAATTTGAGATGTTCAAACAGTGGAATCACTTGACCGAATTGATATCGCTGGACAGTGATTTTTTGCTTGTGCTGTTGAACTATTTGGAGGCAAAAAAAGAGCTTGAGTCGATTGGAAAAGCCATCGATCTTCATGTGAACAATAGAAATTATAAAAAAGCGATTCAGTTGTACGAAAAGTATCACCAACTTATTTCCACTTCAGCTGAATTTTCTTATTTGTCTTTCATGATTGAGTCTGCCAAAGAAATGCAGAATGATTATACCACTGAGTCACTTGATCAATACAATTTAATCACATTCACTGATCTGAGGTAAATATTATTTTTATAGTTTTGTTTTGAAAATACAAATTTTGTTCACATAGAATTTTTTTCATCAAAACTTTTAACTGATTTCTAAAAAATATTAAAAGGATCTCATTTAGAAATTAAAAAATATGCATATTTTTTAAATTTAAGTTAATTTTATTTTCGGAATCAATTTATTATCTATATACGATTAAATTAAAAAGTTTTTCATTAGTTTATAAATAAAACAAATTTAAAAAATAATTGACAAAAATTGTTAAATAAAAAAAGATTGTTTGTTGATTTTTTGAAAATTATGGACCTTATTTAAATTCATTAAAAATAATTGTATTAAAAATAAAAAGTATAAAAAAATTATTATCTAGGTCCGGGGCAGATCCTTTGTTTAGAGTTCCTCTAAACAACTAGATTTATTTTTATAATTATAGGTCATATTAAAATTCGTTAAAAATAATTATATTCTATTTTTCTTTGATTCCCGAATTTCTCAATTTTATTTTCATTTAATTAAAAGTTAAACAATTAACTGTGAAAATTTGTTTTTTTGGAGATGAAGTGTGTTTTATTTTTTTTCAGTATTTAATTCTTCGGTAATAAATTCATTTTTTTCGATCCAGTGTTCTTTCAGTAATTTATTCTTCAATTTCAAAATTGTAAAGAAAATAATTAAAATTAATTTTTTGATTTTTATTTATTTGTTTATCTTTAACGAGCTAATGCTCCTTCAAAAAAAAATATCGAATAATAATTAAAATAAAGTTAAACAAGATAAAATAAAAAAAAAGGATAAATTTAAATTTTTAATTGAGATCTAAAGACTTAAATGTTTTGGAGTCTAGCAATTAAATAAACGAGTCAATAAAGTATTTAGGTGGATTCATTTTATTTAAATAATACAGCATTCATATCATCCTCTATCAATAGGTCTGAAATAAATAAACTGTAAAATAATAAACTTTGTAGCTCAAAAAATAAGAATGTATATAGAATGTAATCAGTATTTTGTTATTCTTTCTTTTTATATATATTTTTAATATTTTGAGTTTGGTAACATGTACCTTTTGATCAAACTTGTGCAAAAGTCAAAAGTAATTTTAAAGTCTTTTGAATTAACTTACAATTTTGTTTACTGAAAAAATGAATTTCAAAGACTTTGAAATAAAAATGGTCACCTTACATGGAACGACAAAAGACTATAAAAAAAATTTCAAGTCAAGTCAAAACACTTTTTTATTTTTATTCATTTATTTGTTTTATTTGTGCCGGACTAAAGCTCCTTCAGGTTTAAAAAAAAATAAGGTTAAAATAAAAATCAAGAAAAAATAAGATAATATTTAAAATAAGTTAAAATATGATATAAAGGAAAGTTAAAATTGATAAATTGTAAGAGGTGACATGTGCAAAATGTTTAAGTATTGAACAGTTCAGGAAAGAAAGAAGAAATAGTAAGATAGCAATTACACAATGGAGTTGGGTATTCAACAGCTAAGAGAATTGCATTATCAATTATCAATTGATAATTATTAATTAATTATCTAGCATTTTAATTTTAATTAAATTTAGAGAATCGGCTTCTTTTGAGTACAAATTCTCGCTTCCGCTAAAAGAAGTGTGCAAAAACTCAAAGCGCTGCTTGAATCTCTTGACGACACCGGACGACATCGACTACATAAACTTGCTCAAATTCCCCGACACTGTTGTGTCGGGGAATTTGAATTTAAATTTTATCTCCAAAAAGCGTATGGCCTCCACGCCTCTCCTCAACAATAAAAACAAGCGCCTCTCACTCTCGAGCGATTTGATGAGGAAAAGGCAGAGGCTCAGCGACTTTTTGGGAGAACAACCAAACAATGGGAGTTATTTAAATAATGAGTTAGACACCCACAAACCAAGCACAACCCAGGCGACTGAAAGATTATGCTTGGTTTGTGGGGTTAAATTCAAAGGCTTACGCTACAGCGTAATGTCTTGTCACGCATGTGGCAAATTTTTTAAAGCAAATTTTTTTAAAAATTTAATTTGTAAAAAAAACAAATCTTGTGAGATAACACAAGATACGCGAAAAAAATGCAGCTCTTGCCGGTTGGCAAAATGCCAAAAGCTTGGCATGAGCCTTTAGTTCAACTGAATCGCTTTTTTATAATTTCTATTGTTCACATGAAGATCGATGGCTTTTCCAATCGACTCAAGCTCTTTTTTTGCCTCCAAATAGTTCAACAGCACAAGCAAAAAATCACTGTCCAGCGATATCAATTCGGTCAAGTGATTCCACTGTTTGAACATCTCAAATTGGGCAAAAAAGTGGCATATCAACTGCTTGCTGAGCTTGCCAGCCGACGCACCACATGTCTTCAAATGGACAATGTGCGGCTTTATGAGATCATAAGCTTCGTTGACCAAGCTAAAAAAAAAATTAAATTTTTTTTTCTTCATTTTTTTAATTTAAATTTTTTCTTAATTAAATTTATTTTAAAAATTTTATATAAACAAAAAATATTTACGAGTTGGTCAAGTAGATGGTGAGTATGAGGCGAGTGTGCATCATTTGTTCGTGCTTAAGAATGGAACATTGGGAGCTGGTGTCGACAGATATTGTGTTGTTAAATATTGTGAACAAATCAGATTGTTCAGAAACATTGTGCGACATGTTTTCAATGATTCCAGCTGATGCTGGTATCGAAGAAGCGTTCATCTTTTGAAACAACCACAGATATTGAGCAGCCATTTTAAAGTAGTTCAAACAAGCTGAATTGTACAGAATAAAATACTTTTCATAAGATTCCAAGTAGTTGACATCGATGCCGCCCAAGTACTCGAAGCCTTTTTCGACAAAGTGCGAGTCGATTAGACACAACCCGTTGACCAAGTCGAATAGACAGGATGACTGGCTGGGATTGCTTGGATCAGAGCCCAGAGTGAGTATGGATGAGACTGATGACGACCAAGGAACGCTGTTGCCTTCGTCCAAATTGGTCGACATTGTTGTGAACGATGTGGAACAGTACGCATCAATTATTTTCTCAAACTTTGGAAAAAAAATTTAATTAAAAATTTTTTTTATTTAATTTATTTATTAATTTTTTATTTAAAATAAAAAATAAAATATCAAAATTTTGAGATTTATTTTTTTGCAGAAAAATTAATTCCTTAAATAAAAAAATAAAGTCTTACATGTTTTTTGACCGACTCAGTTGTTTCAGTATGCATCAAATCACACAGCACATACAATATAAGCTTCTGTTTCATTTTGGTGCTGAGATTGTACTCAAGACAAATTTCGAGCAATTCCTTGAAGAAAAAAAATAAAAAAAATAAAAAAAAAAAATTTTTTTAAAGATTTTTTATTTACTAGAATTGATTTAGGAGGATAGACCGAATTGAGATCATCCGAGTCGCATTCATTTTCCTGATCACTAAGCTGCACTTGCTCTTTTTTTTTGATAAAAAATTTAGACACATTGGCGAAAGGCCGGCACTCCTCAATCAAACAATCGATCATGTAAGTGAACGGATACTTGTGATTGGTCTGCTCTAGTCTTCGCTTCGAGCATCTGCTCTGGATAATCTTTAAATTTCTCTCGATATCGCTCAAGTAGTCTTTGAAGAGACACGAGCTGTCATTGAGATCGGTGTCATGGCTGCTGGCAGACGGCGGCAGCAGTAGCTAGTATTTATTGAACAAAATCAAATGCTCCACGAAGCACTTGATCGACTCCAGAGAGCACAGCTTTTTTTTCAAATGCTCATGGCCTTCACTGGTCGACAAACGCTCGGCAAACTGCTTGAATGTTTTGATCAAAGATGTTGTTTTTGCAGTTCAAAAATTCGCTCAAGTTGTCTCTCTCGATTGGCTCGGTTGGGTGACGGTTAAAATGGTTTTTGAGCTGGAGACATATTTTATCGTTCAGGTTGTTCAGTTCTTTCTTGACCACGCACACTATCGGCCAGCTACAGTCTAGTATTGTGTAGTGATCAAATTGATTTGATTTTAGTTGAGTGTTTAGATTGAGGTTTTCAGTCTCAAGATCGGTCACTAAGGTTAAAGCACTGCCTAGATCGTTGCTCAAAGTTTGGATTTCGCGCTCTTTCTCACCTATCTTAAAATTGAATTATTCAATAATATTTTAGTAAAAAATAAAAAAAATTATGTACTTTTATTTCTAAATTTCTTATTTCAGCTTTTTGATTATCTGATGATGTAGCTAATTTTGATCTCAATTGATCGTGCTTTTAAAAAAATTTTAATTTTTACTAAATTTTTTTCTTTAAATTTTACCTGAGCTTTGAGCTCTTGGACCTGCTGTCTCAAGCTATTAATTTCCGCCATCTGTGGATCTATGTTAACAATGGGCTTATTCTTTATTTTTCTAGCCCTGTCCGCATATCTCAGCGTGTTCAAGCTTTCCTCCATATTCGAATCTGCCGGACTAACACAGGCAATCATGACAGTGTGAGAATTGCCGCCCAAACTGTCCTGTAACAGCCTGGTCAAGTTGCTCTCCCTATACGGCACATGCTTGGCCTTGTTTCCGGGGTTTTCCTCTCCAAGAACCCTGATCACATTACCTAGTGCTAATAAGCCCAAATTTATGTTTATTCCCTCCTTTAGACGAATTCCCTCTGCCTTCGTCTTGCTCTTTCTTTCCGAGCCGACCAAATCCACCAAGTGAAACTTGCTCTTGATTAAGCGACCATTGTCCGAATTCGACCCACTCTGCTCTAGGGTAATTGTAAAAATTGCATGACTTCTGGACAATTGATCGTTCATGGCCGTGCATCCAACAACTCGTCGCTGCGAGCCTCGCTCAAGCAGCTGAATTGTGCTGATCGAGTTTT
Source organism: Brachionus asplanchnoidis (assembly GCA_025491095.1). Taxonomy (NCBI): domain Eukaryota; kingdom Metazoa; phylum Rotifera; class Eurotatoria; order Ploima; family Brachionidae; genus Brachionus; species Brachionus asplanchnoidis. Next base: position 253,405 of record JAILYF010000070.1, read on the forward strand.
TTACTTCGATCTCGGACAGATTCATCACTCGGATTGTGTTGTTTTCCTCCCATATGTTCAACGATTCATTTGTTCCTTTCAAACTGAATAAATCCTTTATCTTTTCATTATACACTTCCAAAAATAAAACTTTTACGTTAAAATTCAAATCTGTATTTGAGTTTTGTTCGTCGTCAATACGAGTGAATAGGTCGTTTAGGACGCGTGGAATGACTCCTACTTCGTCCAGATCGCTGAGGTTGAGAATGGAGCTGGTTTGAATGTCGACACTGGGCACACTGGCCATGGCTGACGAGAGCGCTGAGTATCCCGAACCCATTGTGAATGTTTTACCGCTGCCCGTTTGTCCATAGGCCAACACTGTGGCATTGTATCCCTTGAATAGAGAGTCTAGCAGCGGCTGCACGGACGCTTCGTAGATGTCTATCTGAGGCGTATTCTTGCCAAATACAAAGTCGTATGTGAACGACTTGTCCTTGCCGATTATCACTTGAGGCTCGTTTGAAATTGTGCGCAGACATTCCGAGAATGCATCGTTTTTTTCGCGCTGATTTAACGGCCGAATGCGCAGTGCTACCTTGAGTGGTATTGCTTTTTCGTTCATTTGTTAATTAATTTATTTAGTTTGGTTTCTAAATTTAAAAAAAAAATATTATTTAAAAATTAATTTAAATTTTGCATATAAAAGTTCATTTAAATTTAGGATTTAAATTTGAATTTAAATCCTAAATTTTTGACTGATTGAACAATGAACAATTTTTTGACTGAATTCTAAGAATTCGAGTGCCAGTTGCAGAATTTCTATCAAAATGTTAATCTGGAGAGTTGCGCATTGACCAATAGCCAAATTGGAGTGAGAAATTTATTTTCTTTATAATTTGCTTAGGCTAGAAGTGGCCATTTATTAATAAAGTTATTATTTTATTACTTTTGTTTGGTTACTATTACTTTTCTTTGGTTTATAACAAATTGATTGCTTATTAAAATATTTATTTAAATAAAATTATTTGAAATTTTCATTTCAAACCACATGCAGTCGACATACTTTAATCTAAACTTATTAGGACTCAAATAAAAAGATGGATTAATTTTTTCAATTTTTTCAGCAATCTGTTTTATGAATAAAAAAAATAAAAAGTTCTAGCACAGAAAAATTTAAAGAATTTAAAGAATTTGATAGAATATTTTAAAGTTAATCTAGGAAATTCAACCAATTTATGACCTAATCCGTTGTTAACTAGAATAACACTTTTTTTAGTTCTATCATTTATTTTATAAAATGGACTTAATAATTTTAGAAAAAATCTTAATTTCTTATTTTAAGTTATTAATTATTATTAAAATAATCGTATTAATTCTAAGAGTTAAATTTAATAGAATTACCTAAATTTTGTGGTGAATCAAATTCTACAATTTTTCCCTGATCAAGTACCATTATCCTAGAACTATCCATAATGGTGTTCAATCTATGCGCTATAGTCAGCACAGTACAATCAGTAAACTCCTTCCGGATAGTCATTTGTATTTGTTTGTCAGTCTGATGATCAATACTGGCAGTGGCTTCATCTAGAATTAAAATTTTTGTCTTTCTCAAAAGTGCTCTGGCCAAACAAATCAGTTGTCGTTGACCAACACTGAAATTTTCTCCTCCCTCTGCACACTCATAGTCCAACTTGTTCTCAAGTCCATACACAAAATCTTTTAAACCCGCCAAATCCAACGCTTTCCACAAATCTTCATCTTTTTTTTCTCTGAAAGGGTCCAAGTTCATTCTAATAGTTCCCGAAAAAATGATCGGATCTTGCGGTATAATTGTCAATTTATGCCTCAAATCATGAAGACCAATTTTTTTTATATTAACATCATCTATGAGAATTGTGCCAGTACTTTTTTCTAGTATCCTAAACAAACTGAGGGTCAATGAACTTTTTCCTGCTCCAGTTCTTCCAACAATTCTAATTTTTTCCGCTGGGTGAATTACTAAATTGATATTTTTCAGCACATTGTCCAACACTTCACGGTACTTGACCGAATAGCTTTCAAATTTCACTTCTCCATTTTGGGGCCAGTTGTCAGACGGCTTTGTTTCTTCAATTTGGTACTCTGCCTCATGTGGTGTTTCGCAGTACTCTTTTATTCTCTCAACTGATGTAATGTTTGTCTCGAATTCAGCACTCATTCGCACCAGCCAATTGAGAGTTTGGGACACATTCAATGAGTAAGTTATGGACAAACCAACTAAACCTGGACTGATAGATTTGCGGGCAAATACTGCAAAAAATGAAGCAAAAACTGTGATCAAATTTCCAATCTAAAAAATAAATAGTAAATTTTTTTCTTTTTTTCTAATTTTTTTTTAGAGGATAAAGGACAATTTGAAAAAAATCAAAATTTTGATATCTAAAACTCAAAAATTTCAAAAATTTGAAAATCGAAACTTTCTAAAAATATATATTTAAGCTCAAAGTTATAATTAATATTATTCAAAGCTTTGACCTGTAAAGACTTGATGTGCTTAAAAACAAATTTATAAATAAATTAGAGAAGATAAAAAGAATAAAAAAAAATAAGAAATCAAGATATAAAAAAAATTATGACTTGTTTTTTTCAAATTTTTGAAATAAGCCAAAGTCATGACTAGCACTTGACTTGTGACTTTTAAACAACTCTGATAATTTCATAATTAAATGATCAAAATTTCATTGATTACTTTTCTTATTTTCACTGTTTAAACAAGAAATTTAAAAAAATCTAAAAAATTACCATTTTAAGTATAATATTAAAACTAATATAATAACTTTGAGCTTAAATATATATTTTTTGAAAATTTGATTTTCAAATTTTGATATATTTTGAGTTCAACTCGTCAAGATCTCTAAAAAAATATTCTAAATATCAAAATTTTGATTTTTTTCCATATTGGCCCACATCCTTTAAATTATTAACAATTTATATTATTTTTTAATTACTAATTCTAGACGAAGAGCTAGCCATCGGTTGGAAATATTATTTGGAAAATAGAAGAGTAAATTTTCATCAACATGACTCTGCATTATTTTGATGAAGCGATTCTGAGAATTGTAGGCAAGGATTGTTGTAACTCCAGTAAGCGTTTCAGAAAAATGCGAAAAAATAGGGCTTTTACTGGCCGATTCCATTCTTTTCAATTGTCTCATTGAGGCCACAAAATATCTCTGAACAAAATTTAATAAAATAAATTCAAATTTAAAAATTTTTAAATTATTTACTTGAACAAAAATATAGATTATTATAATAGGAATCAGAGAAACTAAAAACAAAGGAGTTGATGACGCTATGACTAGAACAGTGAACAAAACATGGAATAGACAGCGACAAAGAGACTTGAGTGATTCTGGTATGGCTCGCTCGGCAGCGTCTATGTCTTTGGAAAATCTGTTTATTATTCGGCCAGATAGAGTCGATTCAAAAAATTCCATTGTGCTGCGTAAGATTGAAAATAGCATCATGTTATGGAGGGATTTTGCAGCACTGTAAGTCATATGCAAATAAAGAATATCGGCACAAATAGTCAATACATCTAATTTAAAAAGATTAATTTTCTAAAAATTATTTTTTTTTTCAATTTTACTTTGCGTTAATCCAATTGAGGCAAAAATTGTAAATTGAGAAAGTTTTTCTGAATTTTCAGCATTGTTTGACCAGTAGCTAAGATTTCAAACTACCAGAATTAGAAAAAAATAGGTCACATAGTTTCTACACTGAATAAGTTTTTATTATTTTATATTCCTAAAAAGACAATTTTAGAATTTTTTTTTCCAACAATGATTTAATCTGATACAAAATTCTTTACTCTTTCAGAATCGGATTTAAAAAGAGAATCTTTGTGATATATTTATTTGGATTTAAACGCATACTTAACAGATAGGAGGAAACATTTTATTTATATTTTATTAAAACTTGCCTATTTGACCTAAACTAATAATTAATAATAAATTTATAAAAATTTTTGAAACTAATTTATCTTTTTGTTTCATTTTTGGCAGAAATACTTGAAAGACATTTGATATAGAAAAAAAATGTTAAAAATTACCTGTAAAGAACTCTCCTTAAGAGCTTCCTGAATAGTCTGATATTTGCTGCGAAACAGCCGACAACATTCTCTCTTCAAGTCTATTAAATTCATCAAAGCAACCTAATGCACCCACTTGACACAAACCAACAAAAATACGACCCATAGCCTGAAAGTCAAAAGTTTCATCACAATTAAACACGACCACAAATCGACCCAGTTGATTTCCAACGCCTTGAGCGGTGTTTGAACTAATTTATCCTGTACACCCAAATCCTCAAAACCATAGTGAAATTTCGAATTGGCCATTTGGATAGCTAATTGTTTGAGCAAAATTGGACACTTTGGATCAAAGTAAAATCTCATCTGTGACAACCAGTCGAATGATTTGGAGTTGTTGACTTTTTTGCCTATTAAATCTCTTAAAACATCTCGCTGATGAACATGTTCTATAATTAAATGCTCCAGTTTTCGGCGTCTTAAAGCAGCCTGGTCTTGCAGCGCCGAATCGGCCAAAATCTTGAGTGTATTCTCTACATTGCTCAAAGCAAGTACTAGTGGATTCTGGACCGAATTTTCCAATTTAGGATTTGTTTCCAATTTTTTCAAAGCCGATTCCACCAATTCAGACCAAGAAATTTGCGCTGACAAAACAACCAGCTGTGCCTGGTACTTTTCCACCCAATTAACGTAATCAACCGGATCGATGGAATTTAGCCTGAACTGATTCGATTCTTGCACAGATTGACTCAATAAGTGAGCTAGTGTGTTGCGTATTTCCTTCTCAACCAAAGTTAACCAGTCGTTAATTTTTGGATGCGCTGCAATGGACACAGGAGTCTTGAACGAAACTCTACAGCCTCTTAGCTGGATACACCAAGCACAATTGAGTTGTCTTCATTCAACAAAATCGAATGGACACCGGCGAACATTTTTTTAAAGTGTTTTTGCAGCCGTGGCACATTTTTTGTGTTGCCAATAATTTCAAGCAAGTCCTCGTCACCAACAAAGTAAAACCTGGGAAAGGAGGATCTCTCTCGCTCCAAGTATTCACCAGGAGCCTTTTGTATTTTTGCCAACAGGTCAGCCAATCTTTCCAGAGTTTTTTGTATGCCCTGAATGTTCAGCACATCTAAGACCAGCGTCGATTTGGCCACTTTTTTCATCAAATTCAAGAATTCCGAGCTCACATTCTGAAATTTTTGTGTCTCATTTGGCAACAGATGCTTTATGTCGGCTGATCCGCCAAATATCCCGTCCAAATAGATCCATCTGCGCTGCACATCAATCCACACATCGAACACAGTGTTAATTCTGTTCAATTTGTCCTCCCAGCTGAGCGCTTCTTCCTCTAACTCCTTGTAATATGGCGACAGCTTCACGGCACTCACACTGTTTATATGCTCTTTTAATTTATTAAATAAATCATCCATCTGATGATTTAATCAGCCCTTGATTATTTGACATTTGTTTTGGTAGCTGATCAACTCAAGTGTGTAGGACTTCCACAATTCGCTCACTTCTTTCAAAAATTCTTCCAAAGCCTTCAGCGCATAGGTAAAATTTTTTGAAATTTGATTAAAAAAAATTATTCTAACTTATAAAATATTCTATTGAGAGAATTGATTGAAAGGCGCTTACTTTGAGCGGTAATCAATGACAACTTGAGCAATGGTGAACTGCTATAACACCCGGCTAGACAAACACCTATAATAGTATTTTTTTGAGCGATGATACTATTATAGGTGTCTGTTTATAATAGAATATTTTATAAGTTAGAATAATTTTTTTTAATCAAATTTCAAAAAATTTTACCTATGCGCTGAAGGCTTTGGAAGAATTTTTGAAAGAAGTGAGCGAATTGTGGAAGTCCTACACACTTGAGTTGATCAGCTACCAAAACAAATGTCAAATAATCAAGGGCTGATTAAATCATCAGATGGATGATTTATTTAATAAATTAAAAGAGCATATAAACAGTGTGAGTGCCGTGAAGCTGTCGCCATATTACAAGGAGTTAGAGGAAGAAGCGCTCAGCTGGGAGGACAAATTGAACAGAATTAACACTGTGTTCGATGTGTGGATTGATGTGCAGCGCAGATGGATCTATTTGGACGGGATATTTGGCGGATCAGCCGACATAAAGCATCTGTTGCCAAATGAGACACAAAAATTTCAGAATGTGAGCTCGGAATTCTTGAATTTGATGAAAAAAGTGGCCAAATCGACGCTGGTCTTAGATGTGCTGAACATTCAGGGCATACAAAAAACTCTGGAAAGATTGGCTGACCTGTTGGCAAAAATACAAAAGGCTCCTGGTGAATACTTGGAGCGAGAGAGATCCTCCTTTCCCAGGTTTTACTTTGTTGGTGACGAGGACTTGCTTGAAATTATTGGCAACACAAAAAATGTGCCACGGCTGCAAAAACACTTTAAAAAAATGTTCGCCGGTGTCCATTCGATTTTGTTGAATGAAGACAACTCAATTGTGCTTGGTGTATCCAGCTAAGAGGCTGTAGAGTTTCGTTCAAGACTCCTGTGTCCATTGCAGCGCATCCAAAAATTAACGACTGGTTAACTTTGGTTGAGAAGGAAATACGCAACACACTAGCTCACTTATTGAGTCAATCTGTGCAAGAATCGAATCAGTTCAGGCTAAATTCCATCGATCCGGTTGATTACGTTAATTGGGTGGAAAAGTACCAGGCACAGCTGGTTGTTTTGTCAGCGCAAATTTCTTGGTCTGAATTGGTGGAATCGGCTTTGAAAAAATTGGAAACAAATCCTAAATTGGAAAATTCGGTCCAGAATCCACTAGTACTTGCTTTGAGCAATGTAGAGAATACACTCAAGATTTTGGCCGATTCGGCGCTGCAAGACCAGGCTGCTTTAAGACGCCGAAAACTGGAGCATTTAATTATAGAACATGTTCATCAGCGAGATGTTTTAAGAGATTTAATAGGCAAAAAAGTCAACAACTCCAAATCATTCGACTGGTTGTCACAGATGAGATTTTACTTTGATCCAAAGTGTCCAATTTTGCTCAAACAATTAGCTATCCAAATGGCCAATTCGAAATTTCACTATGGTTTTGAGGATTTGGGTGTACAGGATAAATTAGTTCAAACACCGCTCAAGGCGTTGGAAATCAACTGGGTCGATTTGTGGTCGTGTTTAATTGTGATGAAACTTTTGACTTTCAGGCTATGGGTCGTATTTTTGTTGGTTTGTGTCAAGTGGGTGCATTAGGTTGCTTTGATGAATTTAATAGACTTGAAGAGAGAATGTTGTCGGCTGTTTCGCAGCAAATATCAGACTATTCAGGAAGCTCTTAAGGAGAGTTCTTTACAGGTAATTTTTAACATTTTTTTTCTATATCAAATGTCTTTCAAGTATTTCTGCCAAAAATGAAACAAAAAGATAAATTAGTTTCAAAAATTTTTATAAATTTATTATTAATTATTAGTTTAGGTCAAATAGGCAAGTTTTAATAAAATATAAATAAAATGTTTCCTCCTATCTGTTAAGTATGCGTTTAAATCCAAATAAATATATCACAAAGATTCTCTTTTTAAATCCGATTCTGAAAGAGTAAAGAATTTTGTATCAGATTAAATCATTGTTGGAAAAAAAAATTCTAAAATTGTCTTTTTAGGAATATAAAATAATAAAAACTTATTCAGTGTAGAAACTATGTGACCTATTTTTTTCTAATTCTGGTAGTTTGAAATCTTAGCTACTGGTCAAACAATGCTGAAAATTCAGAAAAACTTTCTCAATTTACAATTTTTGCCTCAATTGGATTAACGCAAAGTAAAATTGAAAAAAAAAATAATTTTTAGAAAATTAATCTTTTTAAATTAGATGTATTGACTATTTGTGCCGATATTCTTTATTTGCATATGACTTACAGTGCTGCAAAATCCCTCCATAACATGATGCTATTTTCAATCTTACGCAGCACAATGGAATTTTTTGAATCGACTCTATCTGGCCGAATAATAAACAGATTTTCCAAAGACATAGACGCTGCCGAGCGAGCCATACCAGAATCACTCAAGTCTCTTTGTCGCTGTCTATTCCATGTTTTGTTCACTGTTCTAGTCATAGCGTCATCAACTCCTTTGTTTTTAGTTTCTCTGATTCCTATTATAATAATCTATATTTTTGTTCAAGTAAATAATTTAAAAATTTTTAAATTTGAATTTATTTTATTAAATTTTGTTCAGAGATATTTTGTGGCCTCAATGAGACAATTGAAAAGAATGGAATCGGCCAGTAAAAGCCCTATTTTTTCGCATTTTTCTGAAACGCTTACTGGAGTTACAACAATCCTTGCCTACAATTCTCAGAATCGCTTCATCAAAATAATGCAGAGTCATGTTGATGAAAATTTACTCTTCTATTTTCCAAATAATATTTCCAACCGATGGCTAGCTCTTCGTCTAGAATTAGTAATTAAAAAATAATATAAATTGTTAATAATTTAAAGGATGTGGGCCAATATGGAAAAAAAATCAAAATTTTGATATTTAGAATATTTTTTTAGAGATCTTGACGAGTTGAACTCAAAATATATCAAAATTTGAAAATCAAATTTTCAAAAAATATATATTTAAGCTCAAAGTTATTATATTAGTTTTAATATTATACTTAAAATGGTAATTTTTTAGATTTTTTTAAATTTCTTGTTTAAACAGTGAAAATAAGAAAAGTAATCAATGAAATTTTGATCATTTAATTATGAAATTATCAGAGTTGTTTAAAAGTCACAAGTCAAGTGCTAGTCATGACTTTGGCTTATTTCAAAAATTTGAAAAAAACAAGTCATAATTTTTTTTATATCTTGATTTCTTATTTTTTTTTATTCTTTTTATCTTCTCTAATTTATTTATAAATTTGTTTTTAAGCACATCAAGTCTTTACAGGTCAAAGCTTTGAATAATATTAATTATAACTTTGAGCTTAAATATATATTTTTAGAAAGTTTCGATTTTCAAATTTTTGAAATTTTTGAGTTTTAGATATCAAAATTTTGATTTTTTTCAAATTGTCCTTTATCCTCTAAAAAAAAATTAGAAAAAAAGAAAAAAATTTACTATTTATTTTTTAGATTGGAAATTTGATCACAGTTTTTGCTTCATTTTTTGCAGTATTTGCCCGCAAATCTATCAGTCCAGGTTTAGTTGGTTTGTCCATAACTTACTCATTGAATGTGTCCCAAACTCTCAATTGGCTGGTGCGAATGAGTGCTGAATTCGAGACAAACATTACATCAGTTGAGAGAATAAAAGAGTACTGCGAAACACCACATGAGGCAGAGTACCAAATTGAAGAAACAAAGCCGTCTGACAACTGGCCCCAAAATGGAGAAGTGAAATTTGAAAGCTATTCGGTCAAGTACCGTGAAGTGTTGGACAATGTGCTGAAAAATATCAATTTAGTAATTCACCCAGCGGAAAAAATTAGAATTGTTGGAAGAACTGGAGCAGGAAAAAGTTCATTGACCCTCAGTTTGTTTAGGATACTAGAAAAAAGTACTGGCACAATTCTCATAGATGATGTTAATATAAAAAAAATTGGTCTTCATGATTTGAGGCATAAATTGACAATTATACCGCAAGATCCGATCATTTTTTCGGGAACTATTAGAATGAACTTGGACCCTTTCAGAGAAAAAAAAGATGAAGATTTGTGGAAAGCGTTGGATTTGGCGGGTTTAAAAGATTTTGTGTATGGACTTGAGAACAAGTTGGACTATGAGTGTGCAGAGGGAGGAGAAAATTTCAGTGTTGGTCAACGACAACTGATTTGTTTGGCCAGAGCACTTTTGAGAAAGACAAAAATTTTAATTCTAGATGAAGCCACTGCCAGTATTGATCATCAGACTGACAAACAAATACAAATGACTATCCGGAAGGAGTTTACTGATTGTACTGTGCTGACTATAGCGCATAGATTGAACACCATTATGGATAGTTCTAGGATAATGGTACTTGATCAGGGAAAAATTGTAGAATTTGATTCACCACAAAATTTAGGTAATTCTATTAAATTTAACTCTTAGAATTAATACGATTATTTTAATAATAATTAATAACTTAAAATAAGAAATTAAGATTTTTTCTAAAATTATTAAGTCCATTTTATAAAATAAATGATAGAACTAAAAAAAGTGTTATTCTAGTTAACAACGGATTAGGTCATAAATTGGTTGAATTTCCTAGATTAACTTTAAAATATTCTATCAAATTCTTTAAATTCTTTAAATTTTTCTGTGCTAGAACTTTTTATTTTTTTTATTCATAAAACAGATTGCTGAAAAAATTGAAAAAATTAATCCATCTTTTTATTTGAGTCCTAATAAGTTTAGATTAAAGTATGTCGACTGCATGTGGTTTGAAATGAAAATTTCAAATAATTTTATTTAAATAAATATTTTAATAAGCAATCAATTTGTTATAAACCAAAGAAAAGTAATAGTAACCAAACAAAAGTAATAAAATAATAACTTTATTAATAAATGGCCACTTCTAGCCTAAGCAAATTATAAAGAAAATAAATTTCTCACTCCAATTTGGCTATTGGTCAATGCGCAACTCTCCAGATTAACATTTTGATAGAAATTCTGCAACTGGCACTCGAATTCTTAGAATTCAGTCAAAAAATTGTTCATTGTTCAATCAGTCAAAAATTTAGGATTTAAATTCAAATTTAAATCCTAAATTTAAAGAACTTTTATATGCAAAATTTAAATTAATTTTTAAATAATATTTTTTTTTTAAATTTAGAAACCAAACTAAATAAATTAATTAACAAATGAACGAAAAAGCAATACCACTCAAGGTAGCACTGCGCATTCGGCCGTTAAATCAGCGCGAAAAAAACGATGCATTCTCGGAATGTCTGCGCACAATTTCAAACGAGCCTCAAGTGATAATCGGCAAGGACAAGTCGTTCACATACGACTTTGTATTTGGAAAGAATACGCCTCAGATAGACATCTACGAAGCGTCCGTGCAGCCGCTGCTAGACTCTCTATTCAAGGGATACCTTTATCGGGAAGCACACGCAGTTCACATACGGGCACCTGGACCACCTGCTCATAGCACATCGTGACCAAGCAAATCTCCAAGTCTTTGTCAATGTGCTCAGGGCAAAGCTTAAGCTAGCAGTGTGGGTGCTAAACGTGAAGAAATCCGTCTTAAAACCGGTCAGAAAACTAACTTTCCTGGGGGCCGAGTGGGACGGTTCAGGTATCAGGCTTAAGCTCCAAAATCTGTCTAGGAGATGGCTTTTTCCCTCCTGACGTCTGATCCAAAGGGGAGGACCCTCGCGAGAGTACGGGGGTACCTCAATTATTATGGGGGGTTCATCGGGAAGGTGAGCCCAGTTGGTGACTGAAACTGATTTTAAAGATATAATTGATTCGAATGGAAAATATGATCCTAATAGTCAAGACTCAATTGGTTCTTTATTTGATTTTGAAAAAGTAATTGATAATTGATATATTCAATATTAAATATAAAAATCAAAACCACATTAATTAAAACATCTTTAAAATCTGTTTGTATCAAGCGGTTTTTTTTTCACACCATTCTCTGAGCCATTTTGGACTAAATTTTTGTCATTTTTTAATTTATTCAATAAATGATATTTATTAATTTTAGATTTCTTAATTGATCTCAATTTTTTGCATGAATCACCTTTTGTTTTTATCTCAACATGTCTGACTTGTTCTTCCATTCTATTAAAATAATTAATAAACCTTTATGTTAGAAACATATTAAAATACTTCTGATCAATAGATCGTTCTGGGTATTCACCGCATCATTTACGTTTTTTTATTAATGTTTCAATATCCAATGGCAACTAGAAATTATAACTATCAGACTGAAGCCTCAAAATTTGTCAAGGAGATGGCTTTTTCCCTCCTGACGTCTGATCCAAAGGGGAGGACCCTCGCGAGAGTACGGGGGTACCTCAATTATTATGGGGGGTTCATCGGGAAGGTGAGCCCAGTTGGTGACTGAAACTGATTTTAAAGATATAATTGATTCGAATGGAAAATATGATCCTAATAGTCAAGACTCAATTGGTTCTTTATTTGATTTTGAAAAAGTAATTGATAATTGATATATTCAATAATAAATATAAAAATCAAAACCACATTAATTAAAACATCTTTAAAATCTGTTTGTATCAAGCGGTTTTTTTTTTCACACCATTCTCTGAGCCATTTTGGACTAAATTTTTGTCATTTTTTAATTTATTCAATAAATGATATTTATTAATTTTAGATTTCTTAATTGATCTCAATTTTTTGCATGAATCACCTTTTGTTTTTATCTCAACATGTCTGACTTGTTCTTCCATTCTATTAAAATAATTAATAAACCTTTATGTTAGAAACATATTAAAATACTTCTGATCAATAGATCGTTCTGGGTATTCACCGCATCATTTACGTTTTTTTATTAATGTTTCAATATCCAATGGCAACTAGAAATTATAACTATCAGACTGAAGCCTCAAAATTTGTCAAGGAGATGGCTTTTTCCCTCCTGACGTCTGATCCAAAGGGGAGGACCCTCGCGAGAGTACGGGGGTACCTCAATTATTATGGGGGGTTCATCGGGAAGGTGAGCCCAGTTGGTGACTGAAACTGATTTTAAAGATATAATTGATTCGAATGGAAAATATGATCCTAATAGTCAAGACTCAATTGGTTCTTTATTTGATTTTGAAAAAGTAATTGATAATTGATATATTCAATAATAAATATAAAAATCAAAACCACATTAATTAAAACATCTTTAAAATCTGTTTGTATCAAGCGGTTTTTTTTTCACACCATTCTCTGAGCCATTTTGGACTAAATTTTTGTCATTTTTTAATTTATTCAATAAATGATATTTATTAATTTTAGATTTCTTAATTGATCTCAATTTTTTGCATGAATCACCTTTTGTTTTTATCTCAACATGTCTGACTTGTTCTTCCATTCTATTAAAATAATTAATAAACCTTTATGTTAGAAACATATTAAAATACTTCTGATCAATAGATCGTTCTGGGTATTCACCGCATCATTTACGTTTTTTTATTAATGTTTCAATATCCAATGGCAACTAGAAATTATAACTATCAGACTGAAGCCTCAAAATTTGTCAAGGAGATGGCTTTTTCCCTCCTGACGTCTGATCCAAAGGGGAGGACCCTCGCGAGAGTACGGGGGTACCTCAATTATTATGGGGGGTTCATCGGGAAGGTGAGCCCAGTTGGTGACTGAAACTGATTTTAAAGATATAATTGATTCGAATGGAAAATATGATCCTAATAGTCAAGACTCAATTGGTTCTTTATTTGATTTTGAAAAAGTAATTGATAATTGATATATTCAATAATAAATATAAAAATCAAAACCACATTAATTAAAACATCTTTAAAATCTGTTTGTATCAAGCGGTTTTTTTTTCACACCATTCTCTGAGCCATTTTGGACTAAATTTTTGTCATTTTTTAATTTATTCAATAAATGATATTTATTAATTTTAGATTTCTTAATTGATCTCAATTTTTTGCATGAATCACCTTTTGTTTTTATCTCAACATGTCTGACTTGTTCTTCCATTCTATTAAAATAATTAATAAACCTTTATGTTAGAAACATATTAAAATACTTCTGATCAATAGATCGTTCTGGGTATTCACCGCATCATTTACGTTTTTTTATTAATGTTTCAATATCCAATGGCAACTAGAAATTATAACTATCAGACTGAAGCCTCAAAATTTGTCAAGGAGATGGCTTTTTCCCTCCTGACGTCTGATCCAAAGGGGAGGACCCTCGCGAGAGTACGGGGGTACCTCAATTATTATGGGGGGTTCATCGGGAAGGTGAGCCCAGTTGGTGACTGAAACTGATTTTAAAGATATAATTGATTCGAATGGAAAATATGATCCTAATAGTCAAGACTCAATTGGTTCTTTATTTGATTTTGAAAAAGTAATTGATAATTGATATATTCAATAATAAATATAAAAATCAAAACCACATTAATTAAAACATCTTTAAAATCTGTTTGTATCAAGCGGTTTTTTTTTCACACCATTCTCTGAGCCATTTTGGACTAAATTTTTGTCATTTTTTAATTTATTCAATAAATGATATTTATTAATTTTAGATTTCTTAATTGATCTCAATTTTTTGCATGAATCACCTTTTGTTTTTATCTCAACATGTCTGACTTGTTCTTCCATTCTATTAAAATAATTAATAAACCTTTATGTTAGAAACATATTAAAATACTTCTGATCAATAGATCGTTCTGGGTATTCACCGCATCATTTACGTTTTTTTATTAATGTTTCAATATCCAATGGCAACTAGAAATTATAACTATCAGACTGAAGCCTCAAAATTTGTCAAGGAGATGGCTTTTTCCCTCCTGACGTCTGATCCAAAGGGGAGGACCCTCGCGAGAGTACGGGGGTACCTCAATTATTATGGGGGGTTCATCGGGAAGGTGAGCCCAGTTGGTGACTGAAACTGATTTTAAAGATATAATTGATTCGAATGGAAAATATGATCCTAATAGTCAAGACTCAATTGGTTCTTTATTTGATTTTGAAAAAGTAATTGATAATTGATATATTCAATAATAAATATAAAAATCAAAACCACATTAATTAAAACATCTTTAAAATCTGTTTGTATCAAGCGGTTTTTTTTTCACACCATTCTCTGAGCCATTTTGGACTAAATTTTTGTCATTTTTTAATTTATTCAATAAATGATATTTATTAATTTTAGATTTCTTAATTGATCTCAATTTTTTGCATGAATCACCTTTTGTTTTTATCTCAACATGTCTGACTTGTTCTTCCATTCTATTAAAATAATTAATAAACCTTTATGTTAGAAACATATTAAAATACTTCTGATCAATAGATCGTTCTGGGTATTCACCGCATCATTTACGTTTTTTTATTAATGTTTCAATATCCAATGGCAACTAGAAATTATAACTATCAGACTGAAGCCTCAAAATTTGTCAAGGAGATGGCTTTTTCCCTCCTGACGTCTGATCCAAAGGGGAGGACCCTCGCGAGAGTACGGGGGTACCTCAATTATTATGGGGGGTTCATCGGGAAGGTGAGCCCAGTTGGTGACTGAAACTGATTTTAAAGATATAATTGATTCGAATGGAAAATATGATCCTAATAGTCAAGACTCAATTGGTTCTTTATTTGATTTTGAAAAAGTAATTGATAATTGATATATTCAATAATAAATATAAAAATCAAAACCACATTAATTAAAACATCTTTAAAATCTGTTTGTATCAAGCGGTTTTTTTTTCACACCATTCTCTGAGCCATTTTGGACTAAATTTTTGTCATTTTTTAATTTATTCAATAAATGATATTTATTAATTTTAGATTTCTTAATTGATCTCAATTTTTTGCATGAATCACCTTTTGTTTTTATCTCAACATGTCTGACTTGTTCTTCCATTCTATTAAAATAATTAATAAACCTTTATGTTAGAAACATATTAAAATACTTCTGATCAATAGATCGTTCTGGGTATTCACCGCATCATTTACGTTTTTTTATTAATGTTTCAATATCCAATGGCAACTAGAAATTATAACTATCAGACTGAAGCCTCAAAATTTGTCAAGGAGATGGCTTTTTCCCTCCTGACGTCTGATCCAAAGGGGAGGACCCTCGCGAGAGTACGGGGGTACCTCAATTATTATGGGGGGTTCATCGGGAAGGTGAGCCCAGTTGGTGACTGAAACTGATTTTAAAGATATAATTGATTCGAATGGAAAATATGATCCTAATAGTCAAGACTCAATTGGTTCTTTATTTGATTTTGAAAAAGTAATTGATAATTGATATATTCAATAATAAATATAAAAATCAAAACCACATTAATTAAAACATCTTTAAAATCTGTTTGTATCAAGCGGTTTTTTTTTTCACACCATTCTCTGAGCCATTTTGGACTAAATTTTTGTCATTTTTTAATTTATTCAATAAATGATATTTATTAATTTTAGATTTCTTAATTGATCTCAATTTTTTGCATGAATCACCTTTTGTTTTTATCTCAACATGTCTGACTTGTTCTTCCATTCTATTAAAATAATTAATAAACCTTTATGTTAGAAACATATTAAAATACTTCTGATCAATAGATCGTTCTGGGTATTCACCGCATCATTTACGTTTTTTTATTAATGTTTCAATATCCAATGGCAACTAGAAATTATAACTATCAGACTGAAGCCTCAAAATTTGTCAAGGAGATGGCTTTTTCCCTCCTGACGTCTGATCCAAAGGGGAGGACCCTCGCGAGAGTACGGGGGTACCTCAATTATTATGGGGGGTTCATCGGGAAGGTGAGCCCAGTTGGTGACTGAAACTGATTTTAAAGATATAATTGATTCGAATGGAAAATATGATCCTAATAGTCAAGACTCAATTGGTTCTTTATTTGATTTTGAAAAAGTAATTGATAATTGATATATTCAATAATAAATATAAAAATCAAAACCACATTAATTAAAACATCTTTAAAATCTGTTTGTATCAAGCGGTTTTTTTTTCACACCATTCTCTGAGCCATTTTGGACTAAATTTTTGTCATTTTTTAATTTATTCAATAAATGATATTTATTAATTTTAGATTTCTTAATTGATCTCAATTTTTTGCATGAATCACCTTTTGTTTTTATCTCAACATGTCTGACTTGTTCTTCCATTCTATTAAAATAATTAATAAACCTTTATGTTAGAAACATATTAAAATACTTCTGATCAATAGATCGTTCTGGGTATTCACCGCATCATTTACGTTTTTTTATTAATGTTTCAATATCCAATGGCAACTAGAAATTATAACTATCAGACTGAAGCCTCAAAATTTGTCAAGGAGATGGCTTTTTCCCTCCTGACGTCTGATCCAAAGGGGAGGACCCTCGCGAGAGTACGGGGGTACCTCAATTATTATGGGGGGTTCATCGGGAAGGTGAGCCCAGTTGGTGACTGAAACTGATTTTAAAGATATAATTGATTCGAATGGAAAATATGATCCTAATAGTCAAGACTCAATTGGTTCTTTATTTGATTTTGAAAAAGTAATTGATAATTGATATATTCAATAATAAATATAAAAATCAAAACCACATTAATTAAAACATCTTTAAAATCTGTTTGTATCAAGCGGTTTTTTTTTTCACACCATTCTCTGAGCCATTTTGGACTAAATTTTTGTCATTTTTTAATTTATTCAATAAATGATATTTATTAATTTTAGATTTCTTAATTGATCTCAATTTTTTGCATGAATCACCTTTTGTTTTTATCTCAACATGTCTGACTTGTTCTTCCATTCTATTAAAATAATTAATAAACCTTTATGTTAGAAACATATTAAAATACTTCTGATCAATAGATCGTTCTGGGTATTCACCGCATCATTTACGTTTTTTTATTAATGTTTCAATATCCAATGGCAACTAGAAATTATAACTATCAGACTGAAGCCTCAAAATTTGTCAAGGAGATGGCTTTTTCCCTCCTGACGTCTGATCCAAAGGGGAGGACCCTCGCGAGAGTACGGGGGTACCTCAATTATTATGGGGGGTTCATCGGGAAGGTGAGCCCAGTTGGTGACTGAAACTGATTTTAAAGATATAATTGATTCGAATGGAAAATATGATCCTAATAGTCAAGACTCAATTGGTTCTTTATTTGATTTTGAAAAAGTAATTGATAATTGATATATTCAATAATAAATATAAAAATCAAAACCACATTAATTAAAACATCTTTAAAATCTGTTTGTATCAAGCGGTTTTTTTTTTCACACCATTCTCTGAGCCATTTTGGACTAAATTTTTGTCATTTTTTAATTTATTCAATAAATGATATTTATTAATTTTAGATTTCTTAATTGATCTCAATTTTTTGCATGAATCACCTTTTGTTTTTATCTCAACATGTCTGACTTGTTCTTCCATTCTATTAAAATAATTAATAAACCTTTATGTTAGAAACATATTAAAATACTTCTGATCAATAGATCGTTCTGGGTATTCACCGCATCATTTACGTTTTTTTATTAATGTTTCAATATCCAATGGCAACTAGAAATTATAACTATCAGACTGAAGCCTCAAAATTTGTCAAGGAGATGGCTTTTTCCCTCCTGACGTCTGATCCAAAGGGGAGGACCCTCGCGAGAGTACGGGGGTACCTCAATTATTATGGGGGGTTCATCGGGAAGGTGAGCCCAGTTGGTGACTGAAACTGATTTTAAAGATATAATTGATTCGAATGGAAAATATGATCCTAATAGTCAAGACTCAATTGGTTCTTTATTTGATTTTGAAAAAGTAATTGATAATTGATATATTCAATAATAAATATAAAAATCAAAACCACATTAATTAAAACATCTTTAAAATCTGTTTGTATCAAGCGGTTTTTTTTTCACACCATTCTCTGAGCCATTTTGGTACTAAATTTTTGTCATTTTTTAATTTATTCAATAAATGATATTTATTAATTTTAGATTTCTTAATTGATCTCAATTTTTTGCATGAATCACCTTTTGTTTTTATCTCAACATGTCTGACTTGTTCTTCCATTCTATTAAAATAATTAATAAACCTTTATGTTAGAAACATATTAAAATACTTCTGATCAATAGATCGTTCTGGGTATTCACCGCATCATTTACGTTTTTTTATTAATGTTTCAATATCCAATGGCAACTAGAAATTATAACTATCAGACTGAAGCCTCAAAATTTGTCAAGGAGATGGCTTTTTCCCTCCTGACGTCTGATCCAAAGGGGAGGACCCTCGCGAGAGTACGGGGGTACCTCAATTATTATGGGGGGTTCATCGGGAAGGTGAGCCCAGTTGGTGACTGAAACTGATTTTAAAGATATAATTGATTCGAATGGAAAATATGATCCTAATAGTCAAGACTCAATTGGTTCTTTATTTGATTTTGAAAAAGTAATTGATAATTGATATATTCAATAATAAATATAAAAATCAAAACCACATTAATTAAAACATCTTTAAAATCTGTTTGTATCAAGCGGTTTTTTTTTTCACACCATTCTCTGAGCCATTTTGGACTAAATTTTTGTCATTTTTTAATTTATTCAATAAATGATATTTATTAATTTTAGATTTCTTAATTGATCTCAATTTTTTGCATGAATCACCTTTTGTTTTTATCTCAACATGTCTGACTTGTTCTTCCATTCTATTAAAATAATTAATAAACCTTTATGTTAGAAACATATTAAAATACTTCTGATCAATAGATCGTTCTGGGTATTCACCGCATCATTTACGTTTTTTTATTAATGTTTCAATATCCAATGGCAACTAGAAATTATAACTATCAGACTGAAGCCTCAAAATTTGTCAAGGAGATGGCTTTTTCCCTCCTGACGTCTGATCCAAAGGGGAGGACCCTCGCGAGAGTACGGGGGTACCTCAATTATTATGGGGGGTTCATCGGGAAGGTGAGCCCAGTTGGTGACTGAAACTGATTTTAAAGATATAATTGATTCGAATGGAAAATATGATCCTAATAGTCAAGACTCAATTGGTTCTTTATTTGATTTTGAAAAAGTAATTGATAATTGATATATTCAATAATAAATATAAAAATCAAAACCACATTAATTAAAACATCTTTAAAATCTGTTTGTATCAAGCGGTTTTTTTTTCACACCATTCTCTGAGCCATTTTGGACTAAATTTTTGTCATTTTTTAATTTATTCAATAAATGATATTTATTAATTTTAGATTTCTTAATTGATCTCAATTTTTGGCATGAATCACCTTTTGTTTTTATCTCAACATGTCTGACTTGTTCTTCCATTCTATTAAAATAATTAATAAACCTTTATGTTAGAAACATATTAAAATACTTCTGATCAATAGATCGTTCTGGGTATTCACCGCATCATTTACGTTTTTTTATTAATGTTTCAATATCCAATGGCAACTAGAAATTATAACTATCAGACTGAAGCCTCAAAATTTGTCAAGGAGATGGCTTTTTCCCTCCTGACGTCTGATCCAAAGGGGAGGACCCTCGCGAGAGTACGGGGGTACCTCAATTATTATGGGGGGTTCATCGGGAAGGTGAGCCCAGTTGGTGACTGAAACTGATTTTAAAGATATAATTGATTCGAATGGAAAATATGATCCTAATAGTCAAGACTCAATTGGTTCTTTATTTGATTTTGAAAAAGTAATTGATAATTGATATATTCAATAATAAATATAAAAATCAAAACCACATTAATTAAAACATCTTTAAAATCTGTTTGTATCAAGCGGTTTTTTTTTTCACACCATTCTCTGAGCCATTTTGGACTAAATTTTTGTCATTTTTTAATTTATTCAATAAATGATATTTATTAATTTTAGATTTCTTAATTGATCTCAATTTTTTGCATGAATCACCTTTTGTTTTTATCTCAACATGTCTGACTTGTTCTTCCATTCTATTAAAATAATTAATAAACCTTTATGTTAGAAACATATTAAAATACTTCTGATCAATAGATCGTTCTGGGTATTCACCGCATCATTTACGTTTTTTTATTAATGTTTCAATATCCAATGGCAACTAGAAATTATAACTATCAGACTGAAGCCTCAAAATTTGTCAAGGAGATGGCTTTTTCCCTCCTGACGTCTGATCCAAAGGGGAGGACCCTCGCGAGAGTACGGGGGTACCTCAATTATTATGGGGGGTTCATCGGGAAGGTGAGCCCAGTTGGTGACTGAAACTGATTTTAAAGATATAATTGATTCGAATGGAAAATATGATCCTAATAGTCAAGACTCAATTGGTTCTTTATTTGATTTTGAAAAAGTAATTGATAATTGATATATTCAATAATAAATATAAAAATCAAAACCACATTAATTAAAACATCTTTAAAATCTGTTTGTATCAAGCGGTTTTTTTTTTCACACCATTCTCTGAGCCATTTTGGACTAAATTTTTGTCATTTTTTAATTTATTCAATAAATGATATTTATTAATTTTAGATTTCTTAATTGATCTCAATTTTTTGCATGAATCACCTTTTGTTTTTATCTCAACATGTCTGACTTGTTCTTCCATTCTATTAAAATAATTAATAAACCTTTATGTTAGAAACATATTAAAATACTTCTGATCAATAGATCGTTCTGGGTATTCACCGCATCATTTACGTTTTTTTATTAATGTTTCAATATCCAATGGCAACTAGAAATTATAACTATCAGACTGAAGCCTCAAAATTTGTCAAGGAGATGGCTTTTTCCCTCCTGACGTCTGATCCAAAGGGGAGGACCCTCGCGAGAGTACGGGGGTACCTCAATTATTATGGGGGGTTCATCGGGAAGGTGAGCCCAGTTGGTGACTGAAACTGATTTTAAAGATATAATTGATTCGAATGGAAAATATGATCCTAATAGTCAAGACTCAATTGGTTCTTTATTTGATTTTGAAAAAGTAATTGATAATTGATATATTCAATAATAAATATAAAAATCAAAACCACATTAATTAAAACATCTTTAAAATCTGTTTGTATCAAGCGGTTTTTTTTTCACACCATTCTCTGAGCCATTTTGGACTAAATTTTTGTCATTTTTTAATTTATTCAATAAATGATATTTATTAATTTTAGATTTCTTAATTGATCTCAATTTTTGGCATGAATCACCTTTTGTTTTTATCTCAACATGTCTGACTTGTTCTTCCATTCTATTAAAATAATTAATAAACCTTTATGTTAGAAACATATTAAAATACTTCTGATCAATAGATCGTTCTGGGTATTCACCGCATCATTTACGTTTTTTTATTAATGTTTCAATATCCAATGGCAACTAGAAATTATAACTATCAGACTGAAGCCTCAAAATTTGTCAAGGAGATGGCTTTTTCCCTCCTGACGTCTGATCCAAAGGGGAGGACCCTCGCGAGAGTACGGGGGTACCTCAATTATTATGGGGGGTTCATCGGGAAGGTGAGCCCAGTTGGTGACTGAAACTGATTTTAAAGATATAATTGATTCGAATGGAAAATATGATCCTAATAGTCAAGACTCAATTGGTTCTTTATTTGATTTTGAAAAAGTAATTGATAATTGATATATTCAATAATAAATATAAAAATCAAAACCACATTAATTAAAACATCTTTAAAATCTGTTTGTATCAAGCGGTTTTTTTTTTCACACCATTCTCTGAGCCATTTTGGACTAAATTTTTGTCATTTTTTAATTTATTCAATAAATGATATTTATTAATTTTAGATTTCTTAATTGATCTCAATTTTTTGCATGAATCACCTTTTGTTTTTATCTCAACATGTCTGACTTGTTCTTCCATTCTATTAAAATAATTAATAAACCTTTATGTTAGAAACATATTAAAATACTTCTGATCAATAGATCGTTCTGGGTATTCACCGCATCATTTACGTTTTTTTATTAATGTTTCAATATCCAATGGCAACTAGAAATTATAACTATCAGACTGAAGCCTCAAAATTTGTCAAGGAGATGGCTTTTTCCCTCCTGACGTCTGATCCAAAGGGGAGGACCCTCGCGAGAGTACGGGGGTACCTCAATTATTATGGGGGGTTCATCGGGAAGGTGAGCCCAGTTGGTGACTGAAACTGATTTTAAAGATATAATTGATTCGAATGGAAAATATGATCCTAATAGTCAAGACTCAATTGGTTCTTTATTTGATTTTGAAAAAGTAATTGATAATTGATATATTCAATAATAAATATAAAAATCAAAACCACATTAATTAAAACATCTTTAAAATCTGTTTGTATCAAGCGGTTTTTTTTTCACACCATTCTCTGAGCCATTTTGGACTAAATTTTTGTCATTTTTTAATTTATTCAATAAATGATATTTATTAATTTTAGATTTCTTAATTGATCTCAATTTTTTGCATGAATCACCTTTTGTTTTTATCTCAACATGTCTGACTTGTTCTTCCATTCTATTAAAATAATTAATAAACCTTTATGTTAGAAACATATTAAAATACTTCTGATCAATAGATCGTTCTGGGTATTCACCGCATCATTTACGTTTTTTTATTAATGTTTCAATATCCAATGGCAACTAGAAATTATAACTATCAGACTGAAGCCTCAAAATTTGTCAAGGAGATGGCTTTTTCCCTCCTGACGTCTGATCCAAAGGGGAGGACCCTCGCGAGAGTACGGGGGTACCTCAATTATTATGGGGGGTTCATCGGGAAGGTGAGCCCAGTTGGTGACTGAAACTGATTTTAAAGATATAATTGATTCGAATGGAAAATATGATCCTAATAGTCAAGACTCAATTGGTTCTTTATTTGATTTTGAAAAAGTAATTGATAATTGATATATTCAATAATAAATATAAAAATCAAAACCACATTAATTAAAACATCTTTAAAATCTGTTTGTATCAAGCGGTTTTTTTTTCACACCATTCTCTGAGCCATTTTGGACTAAATTTTTGTCATTTTTTAATTTATTCAATAAATGATATTTATTAATTTTAGATTTCTTAATTGATCTCAATTTTTTGCATGAATCACCTTTTGTTTTTATCTCAACATGTCTGACTTGTTCTTCCATTCTATTAAAATAATTAATAAACCTTTATGTTAGAAACATATTAAAATACTTCTGATCAATAGATCGTTCTGGGTATTCACCGCATCATTTACGTTTTTTTATTAATGTTTCAATATCCAATGGCAACTAGAAATTATAACTATCAGACTGAAGCCTCAAAATTTGTCAAGGAGATGGCTTTTTCCCTCCTGACGTCTGATCCAAAGGGGAGGACCCTCGCGAGAGTACGGGGGTACCTCAATTATTATGGGGGGTTCATCGGGAAGGTGAGCCCAGTTGGTGACTGAAACTGATTTTAAAGATATAATTGATTCGAATGGAAAATATGATCCTAATAGTCAAGACTCAATTGGTTCTTTATTTGATTTTGAAAAAGTAATTGATAATTGATATATTCAATAATAAATATAAAAATCAAAACCACATTAATTAAAACATCTTTAAAATCTGTTTGTATCAAGCGGTTTTTTTTTTCACACCATTCTCTGAGCCATTTTGGACTAAATTTTTGTCATTTTTTAATTTATTCAATAAATGATATTTATTAATTTTAGATTTCTTAATTGATCTCAATTTTTGGCATGAATCACCTTTTGTTTTTATCTCAACATGTCTGACTTGTTCTTCCATTCTATTAAAATAATTAATAAACCTTTATGTTAGAAACATATTAAAATACTTCTGATCAATAGATCGTTCTGGGTATTCACCGCATCATTTACGTTTTTTTATTAATGTTTCAATATCCAATGGCAACTAGAAATTATAACTATCAGACTGAAGCCTCAAAATTTGTCAAGGAGATGGCTTTTTCCCTCCTGACTTCTGATTCAAAGGGGAGGACCCTTGCGAGAGTATGGGGCTACCTCAATTATTATGGGGGGTTCATCGGGAAGGTTGGCCCTGTGATTAACACGTTCATCCGCATGTCGCTGGTGACGCGGAAGGACCCCTTTATATATCTCAGCCTCGTCGTAAACATTGACAGGCTAAGATTCAGATTAAACCCTACGAAAAAAGCAGAGCGCTGGTACACCGACGTCAGCGAGTACCAGCTCGGAGCAGTAGAAAGCCTGTGTACTTTTCGTTGTAATAAAGCTGGAATAGCCGAAGCTGAAGTTCTTGTTCATGCTTTTTTAAAGAAAAAAGAATGAAAAAATAATGACCATAATTACCAAAATTGCCAAATTACCATTTCATTTCTGAGCCTTTGGTACTTTTCAGCTTCTTCTTTCTCAAGTATAGATTCTTTTTTTTCGGCTGCAACTCCTCGTTTTTTTTGAAAGTTAGCTTGGGTCTCGTGTTCGGCCTTTTCCATATCTGCCTTTAACTTTTCATACTCTTCCTTTAGTTCGATTGATCGGCTGATTTCTTCGAACACTTGAGTAATTTTCGTTTTTTTTGGGTGCTAAACGTGAAGAAATCCGTCTTTAATCGGTCCGAAAACTAACCTTCCTTGAGGCCGAGTGAGACGGTTTAAGTATCAGGCTGAAGCTCCAAAATTTGTCAAGGAGATGGCTTTTTCCATCCTGACGTCTGATTCAAAGGGGAGGACCCTCGCGAGAGTATGGGGGCACCTCCATTATTATTGGGGATCATCGGGAAGGTAGGCCCGGTTGGTGACCAGGTATTTTTTCTGACTGGTCACATATTCAATGGTCACCTAATATTAAGTATAAGAATTTATTAAACAGAGTGTTAAACTTGGTGAATGATTTTCATTCTCATTTGTTAAATTTTTATTCATTTTCTAAAAGAAAAATTATAAAAATATAAGTGTAAATAAAATTTTAAATTTTCGTTTAAAAAAAAATATCAAAATATTGCTGAAAATATGAAATTGAAAAATTTGTTCAAAGAAGTCGAATAAAGTGAAGTTGAACTTGTCTCTAAACTTTTTGAAAAGAATTACCACATAAAACTATTAGATATTAAGCTCAATATCAAGAATATAATTTGAAATACTAATTTCAAACTAATTTAAGTGTTTGGTTTAGTATTGTCAATATTTAACGCAAATTTAATCAAAAGTGACACTAAGCAAGCAAGAAGTCCCGATAAAAATGAATATGCTATAAAATTTATCTTAATTTTTTTTAAGTCACTAAATAAAATAACACATAATTATTTTTAATTATAATATTTAAAGATTAATAAATTCTTGAAATAAATGTCAAAAAATAAAATTTTAAAACTAGAAAAAAATTTTTATTAAATATCTAAATAAGTTAAATTTGGCCATTTTGAATTGAATTTTTTTTTTAGTTACATCTAAATGTGGTTTAGAATTTTTTACTCAAATGATTGTTAGTTTTTATTTTTAAAAGCTAGGAATATATAATTTTAATGTTTTGAATTGAATTTTAATTAGAAATTCAACAAATTTTAATTTTTCAAGTTGATTTTTTAAATGGTGAATCTAATTTGTAGTAGTAGTATTGGGACTGTGGTATAGTTAATCTCTAAACCCTGATCCTATTGAAGCACTCATTTTGCTTTTTTTATTAGATGAGTTATTTTGGGTCTTGACTGTTATGTGACCAGTGACTACGCCAACAATCTTTAATTAAATAGTAAAATAAAAATAATATGTTTATTTTGAATTTGAAAAAATATTTACTTGAGTCAAGATGTCTAATTGTTGCTGATTTTCAAATGTTTCCAATTTTTTTTTGTCTTTACTTTTTCTTTATACAAATTGAGCTCTTCGACTAGGTTGCTATTTCTTGTTTCGTTGTTAATTATTTCCAATATGAAAAGGATAATCGTGAACTAAAAAACAAAGTTATTCAATCGGAAACTTTAGTTCACGATTCTCTTTTTCATATTACATATTATATGAATTGCTAGCATTGCAATATGAATTGCATCCTTCTCGAGCTCAAAAAATTGCTCAAAATCAAATTAAACGTCCATCTGCTGATTTTTATTTTTAGATTTTTAGCTGATACCAAAATATCTTTGTAAAAAATTTTTTTTAAGTAATTTTAGTAAAAAAAAAATAAAGATTAAGGCAGAGTTGTTTAAAAGTCACAAGTCTCAAGTCAAGTCCCAGTCCGAACTTGGACTTTTTTTTGGGACTTTTAAACAGCTCTGCCTAAATCTTTATAATTACTTGATTTTAAAATGAATTCTCATTTTTAAATTAATTAAGCAATTTTATGACAAGTAAGTCATTTTCATATTCATCAAGTAAAATTGGTGAAAAATCAGTAATATTTAGTTAATAAACAAGCAAACGCCTTTTAATGTTTATTTTTTTTAAACATGCGCTGAAGCGGTATTTTATAATTCTATTTGAGTAATAAAAATTCTTTTTAATCTATTCCAATTTATGTCTTCTTAACTTTAATTTATTTAGCTTATTTCCTTTATTTTAATTCTTTTTTTTTATCTCATTTTATTAACTTTAATTTGAATTTTTATTTTATTTTTTTTTTAATTTATTCTGAAGGAGCTCTAGCTCGGTACAGAAAACAAATAAATAAATAATAACTTTTTTTAAATTTGAGTTTACCATTTTTTAAAGCTGCAGATTAAATTTGCAAAGACTTTTGAGACAATGAATTCCTAAACGTACAGAAATAATTTTTTTTTTAATTTTTTTTTTAATTTTAATCATTTTGTTATGTTCCTTTTTACTTAATTTTGTCTCCAGTTAGAAATAAAACAAAAAAAAATTATTTGAAAATATTTTTTAAATTACCCTGGCATCTCCAATTTCGTTTAAGATCTTAGCATATTCATTATCAAATTCCACACATAGAACTTTGGCCTTTTCTATTTCTTCATTCATTTGAAGTTCCATCTGTTTTTGATGATTTATTTTGGTTTCGGTATTACTGAAATAAAACACAAATAAAATCAAATTTTTTCTCAATAAAAAAAAATACTTAATGTATTCGATTAATTTATTTAATTTAAGTTTTTGTTCTTCAAGCTCATATTCCTTTTGTTTTATTTTCAAATTGGCATCGTTCCTTTTTCTCATTTCATTGTCCAATCTGACCTGGTCGAGCTTTTGCTCGCGCAACAAACCATCCAATTGATCCTGGAATTGAGTATTTTGCTGTTCCACAAGTTCTTTCAATCGTTGATACTCTGTCATTTGAGATTCCCTCAGCTCCAAGCTAATACCCGGACTTAAATACTCTTGCTCGACACTTTTTTCGAATTCGAATTTTTCTTGTTCTAAATTTTTCAAATCTTCCTCAATCTGTCTTGTCTCATTTGAGTGCGCTTCGTTGTCTTTGAGAGCCGAATCTCGGCATGTTTTCAAAGTTTCCATTTTTTTTAGAAAGTGCGACGAGTTTTCTTTGGCCTTGATGAATTGAGGTTTCTTCCTGGCCAAATTTATTTCCAATTCCTTAATCATTTCGTCTAATTTGGAAATTTCGCGATTTTTTTGACCCTGCACTTATTTCTTTTCCTTTATTTCCTCGTCCACTTTGTCCCTTTTGCTCTCCAAACTTTTAATCTCCAACTTTTTTCTATCAAGCTCGTCATTTACATCAACTGTGGACTTTTCGTTGTAATAAAGCTGGAATATTCGAAGCTGAAGTTATTGTTCATGCTTTTTTAAAGAAAAAAGAATGAAAAAAAAATGACCATAATTACCAAAATTACCAAATTACCATTTCATGTCTGAGCCTTTGGTACTTTTCAGCTTCTTCTTTTTCAAGTATAGATTCTTTTTTTTCGGCTGCAACTCCTCGTTTTTTTTGAAAGTTAGCTTGGGTCTCGTGTTCGGCCTTTTCCATATCTGCCTTTAACTTTTCATACTCTTCCTTTAGTTCGATTGATCGGCTGATTTCTTCGAACACTTGAGTAATTTCCTTGGCGTTTTTGATCGCTATGGACTCGACCAGACCCTGATAGACCAAAAAATTTTTTGCCTTAAGATAAATGCCAATTTTTTCAAGCTCATTTTGATAATCAATCGAATTGGTTACTTTGCCATCTATTCTGTACTCGGATGAAGATCCAACAACTGTTCGAGTGAACTTGGTCTCTTTGCCAATGTCATCTTCAGCAGCCTGTCTGTTTTCTTCGTCCGAAGCTGTGCTCATTTGTTCATAGGAGTAAACAAAGCTGACACTTGCGCGATTTGAAGCTGGCTTTCCAATTGGGGCTCCATGTATCAGGTCGCTCAATTTTTTGACGCGCAAATTTTTGGTCGATTCTGCCAGCACAAAGCTCACAGCGTCCATCATATTCGATTTTCCAAAGCCATTGGGTCCTATTATAGCTGTGAACTACTTGAAAGGTCCTATTTTTATAATTCCTTTGTATGATTTAAAATTTTCAAGCTCAATGTATTTTAGATAGCCCATGTTTTAAGCTTTTGGGTCTTTTTTAGTCTCAAGTTAATGTCAATTTTTCCGCTTAATGAGTTTATCTGCAAACGGTAAATTTTTGTTAGTTCATAGCTTTGAAAAAAAGTGCTTAGAAGTATAGCCTTGAAATCAATGCATTTTAGTTTATAGAAGCTTTTTTTTTCAATTTATTATACATTTGATTTGAAAATTCTACTCGGTAATAACTTTATGATTTAAATATGGTTAAAAAAGTAGTCTTCATATTGAACTGAGCGTTTGATAGAACTTTTTTGGTCCGGTTATTTTTTCGAAGAGATTCTTGATTGAAAACTTGTATCTTTGGATTTCGATGCATGGAATAAGTGGTCAGATTTCTGGATTAGGGAAAAAAGGTTTCAGAATCAAATACAGGATGTGTATGAACCAAGTTGGATATTTCAGGATTATGGTCAACAATGTATTGAATAATTTTTAAAGATTCTTTGAAAATTTTCATGAAGGTTCTTTAGATGGCTTTGGAATGGTACCATAAGGAATGAAGTCAAAAATAAATTTGGTGAAAATGGACTGCTTACTGTGTGCTGGCATCAAATGTGTCGAAATGTTGCAAAAGACCTTCATCTAGCTATATCGAAGAATATCATCATCAGAGACTTTAAAAATATGCTTCAAAATTCCTTGTATTATGTTTTTCCTTTACTTTGCTTTAGTAACTAAAGTAACAAGTAAAAGTATAACTAGGACTTGGAAATTAAAAAAAATTCAATTTTTGTAATTTTTTTTACTTTAATTTGGTATGACTGCTTCAGTACAAACTTAAAAATTGTAAGAATCCACAAACAATTTTAACACTTCTCATTTACTTTTTTGTCTTTTTTAAAATAATTTATTTCAGTTCATTTTTTTAAAAGAAAAAAAATTTTAATTTTCAAGTCTTGAAAAATTAAAAAAAAAATTAAAAGTCTTGTCTTGTTTCAAAATTAAAATAATAATTTTTTGAAATAAAAATTAATTAAAATTATAATGAAAATATTTTCTCTTTTATTTTAAAAAAGTATACTAGTTGTTTCTGAATAAAAAATTTATGACTTTTAATTTTTTATATTTGTTAATTCAATTTTCAAAAAAAGTCAAAATAATCACTTGAATTTTTGAAACAAGTAAAAGTCATAACTCGAACTTGACTTGTGATTTCTTAATTTTATGGGTCAACCTATTCCCCACAAACAAAGAACTGTCACCCACAAATCAAAAACTTTTCCCACAATGAAAAAATTTTCAGCACAAAAATAACTTGACTAAGGCAAAAGCTGCTCTCTACAAATAAAAAAACTTCTAAGCACAATTTTTTTCATAAATTTTCAAAATTGTTCATTTCAAAGATTTTTGATTTTTTTGATTATTTTTGGAGATTAAAAAATCCAAAAAAATAAATCAAAATATTTTATTAAGTTGGGCTATTGTAGTCACCAGTTGGTCCTAAATAAGCTAATGGAAAACGGCGAATTTGTTAACAAACCTAAAAAAGTTAGTCCAAAATAAGCTGAAAATTGGTTTTCCCTAAAATAGATTTTAATTAAAATAAAATATCTATCTATACATATATATCAAAATATGGTTATTTTTAGAAAATTTAAGGCAATTTATCTAATTTTCATTTAATAAAAATATTAAATAAAAATATATTTGAACAATTTAAATAAATTAATCACTAAAGACTAAGGACTAAAAGCACACTAAAGACTTTAAATGAGGGAATGAATCATTACATAGAAAAATTAATTAACATAGAAAAGACAAAAAACATAGAAACATTAAACATAGAAAAAAAAAAAACATAGAAATCAATTAAGTGAACAACTGAACATAGAAACCAATAAAACATAGAAATAAAATAGAGCTCACACTTTTTTGTTCTTTGGCTTAATTAATTTAGAATTGAGATTCTTAAAAATGAAAAAAACTAAACAGTTGATTACAAGTAACACGTTTTCACCGAATTTGAACTTACGTTCTCGGAAAATTATTCGACAACCTACGGAAGTTTTAAATAATTTTGGAGCCGATATAGCCATTTCGTTACCATTAGTCGAAGTGCCACAAGACGAACCAATATTCTATGAGCTTTGTAATGAATTTGATTTTGACTTTTTCAATTTCACTGAACAAATATGTAATAAAAAAGAAATTCTTCTTTTAAATTCGAATGACCATTTTGAGATTATTCGAACTCGATGCAACCTAGAAGCAAAAGATAACACTCCATTCGCATGGACATTGACAAAAACTCAAAAAGGAATCGGTTACAAGTTAGCATCATGTGGTTACGCCTATACAGTTGATAAACCAACTATTGATAAAGTCTCAACAGCATCAACTATTTACTGGAAGTGCGAACTTCATAAGAACTGTAGCGGTCGAGCCATTTCGAGTGGTCTAAACTCACCATTAAACCATTCAAGAAAGCACAACCATATTAGAGACAAAGAGCGTGGTGAAGAACTTGTATGTGTTGAAATGGTCAAAGATAAAGCCTTAAATACAAATAACCCACCTAGAGCAATTATGATGGAGATTCAAAAAGGTATGAGTTTAACTGCCTTATGTTCTGTAAGTAAACCCGATGCTATGCGCCAAATGATTCTTAGAGCTAGAACAAAAAAGTTTTCATTCAAGAAGTTTAAAGCAACCTCTATCGCTGAAATTAAAATACCAGACGAGCTTAAAAAAACGTATAGAAACGAAGAATTTTACTGGGATGACAGCGGTTCAGATGACAAAAATAGACTTATAGTCTTTACTACCGAAAAAAATCTATCACTCTTAAACGACTACTGTGACTGGTACGCTGATGGAACTTTTGACATATCTCCTACATTTTTCAAACAGATCTATAGTTTACATATAATAAAAAATGGGACCCTTATTCCTTGTGTCTACGCTATGTTACCTAATAAAAAGCAAACAACCTACAATAAAATGTTTAAGATGGTCAAGTCATTTATTACTAACGATCCCAAGTCAATCAACATGGACTTTGAAAAGGCTGCTATGAATTCAGCTCAAATGATTTTTCGTTGTAAAATTTATGGTTGTTTTTTTCATTTGTCCCAGTCAATTTTTCGCCGTGTACAAAATAAAGGTTACGTTGCTGAATATGCTTTAAACGATGAGTTTCGTCATTCTTTTAAACTTATACAGGCTCTTGCCTTTTTACCACCAAAGGATGTAGTCACAGGTTTTAATCAAATAAAAAAAAGTAGTCCTGAGTCTTTTGAGTGCATTCTGAACTATTTTGAACGTTTTTATATTGGAAAATTAAAACCAAATTCAAAGACACAAAGAGTTGTCCCAATGTTTCCTATTGAATGCTGGAACGTCTTTGAAAGAGTAAAACAAAGACTTCCACGTACCAATAACAACGTTGAGAACTGGCATAGTCGTATACAAGCTGATGTCAGGAAAAAACTTAACGTTTTTATGGTTGTTGAGTTGTTGAGACTTGAACAGGACAAGTCAGAGGGTGATTATGCTCGATTGGTTAATGGAGAGATTTTAAAAAGAAAGTCTTCCAAGAAAGATTATGAGAAAAATATTGAAACATTGGTTGATGGGTACAGTGGCAAAATTAGTGAGCATTTAAAAGGAATGGCTTGTAATTTTTTGGACTTGAAAAAAAAATAAAAACAAACAATTATTTAATTATCATTTTATTTAACCAATAAACAGCTTCGTTTAATTTTTCTATGTTATTCTTTGTTCTATGTTTTTTTTTCTATGTTTTCGATTTTCTATGTTTACTTTTTCTATGTTAATTGATTCTATGTTTTCTCCAGGTACAGTTAATTCTATGTTTTTAAATTTTCTATGTTTCAATATAGTGCCTTAAATGAATCAATACAAAATAAATTAATCATTTCTTTAATATTTGCACTTTAGTTACAAATATTCATTTAAAATAAATGAAACAAATTAAAATATTTTCAAAGCCAAAATGGAGCGTGATTTAGAAATATTTTAAGATCAATACAGACAGTTATGTATTTGAAGTCATGGAATGTAATAAAGTATGTAACACCAAATTAAATTAAAGAAAAAAGGTAACACTAGGTTGTTAATTATTAGTTAAATATTTGACCGTCTTATATGAACTTTTTATGAACTATGAAAATTTAAAATTTATTTTGTCAAATTTATACAAAATTAAAACACAATTGAATAAATAGCTTTTGAATCTGATGGTTTTTTGTTCTCAAGAAATAAAAA
This sequence comes from Brachionus asplanchnoidis, assembly GCA_025491095.1. Lineage (NCBI taxonomy): Eukaryota > Metazoa > Rotifera > Eurotatoria > Ploima > Brachionidae > Brachionus > Brachionus asplanchnoidis. The sequence continues at coordinate 286,746 of JAILYF010000070.1, forward strand.
AAAAATCTTCTTATTGCTGGGTCTGTAAATATTCCAAATGCTCAGCTAGTCTTAAAATAAGTCATGATGGACAATTTACAAACAAAAAATCGAGAGGAAAATAAATCAGATATCAGTGATTCGGAAATTCAGAATGAATCAAACAACAGTCGTTCCTGGGTGACTGCGTGTAACCATGACAATAAAAAGTACAACCTTGACCGCTCCAGGCGAGCTTTGTTCATTCGGCTTGGTGGAATGAAGCTCAAAGTTCTGAGCAAATTGGCCCTTGATGCCTGGCGGTGGCTCGAAGACAAATTCAATCTCAACAAATTGCTTAGTATCTTTGGATTTATTTCCATGGACAGAAATATTCTAAAGCTTGGATGGGCCTGTAAATTGTGAAGCTTTTTTTCCAATTGAACCAACCATTGCAGAGCCAGATGCACATTTTTGCAGTACCCATTTGCCAGTATTGGGTGATGTGCCAATTGACTTTTCTGTCTGGGTAAAGCCTTCAGCAGAGCCGATCGCTATTGATATTAATTGTTTGTTGTCTTCGACGCGGCCCGACACGTCATAGCCAGCTACTGAACACATCAAAATGGTCGTCGTAGATTTGATCTCATTCTCTACAATTTCATTTAAATCGAGCATTTTTTCAGTTTGGTTCAAAAATTGTTCACCAAATATTGAGTTGACAAACGACTTGGCAATCGATATGAATCGATCGGGCCTCATCGCTTTCACAAACAAAAGTTTTTTTAGATGGTCAGCTATTTCGGTCAAGTCAAGTTCACTTGTGTTGCTTTTTTTGTACGCGTTTATAAATTGTTCTGGCACACAAGCTTCTGGATAGCTCATTTCGAGCCATTTGAAAAATTCGACTGAATTTTCGCTGATCAGATTTTTGATGTTGAAGAATGCGGGCAATTTGAGCAAGTAGTTGAGCGATTCGGTTTGATTTGAGTTAAGGGTTTTGACAGCTTGAATGTCGTCTTTGTCACTTGTTAAACTCAGAGTGTTTGAGTTGGCCAGCGCTCTGAAGTAAAAGTCCACGTCGCTTCTTTTGGAATGGAAGCCGCGCACGTAAATACGAACCAGGAGAAGAGCTAGAACAATGCGGTCTTCGTGGAGCATGCCCCTGGCCAAGCGATAGTAGGCCAAATAGAATAGATCTTTGGATAGGATTTTGAGGCGTTGTTGGGGGTCTTTGACATTGGTCAAGTTGGAGTTTTGGTTTAGGACAGTGTTGAAAATTTCGAGAAAGTATTGCATAGAGTATTGGTACAATGAATGTATTTGGTTGAGAACGTCCATGGTGAAGTAGATGCTTGAGCAAACTTGGGAAAGTGACATGTATTGGTTGATAAATGTGTCCACTTATTTCATTATTTGATCGGTTTCGGCCACTTTGCGGCTTATTTCTGATGCTTCTTTTTTCAAGTTTTCCAAACGAGTGATAATTGTGTCATCGTTGAGGATTTTACCTTGATAACAAAATTTTTAAATCAACTTAATCATTTAAAATTGACTTTGCTACACATTTTAATTTATCTATTCTCTTTAGTTTTTCTTAAATTTATTGTATTCTACCTTTAATTAGCTTATTTTATTTTGTTTTTTTGATTTTATTATTTTTTTTTATTAATCTGAAGAAGTCTGTCAATTTTTTAATTTAATTATTTTTTGATTTTTGATTTATATAATTTTATTCTTTATTTTAACTGACTCTACTTTAAATTCTTATTTTATTTAATTTTTTTTGTAATTCTATTTTTAATCTGAAGGAGCTTTTGCTCGGCACAGAAAAACAAATAAATAATGATATGAATACTTTAAAGTGTCAATTTTTCTAATGAATATGATAAAAGTAAAAAAAATTAAAAATCTTTAAGGGTAAATTCTACACGAATTATTCTAGTACTATTTGAAAATAAACCAATTTAGCTTACCTTTTGACTCATTGAGTGTACCAAGTAGATCTTTTTCCAAATGTCTCAATCGCTGCTGATATTCGCCTTGGGTCTTGAGCAAATCAAGTCTTTTCTCTTCCACATCAGGTCGTTCACACTTGAGCACCTGATGCAAACATTGGGCTTGCAGACTAGAACGAGTCACTGTAAAGTTAACAAAAGTAACACGTGAACAAATGTCAGGCGGAAATTCCACAATCGGATCTCTAGTCGACAAAAACATGGTGAACATTGGCGAAAAGTCAATATCCTGATCTCCTAGAGTGATCAAAATTCTGCCACCTGAGCGCCTTATTTCTCTATTCAATACCGAATTCAATATTGGATCATAATTCTCCACATCTTGGATCAGTATTGGATTGCCAAATCTGAGCGCACTTTCCAAATTCATTCTGAACGATGTGTCCAAAAACGATGTCTTGGTTATTTTATTTTCCTTGTAAACATTGAGGATAAACTCAGTAGCTTGACCGGACGGGTCTATGATCAGAGGGTATCTATTGAAGCGTTTGAGCATGATGGCATTTTCAATGCACAGATCATCAGTTGGCAGAGAGTTAGCTGTCCACTGCATTCGCTCATCCGCATTGCTCAGATACTCTATCCTAGCAAGATCATCTATGAACTTAATATTGGCATTTTGTAGACTATAAATCCAAGTATTGAGCAAATTGTTTCTCATAGCCTGGTCATAGTAGCCACCATAGGCAATGAGGGCCGAGCTGAGCAGCACATCGCCGACTTTGGTCGACAACTGAACCTTAAAAGACTCGGTGCTGGACTCCCATCGGAATTGCTCACTGGACAAACTGTCCAGCAAAGCCACTGAGCGGCCCACTTTGCTCACCACCGAGCTCAAGTCAGACTTTATTATTTGAGCCTGGCTAATCAGCTCGACATACTCTTGTTTATATTGGCTTATTGACTTTTCCAAGTGTTCAATCACACTTTCCAGATCCTTGGCCTTGGTGATGTTTACATCGGCAGCCTCTTCCAAAGATTTCAATTCTATGCGCAGTGGTTCCACTTTGTGCAGCATTTCAGCGTATTGTATTTGAGCAGTGACCTATTTGACCAGTGGACCGCAAGCACGGCTGGCATTGTTTATCCGGTTGAAGTCGTAGTGCGGGTTGGACAAGTATTTTGTTTTCATTTTTTCTTTTATTTGCGGGATAATATTATCAGTCTGAAAGTTGATGATTGTGTTTATGAAGTTGTCTTTGACTACAGTCGTACCTTCGTATAACGAACCTCAATTTAACGAAATCCTTGAATTAACGAAATGAAAACTCAGAACCGTAAATAACTATTATAAATTCTATACAAAAAATTTTCGATATAACGAACTTTGATATAACGAAATTTTGATGCAACGAAATAAAACAAAAGAACAAATAAATAGGTTTCTTTTAAAATTTAACTTCCTATAACGAAATAAAAAATCAATTTTTTTCACACTTTTTTGTTAATTTTCAGTTCTATAAAAAAAGGAAAATTATTTGAAAATAAAAATACACTAAATAAAAATGAATAAAAAATCAGTTTCAAGAGTCTCTACGTCTAAATCATCCGATACAGACACGAAAAAATGTAAATCTTTTACACTTGAAACGAAGGTTGAAATAATTAAAAAACATGAAAAAAATATTTCAACTACAGAACTGGCGAAACAATACAACTGTAGTCCATCTAAAATTTCAACTATATTAAAATCAAAAACCAAAATTATGGAACATTATGAAAAAAATCTTGTCGGTCCAGAAAAAAAACGAATTAAACTATCAAATTACGATGACGTCGATCAAGCTGTAATTTTTTAGTTCGAAATTTTGGTATTCGTTATATCGAAATTCGTTATATCAAAATTTACATGTTAAAGGATTAAGAGAAAAATTTTTTTTTTCAAAGTTTATTTTGGAAAAATAATGTTTAAAAAAAGAAAAAATAAAACAAAATAAAATGGAAAAATTAATTTTTTTTATTTGACAAAACTACCGGTTTTAGTTTTTCGGTTCCAGACATATTACATGTGAATAATATTGTAATACGCTCTTTTGAAACTTTTACATGATCAGGTTTCATGTTTTTATAGACGTTCGTTTTATTTGGAAGAGCTTTATAATATAAGCCAGTTTCATCCGCGTTGAAAATGTCGTTAATATTATAGTCTTGAATTAGATTGGGAAGTACATTGACAATCCAATTTTCGACATTTTCCTGATCGACAAGTCCTGCTTCACCAGTGACAGTTTTCAAAGATATTCCATGTCTATCTTTAAAATTATAAAGCCAGCCATTACTGGCTTTGAAATCTAGATGACCCAACATAATCGAGAATTTCAATACTTGTAATTGGATTTCGAGACCACTGATTGTAACGTTTTTATATTTTGTTACTTGATTAAACCAAAAAATTACAGCTTGATCGACGTCATCGTAATTTGATAGTTTAATTCGTTTTTTTTCTGGACCGACAAGATTTTTTTCATAATGTTCCATAATTTTGGTTTTTGATTTTAATATAGTTGAAATTTTAGATGGACTACAGTTGTATTGTTTCGCCAGTTCTGTAGTTGAAATATTTTTTTCATGTTTTTTAATTATTTCAACCTTCGTTTCAAGTGTAAAAGATTTACATTTTTTCGTGTCTGTATCGGATGATTTAGACGTAGAGACTCTTGAAACTGATTTTTTATTCATTTTTATTTAGTGTATTTTTATTTTCAAATAATTTTCCTTTTTTTATAGAACTGAAAATTAACAAAAAAGTGTGAAAAAAATTGATTTTTTATTTCGTTATAGGAAGTTAAATTTTAAAAGAAACCTATTTATTTGTTCTTTTGTTTTATTTCGTTGCATCAAAATTTCGTTATATCAAAGTTCGTTATATCGAAAATTTTTTGTATAGAATTTATAATAGTTATTTACGGTTCTGAGTTTTCATTTCGTTAATTCAAGGATTTCGTTAAATTGAGGTTCGTTATACGAAGGTACGACTGTAGTCAAAGACAACTTCATAAACACAATCATCAACTTTCAGACTGATAATATTATCCCGCAAATAAAAGAAAAAATGAAAACAAAATACTTGTCCAACCCGCACTACGACTTCAACCGGATAAACAATGCCAGCCGTGCTTGCGGTCCACTGGTCAAATAGGTCACTGCTCAAATACAATACGCTGAAATGCTGCACAAAGTGGAACCACTGCGCATAGAATTGAAATCTTTGGAAGAGGCTGCCGATGTAAACATCACCAAGGCCAAGGATCTGGAAAGTGTGATTGAACACTTGGAAAAGTCAATAAGCCAATATAAACAAGAGTATGTCGAGCTGATTAGCCAGGCTCAAATAATAAAGTCTGACTTGAGCTCGGTGGTGAGCAAAGTGGGCCGCTCAGTGGCTTTGCTGGACAGTTTGTCCAGTGAGCAATTCCGATGGGAGTCCAGCACCGAGTCTTTTAAGGTTCAGTTGTCGACCAAAGTCGGCGATGTGCTGCTCAGCTCGGCCCTCATGGCCTATGGTGGCTACTATGACCAGGCTATGAGAAACAATTTGCTCAATACTTGGATTTATAGTCTACAAAATGCCAATATTAAGTTCATAGATGATCTTGCTAGGATAGAGTATCTGAGCAATGCGGATGAGCGAATGCAGTGGACAGCTAACTCTCTGCCAACTGATGATCGGTGCATTGAAAATGCCATCATGCTCAAACGCTTCAATAGATACCCTCTGATCATAGACCCGTCCGGTCAAGCTACTGAGTTTATACTCAATGTTTACAAGGAAAATAAAATAACCAAGACATCGTTTTTGGACACATCGTTCAGAATGAATTTGGAAAGTGCGCTCAGATTTGGCAATCCAATACTGATCCAAGATGTGGAGAATTATGATCCAATATTGAATTCGGTATTGAATAGAGAAATAAGGCGCTCAGGTGGCAGAATTTTGATCACTCTAGGAGATCAGGATATTGACTTTTCGCCAATGTTCACCATGTTTTTGTCGACTAGAGATCCGATTGTGGAATTTCCGCCTGACATTTGTTCACGTGTTACTTTTGTTAACTTTACAGTGACTCGTTCTAGTCTGCAAGCCCAATGTTTGCATCAGGTGCTCAAGTGTGAACGACCTGATGTGGAAGAGAAAAGACTTGATTTGCTCAAGACCCAAGGCGAATATCAGCAGCGATTGAGACATTTGGAAAAAGATCTACTTGGTACACTCAATGAGTCAAAAGGTAAGCTAAATTGGTTTATTTTCAAATAGTACTAGAATAATTCGTGTAGAATTTACCCTTAAAGATTTTTAATTTTTTTTACTTTTATCATATTCATTAGAAAAATTGACACTTTAAAGTATTCATATCATTATTTATTTGTTTTTCTGTGCCGAGCAAAAGCTCCTTCAGATTAAAAATAGAATTACAAAAAAAATTAAATAAAATAAGAATTTAAAGTAGAGTCAGTTAAAATAAAGAATAAAATTATATAAATCAAAAATCAAAAAATAATTAAATTAAAAAATTGACAGACTTCTTCAGATTAATAAAAAAAAATAATAAAATCAAAAAAACAAAATAAAATAAGCTAATTAAAGGTAGAATACAATAAATTTAAGAAAAACTAAAGAGAATAGATAAATTAAAATGTGTAGCAAAGTCAATTTTAAATGATTAAGTTGATTTAAAAATTTTGTTATCAAGGTAAAATCCTCAACGATGACACAATTATCACTCGTTTGGAAAACTTGAAAAAAGAAGCATCAGAAATAAGCCGCAAAGTGGCCGAAACCGATCAAATAATGAAATAAATGGACACATTTATCAACCAATACATGTCACTTTCCCAAGTTTGCTCAAGCATCTACTTCACCATGGACGTTCTCAACCAAATACATTCATTGTACCAATACTCTATGCAATACTTTCTCGAAATTTTCAACACTGTCCTAAACCAAAACTCCAACTTGACCAATGTCAAAGACCCCCAACAACGCCTCAAAATCCTATCCAAAGATCTATTCTATTTGGCCTACTATCGCTTGGCCAGGGGCATGCTCCACGAAGACCGCATTGTTCTAGCTCTTCTCCTGGTTCGTATTTACGTGCGCGGCTTCCATTCCAAAAGAAGCGACGTGGACTTTTACTTCAGAGCGCTGGCCAACTCAAACACTCTGAGTTTAACAAGTGACAAAGACGACATTCAAGCTGTCAAAACCCTTAACTCAAATCAAACCGAATCGCTCAACTACTTGCTCAAATTGCCCGCATTCTTCAACATCAAAAATCTGATCAGCGAAAATTCAGTCGAATTTTTCAAATGGCTCGAAATGAGCTATCCAGAAGCTTGTGTGCCAGAACAATTTATAAACGCGTACAAAAAAAGCAACACAAGTGAACTTGACTTGACCGAAATAGCTGACCATCTAAAAAAACTTTTGTTTGTGAAAGCGATGAGGCCCGATCGATTCATATCGATTGCCAAGTCGTTTGTCAACTCAATATTTGGTGAACAATTTTTGAACCAAACTGAAAAAATGCTCGATTTAAATGAAATTGTAGAGAATGAGATCAAATCTACGACGACCATTTTGATGTGTTCAGTAGCTGGCTATGACGTGTCGGGCCGCGTCGAAGACAACAAACAATTAATATCAATAGCGATCGGCTCTGCTGAAGGCTTTACCCAGACCGAAAAGTCAATTGGCACATCACCCAATACTGGCAAATGGGTACTGCAAAAATGTGCATCTGGCTCTGCAATGGTTGGTTCAATTGGAAAAAAAGCTTCACAATTTACAGGCCCATCCAAGCTTTAGAATATTTCTGTCCATGGAAATAAATCCAAAGATACTAAGCAATTTGTTGAGATTGAATTTGTCTTCGAGCCACCGCCAGGCATCAAGGGCCAATTTGCTCAGAACTTTGAGCTTCATTCCACCAAGCCGAATGAACAAAGCTCGCCTGGAGCGGTCAAGGTTGTACTTTTTATTGTCATGGTTACACGCAGTCACCCAGGAACGACTGTTGTTTGATTCATTCTGAATTTCCGAATCACTGATATCTGATTTATTTTCCTCTCGATTTTTTGTTTGTAAATTGTCCATCATGACTTATTTTAAGACTAGCTGAGCATTTGGAATATTTACAGACCCAGCAATAAGAAGATTTTTTTTTTATTTCTTGAGAACAAAAAACCATCAGATTCAAAAGCTATTTATTCAATTGTGTTTTAATTTTGTATAAATTTGACAAAATAAATTTTAAATTTTCATAGTTCATAAAAAGTTCATATAAGACGGTCAAATATTTAACTAATAATTAACAACCTAGTGTTACCTTTTTTCTTTAATTTAATTTGGTGTTACATACTTTATTACATTCCATGACTTCAAATACATAACTGTCTGTATTGATCTTAAAATATTTCTAAATCACGCTCCATTTTGGCTTTGAAAATATTTTAATTTGTTTCATTTATTTTAAATGAATATTTGTAACTAAAGTGCAAATATTAAAGAAATGATTAATTTATTTTGTATTGATTCATTTAAGGCACTATATTGAAACATAGAAAATTTAAAAACATAGAATTAACTGTACCTGGAGAAAACATAGAATCAATTAACATAGAAAAAGTAAACATAGAAAATCGAAAACATAGAAAAAAAAACATAGAACAAAGAATAACATAGAAAAATTAAACGAAGCTGTTTATTGGTTAAATAAAATGATAATTAAATAATTGTTTGTTTTTATTTTTTTTTCAAGTCCAAAAAATTACAAGCCATTCCTTTTAAATGCTCACTAATTTTGCCACTGTACCCATCAACCAATGTTTCAATATTTTTCTCATAATCTTTCTTGGAAGACTTTCTTTTTAAAATCTCTCCATTAACCAATCGAGCATAATCACCCTCTGACTTGTCCTGTTCAAGTCTCAACAACTCAACAACCATAAAAACGTTAAGTTTTTTCCTGACATCAGCTTGTATACGACTATGCCAGTTCTCAACGTTGTTATTGGTACGTGGAAGTCTTTGTTTTACTCTTTCAAAGACGTTCCAGCATTCAATAGGAAACATTGGGACAACTCTTTGTGTCTTTGAATTTGGTTTTAATTTTCCAATATAAAAACGTTCAAAATAGTTCAGAATGCACTCAAAAGACTCAGGACTACTTTTTTTTATTTGATTAAAACCTGTGACTACATCCTTTGGTGGTAAAAAGGCAAGAGCCTGTATAAGTTTAAAAGAATGACGAAACTCATCGTTTAAAGCATATTCAGCAACGTAACCTTTATTTTGTACACGGCGAAAAATTGACTGGGACAAATGAAAAAAACAACCATAAATTTTACAACGAAAAATCATTTGAGCTGAATTCATAGCAGCCTTTTCAAAGTCCATGTTGATTGACTTGGGATCGTTAGTAATAAATGACTTGACCATCTTAAACATTTTATTGTAGGTTGTTTGCTTTTTATTAGGTAACATAGCGTAGACACAAGGAATAAGGGTCCCATTTTTTATTATATGTAAACTATAGATCTGTTTGAAAAATGTAGGAGATATGTCAAAAGTTCCATCAGCGTACCAGTCACAGTAGTCGTTTAAGAGTGATAGATTTTTTTCGGTAGTAAAGACTATAAGTCTATTTTTGTCATCTGAACCGCTGTCATCCCAGTAAAATTCTTCGTTTCTATACGTTTTTTTAAGCTCGTCTGGTATTTTAATTTCAGCGATAGAGGTTGCTTTAAACTTCTTGAATGAAAACTTTTTTGTTTTAGCTCTAAGAATCATTTGGCGCATAGCATCGGGTTTACTTACAGAACATAAGGCAGTTAAACTCATACCTTTTTGAATCTCCATCATAATTGCTCTAGGTGGGTTATTTGTATTTAAGGCTTTATCTTTGACCATTTCAACACATACAAGTTCTTCACCACGCTCTTTGTCTCTAATATGGTTGTGCTTTCTTGAATGGTTTAATGGTGAGTTTAGACCACTCGAAATGGCTCGACCGCTACAGTTCTTATGAAGTTCGCACTTCCAGTAAATAGTTGATGCTGTTGAGACTTTATCAATAGTTGGTTTATCAACTGTATAGGCGTAACCACATGATGCTAACTTGTAACCGATTCCTTTTTGAGTTTTTGTCAATGTCCATGCGAATGGAGTGTTATCTTTTGCTTCTAGGTTGCATCGAGTTCGAATAATCTCAAAATGGTCATTCGAATTTAAAAGAAGAATTTCTTTTTTATTACATATTTGTTCAGTGAAATTGAAAAAGTCAAAATCAAATTCATTACAAAGCTCATAGAATATTGGTTCGTCTTGTGGCACTTCGACTAATGGTAACGAAATGGCTATATCGGCTCCAAAATTATTTAAAACTTCCGTAGGTTGTCGAATAATTTTCCGAGAACGTAAGTTCAAATTCGGTGAAAACGTGTTACTTGTAATCAACTGTTTAGTTTTTTTCATTTTTAAGAATCTCAATTCTAAATTAATTAAGCCAAAGAACAAAAAAGTGTGAGCTCTATTTTATTTCTATGTTTTATTGGTTTCTATGTTCAGTTGTTCACTTAATTGATTTCTATGTTTTTTTTTTTTCTATGTTTAATGTTTCTATGTTTTTTGTCTTTTCTATGTTAATTAATTTTTCTATGTAATGATTCATTCCCTCATTTAAAGTCTTTAGTGTGCTTTTAGTCCTTAGTCTTTAGTGATTAATTTATTTAAATTGTTCAAATATATTTTTATTTAATATTTTTATTAAATGAAAATTAGATAAATTGCCTTAAATTTTCTAAAAATAACCATATTTTGATATATATGTATAGATAGATATTTTATTTTAATTAAAATCTATTTTAGGGAAAACCAATTTTCAGCTTATTTTGGACTAACTTTTTTAGGTTTGTTAACAAATTCGCCGTTTTCCATTAGCTTATTTAGGACCAACTGGTGACTACAATAGCCCAACTTAATAAAATATTTTGATTTATTTTTTTGGATTTTTTAATCTCCAAAAATAATCAAAAAAATCAAAAATCTTTGAAATGAACAATTTTGAAAATTTATGAAAAAAATTGTGCTTAGAAGTTTTTTTATTTGTAGAGAGCAGCTTTTGCCTTAGTCAAGTTATTTTTGTGCTGAAAATTTTTTCATTGTGGGAAAAGTTTTTGATTTGTGTGTGACAGTTCTTTGTTTGTGGGGAATAGGTTGACCCATAAAATTAAGAAATCACAAGTCAAGTTCGAGTTATGACTTTTACTTGTTTCAAAAATTCAAGTGATTATTTTGACTTTTTTTGAAAATTGAATTAACAAATATAAAAAATTAAAAATCATAAATTTTTTATTCAGAAACAACTAGTATACTTTTTTAAAATAAAAGAGAAAATATTTTCATTATAATTTTAATTAATTTTTATTTCAAAAAATTATTATTTTAATTTTGAAACAAGACAAGACTTTTAATTTTTCAAGACTTGAAAATTAAAATTTTTTTTCTTTTAAAAAAATGAACTGAAATAAATTATTTTAAAAAAGACAAAAAAGTAAATGAGAAGTGTTAAAATTGTTTGTGGATTCTTACAATTTTTAAGTTTGTACTGAAGCAGTCATACCAAATTAAAGTAAAAAAAATTACAAAAATTGAATTTTTTTTAATTTCCAAGTCCTAGTTATACTTTTACTTGTTACTTTAGTTACTAAAGCAAAGTAAAGGAAAAACATAATACAAGGAATTTTGAAGCATATTTTTAAAGTCTCTGATGATGATATTCTTCGATATAGCTAGATGAAGGTCTTTTGCAACATTTCGACACATTTGATGCCAGCATACAGTAAGCAGTCCATTTTCACCAAATTTATTTTTGACTTCATTCCTTATGGTACCATTCCAAAGCCATCTAAAGAACCTTCATGAAAATTTTCAAAGAATCTTTAAAAATTATTCAATACATTGTTGACCATAATCCTGAAATATCCAACTTGGTTCATACACATCCTGTATTTGATTCTGAAACCTTTTTTCCCTAATCCAGAAATCTGACCACTTATTCCATGCATCGAAATCCAAAGATACAAGTTTTCAATCAAGAATCTCTTCGAAAAAATAACCGGACCAAAAAAGTTCTATCAAACGCTCAGTTCAATATGAAGACTACTTTTTTAACCATATTTAAATCATAAAGTTATTACCGAGTAGAATTTTCAAATCAAATGTATAATAAATTGAAAAAAAAAGCTTCTATAAACTAAAATGCATTGATTTCAAGGCTATACTTCTAAGCACTTTTTTTCAAAGCTATGAACTAACAAAAATTTACCGTTTGCAGATAAACTCATTAAGCGGAAAAATTGACATTAACTTGAGACTAAAAAAGACCCAAAAGCTTAAAACATGGGCTATCTAAAATACATTGAGCTTGAAAATTTTAAATCATACAAAGGAATTATAAAAATAGGACCTTTCAAGTAGTTCACAGCTATAATAGGACCCAATGGCTTTGGAAAATCGAATATGATGGACGCTGTGAGCTTTGTGCTGGCAGAATCGACCAAAAATTTGCGCGTCAAAAAATTGAGCGACCTGATACATGGAGCCCCAATTGGAAAGCCAGCTTCAAATCGCGCAAGTGTCAGCTTTGTTTACTCCTATGAACAAATGAGCACAGCTTCGGACGAAGAAAACAGACAGGCTGCTGAAGATGACATTGGCAAAGAGACCAAGTTCACTCGAACAGTTGTTGGATCTTCATCCGAGTACAGAATAGATGGCAAAGTAACCAATTCGATTGATTATCAAAATGAGCTTGAAAAAATTGGCATTTATCTTAAGGCAAAAAATTTTTTGGTCTATCAGGGTCTGGTCGAGTCCATAGCGATCAAAAACGCCAAGGAAATTACTCAAGTGTTCGAAGAAATCAGCCGATCAATCGAACTAAAGGAAGAGTATGAAAAGTTAAAGGCAGATATGGAAAAGGCCGAACACGAGACCCAAGCTAACTTTCAAAAAAAACGAGGAGTTGCAGCCGAAAAAAAAGAATCTATACTTGAAAAAGAAGAAGCTGAAAAGTACCAAAGGCTCAGACATGAAATGGTAATTTGGTAATTTTGGTAATTATGGTCATTTTTTTTTCATTCTTTTTTCTTTAAAAAAGCATGAACAATAACTTCAGCTTCGAATATTCCAGCTTTATTACAACGAAAAGTCCACAGTTGATGTAAATGACGAGCTTGATAGAAAAAAGTTGGAGATTAAAAGTTTGGAGAGCAAAAGGGACAAAGTGGACGAGGAAATAAAGGAAAAGAAATAAGTGCAGGGTCAAAAAAATCGCGAAATTTCCAAATTAGACGAAATGATTAAGGAATTGGAAATAAATTTGGCCAGGAAGAAACCTCAATTCATCAAGGCCAAAGAAAACTCGTCGCACTTTCTAAAAAAAATGGAAACTTTGAAAACATGCCGAGATTCGGCTCTCAAAGACAACGAAGCGCACTCAAATGAGACAAGACAGATTGAGGAAGATTTGAAAAATTTAGAACAAGAAAAATTCGAATTCGAAAAAAGTGTCGAGCAAGAGTATTTAAGTCCGGGTATTAGCTTGGAGCTGAGGGAATCTCAAATGACAGAGTATCAACGATTGAAAGAACTTGTGGAACAGCAAAATACTCAATTCCAGGATCAATTGGATGGTTTGTTGCGCGAGCAAAAGCTCGACCAGGTCAGATTGGACAATGAAATGAGAAAAAGGAACGATGCCAATTTGAAAATAAAACAAAAGGAATATGAGCTTGAAGAACAAAAACTTAAATTAAATAAATTAATCGAATACATTAAGTATTTTTTTTTATTGAGAAAAAATTTGATTTTATTTGTGTTTTATTTCAGTAATACCGAAACCAAAATAAATCATCAAAAACAGATGGAACTTCAAATGAATGAAGAAATAGAAAAGGCCAAAGTTCTATGTGTGGAATTTGATAATGAATATGCTAAGATCTTAAACGAAATTGGAGATGCCAGGGTAATTTAAAAAATATTTTCAAATAATTTTTTTTTGTTTTATTTCTAACTGGAGACAAAATTAAGTAAAAAGGAACATAACAAAATGATTAAAATTAAAAAAAAAATTATTTAAAAAATTATTTCTGTACGTTTAGGAATTCATTGTCTCAAAAGTCTTTGCAAATTTAATCTGCAGCTTTAAAAAATGGTAAACTCAAATTTAAAAAAAGTTATTATTTATTTATTTGTTTTCTGTACCGAGCTAGAGCTCCTTCAGAATAAATTAAAAAAAAAAATAAAATAAAAATTCAAATTAAAGTTAATAAAATGAGATAAAAAAAAAGAATTAAAATAAAGGAAATAAGCTAAATAAATTAAAGTTAAGAAGACATAAATTGGAATAGATTAAAAAGAATTTTTATTACTCAAATAGAATTATAAAATACCGCTTCAGCGCATGTTTAAAAAAAATAAACATTAAAAGGCGTTTGCTTGTTTATTAACTAAATATTACTGATTTTTCACCAATTTTACTTGATGAATATGAAAATGACTTACTTGTCATAAAATTGCTTAATTAATTTAAAAATGAGAATTCATTTTAAAATCAAGTAATTATAAAGATTTAGGCAGAGTTGTTTAAAAGTCCCAAAAAAAAGTCCAAGTTCGGACTGGGACTTGACTTGAGACTTGTGACTTTTAAACAACTCTGCCTTAATCTTTATTTTTTTTTTACTAAAATTACTTAAAAAAAATTTTTTACAAAGATATTTTGGTATCAGCTAAAAATCTAAAAATAAAAATCAGCAGATGGACGTTTAATTTGATTTTGAGCAATTTTTTGAGCTCGAGAAGGATGCAATTCATATTGCAATGCTAGCAATTCATAAAATATGTAATATGAAAAAGAGAATCGTGAACTAAAGTTTCCGATTGAATAACTTTGTTTTTTAGTTCACGATTATCCTTTTCATATTGGAAATAATTAACAACGAAACAAGAAATAGCAACCTAGTCGAAGAGCTCAATTTGTATAAAGAAAAAGTAAAGACAAAAAAAAATTGGAAACATTTGAAAATCAGCAACAATTAGACATCTTGACTCAAGTAAATATTTTTTCAAATTCAAAATAAACATATTATTTTTATTTTACTATTTAATTAAAGATTGTTGGCGTAGTCACTGGTCACATAACAGTCAAGACCCAAAATAACTCATCTAATAAAAAAAGCAAAATGAGTGCTTCAATAGGATCAGGGTTTAGAGATTAACTATACCACAGTCCCAATACTACTACTACAAATTAGATTCACCATTTAAAAAATCAACTTGAAAAATTAAAATTTGTTGAATTTCTAATTAAAATTCAATTCAAAACATTAAAATTATATATTCCTAGCTTTTAAAAATAAAAACTAACAATCATTTGAGTAAAAAATTCTAAACCACATTTAGATGTAACTAAAAAAAAAATTCAATTCAAAATGGCCAAATTTAACTTATTTAGATATTTAATAAAAATTTTTTTCTAGTTTTAAAATTTTATTTTTTGACATTTATTTCAAGAATTTATTAATCTTGTAAATATTATAATTAAAAATAATTATGTGTTATTTTATTTAGTGACTTAAAAAAAATTAAGATAAATTTTATAGCATATTCATTTTTATCGGGACTTCTTGCTTGCTTAGTGTCACTTTTGATTAAATTTGCGTTAAATATTGACAATACTAAACCAAACACTTAAATTAGTTTGAAATTAGTATTTCAAATTATATTCTTGATATTGAGCTTAATATCTAATAGTTTTATGTGGTAATTCTTTTCAAAAAGTTTAGAGACAAGTTCAACTTCACTTTATTCGACTTCTTTGAACAAATTTTTCAATTTCATATTTTCAGCAATATTTTGATATTTTTTTTTAAACGAAAATTTACAATTTTATTTACACTTATATTTTTATAATTTTTCTTTTAGAAAATGAATAAAAATTTAACAAATGAGAATGAAAATCATTCACCAAGTTTAACACTCTGTTTAATAAATTCTTATACTTAATATTAGGTGACCATTGAATATGTGACCAGTCAGAAAAAATACCTGGTCACCAACCGGGCCTACCTTCCCGATGATCCCCAATAATAATAGAGGTGCCCCCATACTCTCGCGAGGGTCCTCCCCTTTGAATCAGACGTCAGGATGGAAAAAGCCATCTCCTTGACAAATTTTGGAGCTTCAGCCTGATACTTAAACCGTCTCACTCGGCCTCAAGGAAGGTTAGTTTTCGGACCGATTAAAGACGGATTTCTTCACGTTTAGCACCCAAAAAAAACGAAAATTACTCAAGTGTTCGAAGAAATCAGCCGATCAATCGAACTAAAGGAAGAGTATGAAAAGTTAAAGGCAGATATGGAAAAGGCCGAACACGAGACCCAAGCTAACTTTCAAAAAAAACGAGGAGTTGCAGCCGAAAAAAAAGAATCTATACTTGAGAAAGAAGAAGCTGAAAAGTACCAAAGGCTCAGAAATGAAATGGTAATTTGGCAATTTTGGTAATTATGGTCATTATTTTTTCATTCTTTTTTCTTTAAAAAAGCATGAACAAGAACTTCAGCTTCGGCTATTCCAGCTTTATTACAACGAAAAGTACACAGGCTTTCTACTGCTCCGAGCTGGTACTCGCTGACGTCGGTGTACCAGCGCTCTGCTTTTTTCGTAGGGTTTAATCTGAATCTTAGCCTGTCAATGTTTACGACGAGGCTGAGATATATAAAGGGGTCCTTCCGCGTCACCAGCGACATGCGGATGAACGTGTTAATCACAGGGCCAACCTTCCCGATGAACCTCCCATAATAATTGAGGTAGCCCCATACTCTCGCAAGGGTCCTCCCCTTTGAATCAGAAGTCAGGAGGGAAAAAGCCATCTCCTTGACAAATTTTGAGGCTTCAGTCTGATAGTTATAATTTCTAGTTGCCATTGGATATTGAAACATTAATAAAAAAACGTAAATGATGCGGTGAATACCCAGAACGATCTATTGATCAGAAGTATTTTAATATGTTTCTAACATAAAGGTTTATTAATTATTTTAATAGAATGGAAGAACAAGTCAGACATGTTGAGATAAAAACAAAAGGTGATTCATGCAAAAAATTGAGATCAATTAAGAAATCTAAAATTAATAAATATCATTTATTGAATAAATTAAAAAATGACAAAAATTTAGTCCAAAATGGCTCAGAGAATGGTGTGAAAAAAAAACCGCTTGATACAAACAGATTTTAAAGATGTTTTAATTAATGTGGTTTTGATTTTTATATTTATTATTGAATATATCAATTATCAATTACTTTTTCAAAATCAAATAAAGAACCAATTGAGTCTTGACTATTAGGATCATATTTTCCATTCGAATCAATTATATCTTTAAAATCAGTTTCAGTCACCAACTGGGCTCACCTTCCCGATGAACCCCCCATAATAATTGAGGTACCCCCGTACTCTCGCGAGGGTCCTCCCCTTTGGATCAGACGTCAGGAGGGAAAAAGCCATCTCCTAGACAGATTTTGGAGCTTAAGCCTGATACCTGAACCGTCCCACTCGGCCCCCAGGAAAGTTAGTTTTCTGACCGGTTTTAAGACGGATTTCTTCACGTTTAGCACCCACACTGCTAGCTTAAGCCTTGCCCTGAGCACATTGACAAAGACTTGGAGATTTGCTTGGTCACGATGTGCTATGAGCAGGTGGTCCAGGTGCCCGTATGTGAACTGCGTGTGCTTCCCGATAAAGGTAAGCACGGCGTTCAAGAGCATTTGCTGGATATAGGGTGCCAGTGAGAGACCGAAGGGCATCCTTTTGAACTGATAGAATTTGCCCCCGTAGCCAAAGGTTGTTAAAAATTTTGAGTTCGGGTACTTTTAAACTCTAAATTAGTTTTTTTGAATCTTTAAAGCACAAGCACTTGAATTTTTCAAGTTAAGAATTTATAGTTTAAATTAAATTGAAAATTTTTATTTAAGTTGATGCATAGAGTGAAGGATGTTGCGTCTATAGTTTTTATTTAGATGCGTAGCAAAAGTTTTGAAATTATTTTTTTATTGGTTAAACTAATAAAGTGACAGTGAGTGAGTGAGAGAGGGAGATAATGTGTGTTTTATAAAAAAATTTTTTAAAAAAAAAGTGGGCTTAACATGAATCGAACCCTGCCAAAAATTTTAATTGATTAAAATTAAATTGTGTTTGTTTACAACTTGTATTTTTCGCGCTATCAAATTTTTTTTTTAATTTCTATTCTTTTTTATGATTTTTATTATATTATAAACTAATTAATGATTTATAATACAATTAATAAAAACCAGCTTTTTAATTATTGTTTGATATTTTTTTGAGATTCTTTTTTGAATAAATAAATTATTTTTTATTCGATAAAAAAATTAATTATTAATAAAAATTATAAGGCTTTTAGCTGCAAAACTTTATTTTAATTTTTTCTATTAATTTTGAATGAAAAATAGTGACAAGTGAAGAAAAGATAATTTGACACTTGTTCAAAGTTTTTAATGTCGTTTTATAAATTGACTTAATTAGGAAATTCAATTCTTTTATTTCCTTAACTTATAAAAAAACATTTTTCTTTATTGTTTAACGTAATTGCTCGATTTTAGTGACATTTCTCTCTATTTATAATGACATGTCACTATATATCGAAGAATGGTTTTAATATTGACCTTTTTCGACTAATGCGACATTTCATTTAGTCGAAAAAGGACTAAAAATGACGAATTTTACAAAATTTAGTTTCCAAGTTAGCGACATATCATTAAAGTCAAAAAAAGGCATAAAATTGACTTTCTTAAGTAATTTAATTATTTTTTATTAGTTTTTGTATTGATAAAGAGAAAGTTTTAAAAAAAAAAATGAAATCAGAAATTGGATTTTTCAAGTTAAAAAGTCTAAAGATCTTAAAATATATAATTTCCAAAAATCCAATTTTCGGATTTATCACATGAAATCTAAGCATCTTTTTCGGAACAAGATTTTAAAAGAGCCTTAAAAATAATTTTCAGCATGTTAATTTGGACATAAAGAATTGTTAACTTATTATAATTATATTCCGGATGTTCAAAGTTTTCCATGAATAGTAAAATAAAAAGGATTGGAGTTTTAATTGAACATGTTCACAGTCAATTGGAAAAAAATTCCCAAGATAATCCTTGAAAAAATATAAGTTAAAAGCCGAATTGATTTAAGTTTCTCATGGAAAGGCGTGTTTAGTTCCCAATCAAAAAAATCAATCTCGTTTTATATCTTCAATCAACCAACATAAAATTTAAGCCTAAAAATATCAGTTTTATTTTATATGTTTCGTTTTATTTATTTGAGGAAAAACGGTTATTTCTTTTAATTGAGTCACATTTTGGGAGCGAAAAATTTTCGAATTTTCTTTTTTTATGGAAAACGGCAGTAGTAAAATAATAAAGTATAGGAAAGAAAACTAAGTTCGTCGAGATTTTAATTTAAATTAAATAAAGTTCCATATTAATATTTTTCTAAATCAGTAGATAAAAATCTATTTGAATACAAATTTTAAAGAAAATTTTGGAAATAAATTTGTTCCTTAATTAAGAATTTAACAATATGCAAATAGCGGTTCCGGAGGGGAACTATGGAAGAGTTGCACCCCGGTCCGGGCTGGCGCACAAAAATTTCATAGATGTTGGAGCTGGTGTTATTGACCGCGACTATCGCGAAAATATCGGTGTGATCCTATTCAATTTTGGAAAGAAAATTTTTCACTTTAAGAAAGGAGACCGCATCGCTTACACCAGAATAGAAGAATGCCAAAGTCATCTCTGGTCAAACTCCTCTCATCCAATATTTGTTCCAAATTTTCCACTTTTTTCTCCAACAATTCAACATTGCTTGTCAGCGCTTTTTTCTCTTTTTCCAATAGACCAGCTTTTTCCTCCAACTCTTTCCTCCCAGCTGAGTGCTTCTTCCTCAAACTCCTTGTAAGAAGGCGACAGCTTCATGGCACTCACACTGTTTATATGCTCATTTAATTTATTAAATAAATCTTCCTAGCCCTTGATTATTTGACATTTGTTTTGGTAGCTGATCAACTCAAGTGTGTAGGACTTCCACAATTCGCTCACTTCTTTAAAAAAATCCTTCCAAAGCATTCTCACCTTGTGAATAGGTAAAATTTTATAAAATTTGATAATAAAAAAAATATTCTAACTTATCAAATATTCTATTGAGAGAATTTACTGAATATCGCTAACTTTGAGCGGTAATGAATGACAACTTGAGCAATGTAATACTGCTATCACCAACTCTTTTTTTGAGCGATGATACTACATGTGGTGTTTGTATGGCCGGGATAGGCCTAGTTTTCGAGATAACAGTCGTGCAGTCTTCTCGACTAAAACAAATAGCGGTATCAATGTCGTCTTCTTCGCTTATAACTGGATAAATGGACTTTTTCTCAGCCATCACCGGCGTCTGAAAATTCTTCGAACCTTCCAAAAAATCGCGTGAGTCAATGACCTCTCCGGCCTCTTCTGCAACTTGTTCCTTGGCCACATCGCTATTTTCAGCAATGATTGGCGATGAGGCGTGCTTTGGATAAGCACCTTAATGTGTCTCATTTAGTGTGCCCACCTTGGGTCCATCAAGACAAATGGACGAGTTCATTTTGTTGGTCATCATGTCCAGCTCTGTGTTCCAAAGCATTTTTGAAGGTGATACAAAATTGGTATCACCTTCAAAAATCATCAAATCAATATCAGCTTTATTAATATCGGATCTTAGAGTGACATTTTTAAATTTGTCACTTAATAGTGTCACGTCATCTTCTGGGATGACAACCGATTGACTAAGGCGGGACATGTCTTGATGTCTTGGAATTTTGTTAGTTAGTGATTTTATTAAATCAATTTTCTTGGGTTATCTTTGATTGAGCTTTCAAATTTTGTTTCATAACTTCTTTCTTTTTACCTTCGGTCATGTTTTCATCATTATTGTCTTTGGTCATTCTAAAAATTACAATGTGAAAATTTACAGCTCAAATGCTCTAAAACGAGTTCTATTTCGTTTTTGGTTGTAGAATTTGTTGAAAAGTAAACAAAAAAAAATTCAATTTATTCAAAATTCACATTATATGACAAATCGACATTAGGATTTAAATTTACAATCAACAAAAAAATTATTTTCATTAAATATTTATCTTACCTTCATTAATCTCAGTTAAGTCAAGAGAAAGTATTTTGCTGGCAATAGATTCATCAGCAACAGGATAGACTTCGATTAAGGCATTAGCATGCTGAAAAAATTCCTCTTTCAGAGATATGACGATGCATTGAAGGCCTTGTCGCGACTGATCTTTTATGAAGTTGGCAACTTAGCTGATATTGGTGTTGTCTAGAGCAGCGTCTACCTCATCTAATACAAAGAAAGGGCATGGATTGAAGCTTCGAATAGCAAATAGCAAGGCTAGAGCTGCCACTGTTTTCTCGCCACCACTCAAGTTGTCCATTTGCCGGAATCTTTTGCCCGGAGCAACACAGTTGTAGATGATTCCTTCACTGTATGGCTCTTCGACATTTTATAGCACTAAACTTGCTGGAGCTCCTTGATTCATGCACAGAGATTTATATATTGATGTGAGGTGTAGGCTTAACAGCAGCAGTGGGCCTTAAGCCCGCAATATTTTGCACTGTCTGCTGAGATGGCTGTGTAGGTTTACTGGTAATGCGTGAAGGTGCAATTTAGGCAGTCGGTGGTTGCTGAGAAGCACCAGTTTCTTGAGTGTTCTGTGAAGTAATAGGCGAAGTTATGCTGGACGAACTTGTCAAAGTGTTTATTTTAGTGTCTGCATCAGCCAATGCTTGTTTTGATGCCTCTAAATTTTTTTTCAATTTTTCATTATCATTCTGAGATTGTAATAGTTTATTTTTCAATAAATCGAGTTCGATTCGACTCGATTGGTCTCCTGGTTGAGGATTGTTCTTAAAATCGTTCAATTCTTTGGTCAAATCTTCATTTTGTTTTTGATATGATTGCGTTCTGCCGCGTATATTTTGTATAACATTGTTCATTTGACCAATTGTGGTCTCTTTTTCCTTAACTTTCAATTCACATTCTTCCAATTTTTTCTGCAATGAGCCAGATAAATCAGACTGCACCTGCGACTCTTCAATTTGTTTTTTCTTTTTGGCCAATTCTTCCGTGTCATTGCGAATTTTGTCCAAAATCAGCTTTTTAATTTGGATTATTTCTTCTTTGACGACCCGAACTCGGTCAGCCATTGAGCCTTTAGCGCCAGCCCAATCCACATCCTTAAGTTCGAATTCTTTCGACACAGTCGAAACAACATCCTTCAATTCATTTACCAATGTTATGAATATTTCCTCTCGTTTTGTCTTATCAGCCTTGAGGGTTTCGTAATTTTTTTGCTGTTCAGCAACCACCTGAGTTTTTTGAACTTCAAATTCTTGCCGAATTTTGTCCATTTCCTGTTTCTTTTCAGTCACAGAGGCGTTCTTTTGAGCCTCGAAATCCCTGCTCAAATTTTCATATTTCAAATTCAAGTTTCTGTCAACAATCAGATTAAAGTTATCCATATTTGTCTGGTTTTGTTCGGTCTGAGTCTTGGTCTCTTTTTCATAGCATTGTTTTTTATAAAATTCCAATTAACTTTCCATGTTTTGAAATCTTTTTCGACAAATTTCGTGGTCAATTTTCAATTTTTCACAATTTTCTTCCAAATTGTCCTTTTGCATGCGCAGGTAACGATTTATTTCCAGCAAATTGGACGCTCGATCGATTGATTGCTCGTCTGTTTTGAGCATAGTGCCAAAGTCTTGTAGAGTGACAAAATCCTGGCCAACCTTGCTAAATTCAACTTGAATCTTATTATTTTGTTCAATTAAATTTTCGATTTCGTTTTTAAGCTTTGATATTTCACTATTCAAAACATTCTCGGTGGATTTGAACGCCTCGGCTTGATCTAGCAGTAATTTTCTCTCAGCTTCCAGTTCCGAGTCTCTTGATTGTTACCTGAGTTACCTGAATTACCTGAGCCTCAACCAGGAAAAAAGAAAAAAAAAAAGTTATAATGAGGATATCATTGAGCCAACATTTTCCAGCTATGATGAGCTGGAAAATCAAATTTGTTCCAGAGATGAATTGGCCGGAGAAAGGCCTAATCCGTTGACTCACGCGATTTTTTGGAAGGTTCGAAGAATTTTCAGACGCCGGTGATGGCTGAGAAATAGTCCATTTATCCAGTTATAAGCGAAGAAGACGACATTGATACCGCTATTTGTTTTAGTCGAGAAGACTGCATGACTGTTATCTCGAAAACTAGGCCTATCCCGGCCATACAAACACCACATGTAGTATCATCGCTCAAAAAAAGAGTTGGTGATAGCAGTACTACATTGCTCAAGTTGTCATTCTATGATGAGCTGGCAAATGAGCTTGATCAAACTGTCCCCAGATAATCGAGGGACATGGTGATAAGCTCTTTCCTAAGGGCGAAGATAATGGAAACCGTCTCATTAGTGAAGGTCCCCAGATTCTGCAAATTTTGACTAAACTTAGAAAAAATTTTAATAAAGAATAGTCAGAAAACTATGCTTTTATTTTATTTTTATCATTTTTACCTGGCTCGGATAATTAGAATGAATAAAAATTTCGTAAAAGAGTTTGCCAATTTTTCAACAATTGGCAAAAGGTTGAGGAACCGAGAATTACCCGAGAAACCGGTAGGGTTCTTTATTTACAATTTTATTTTTATTATTTTTTCCATAGAATTAATAAAAATTTTGTAAAAGAGTTTGCCAATTTTTCAACCAGTGGCAAAAGGTTGAGGAACAGAGAATTACCTGAGCCTCAACCAGGAAAAAAGAAAAAAAAAAAAGTTATAATGAGGATATCATTGAGCCAACATTTTCCAGCTATGATGAGCTGGAAAATCAAATTTGTTCCAGAGATGAATTGGCCGGAGAAAGGCCTAATCCGTCTGATAAAATTTTAAATTTGGAAAATGATGAAAAGGTCCTCAGATTCTGCAAATTTTGACTAAACTTAGAAAATATTTTTAGAAAGAATAGTCTGAAAACTATGCTTTTATTTTATTTTTATCATTTTTACCTGGCTCGGATAATTAGAATGAAAGGTCCCCAGATTCTGCGGGACCTTCTTCTTGGTTTTGTTAAGGAGTTTGCATATCATTCAACCAGTAATTGATTGACATTAATTGCCGAGCTGTTGAACTTCTTTATTGTTGTGACTGCACTAATGGCATTTTCGGTCGCTTGCACATTTTCCACTGACCTGCTGTCCCGGTCGTTTATCACCTTAATCAGAAAGGGAATGGCAGAGGCGCACGCCTGGGCATACTGTACGCCGCAGCCGTAACTGGCAGCCTGTCGAATCTGTGGCGCTTCGTCGACCAGCGACCCAATCAGTCTTTTCAAAAAGTGTTTCTGGTAGCCGATGGACGCCTCGCCAAAAAACTCGATCACATCGTCCCACACACATAAGGCCCATTGGCGATCGGTGAACGATCTTTCGGGCGCCATCAACGCGTCATAGTGCGCCACCAGCTGATTGAACGCCATGGAAAAGTCACTTTTGTACACTTTGAACAGCGAGTGTATGACGTCACTTATTTTAGAGAGGATCAGAGCGTCAAAGTCGTCCTCGTCGAGCAGCTGGTCCTCGGTCTCGTCATCGTAGTCCTCGTCGCGTCTCATCTCGAGCCGCTGCTGCTGCTGCTTGGTAAAGTGTTCGCTCAAGTATTTGTTCAGCACTTTGATCACTGTTTCAACTTGGTCCTGGTTTAGAGCTCTGGTCGACATGAACTCGACACACTTGGCAAAAGAGCGCATCAGCTCGGCCAACACTTCCTGCTCGAGTCAATTGCCTTGATCATATCAATGCAGAAGTAGTTCCACATTTCGCACACGTACTGCTCGCCTCTGATCTTGGCACACTCGAGCAAATGTGGCATGCTCTCGACAGCTGCTGTGCGAACGCCATCATGAAAGTAAAATTTGAACAATGGCACCATCAGTTTGGTCACTTCTTCGGTGTATTGGGCAAAGTTATCATATAGATTTTAAATTTAGTCTGCTGGTCCTGCTCGACCAGTCGAAGTATCGTGGATATATCATGTTTGCACTCTTGGACCAAATACTGCAAATCATTTTGCTGCTTTAGCACATTGGCAAATTGATTTTGAGATTGATTTTGCTATACATCATCAGAAAACCTTTAATAAATATAAATTAAAAAGATGAATTTCTAAACGAAACATTTCTAAACTGAATGAATTATTTATTTTTTTTTAAATATAATTGTTTAAATTAAAAGTTTCTCAAATATTCTCTAAAAATTCTGCTTTAATCATAAATTTGATTGCATAATTTTTATATTTCCATTATTACAGATAATTAGCTAACCTAAACCAAATAACTTTTGATATTTTTTTTCATTAATAGAAACTTATTTTGGGTTTAAAAAATTGATCATATTGGAAAAATGGAAAAATTCCACGTTAAAGAATACTGAAATAAATTTGTAAAGCTTTTGCACACTCTGGATTTGGGCTATACTTTGAATGTATCACCTTAACTGATTTATAGGACCAATTTAAGAAGTTAAAAAAATCATTAAGTTTATTTTTCCAAAAATAAACAATGCCACCTTTATTTTATTTACTTTAACGCATAATTGATACAATTTTGAATCGGTTCATAGTTGTTTTTTGAAATTAAAACGTTTGACTTACTTGGCACATCTAACCCAATTTTAATGTTGGTTTAATGAAAATTGGAATTTTTGACGATTTAAAGACCACAACTTTTTATCAAATTTATTTAAAAATAGAATCGTTTATTTAATTTACTTTAATTGTTTTATCATCAAAAGAAGTCAAAATGTACTGACTATCTGAAGAAAAATCCACGGATCTAACTGATGCTGTATGAGCAGTGAATACTGTAGATTCTCCTTTCCTTTGATAAATAAAAATGAGCTTAATTTGTATTTTAAATAATAGCTATTTTTAAATTCATACGCTCCCGGAATCCATAGTCGCACAGTTTTATCTCTCGAACCTGATGCTACCAATTGACCAGATGGAGCAAAGCAAACTGCTAAAATACCATCCTTTAACAATATTATAAAAAATCTTCAATATTTTACTGTCTATAATTACCTTATGTCCAACATATCGTTAAGCTCTTGTTTGTGGTTTGAAATTCCAAACCATCAGACAAGAATCAAGAGATCCAGATGCTTAATTGGTAGCTGAAATTTGAATAATTGTTTTATTTTTTAAAAAAAAAGCTTACCCAATTGCTTTGTGTTTGGGCTAAAATCGAGAGAAGTAACTGCATCCTTATGACCTTTAAAATGTCTATCTAATGATGGATCTTCCTAAAATCATTATTCATAAAGTTATTTTGAATAAATTTTAGCCAAGTCAGGTTACCATTTTACTGTAAAATTTTCTTTTTTAATAATTAAAATAAATTAAACTTAAAATCGATAAAATCCTTGATTTAAATGAGTTTATTATAGTTTTTAAATTCGAATGAAATGAATTCTTTGAAAAAATGATTTTCACTGATTTTATGTTAGTCGAAATATTGGAGTGCATACATTAAGTTAATAGTAATAGAGCAGTTTTTTTTTTCTTGTTTGAAAATTTCTTTTATTTTTTTATAATTTACATGGTGATTTAGATAAATGTCAATGTCATTCCAGCAATAAAAGTCGTTAATAGGTTGTCAAATAAACAGTGTAAATATTAAAATTTATTCTAATTTATTCTATTTTTTTTGAATAACGAAGAAATTTTTTTAGAGTTAAAGAAGATTCAAGAAAAAAAAAACTGCTCTATTACTATTAACTGAATGTATGTACTCCAATATTTCGACCAACATAAAATCAGTGAAAATCATTTTACAAAGAATTCATTTCATTTTAATTTAAAAATTAAAATAAACTTATTTAATAAAATCACATTTCTAAAAATAATTTTTTATTTCTTTTTATTTCTTTTTTTTTTTATTTTCTATTCTGTAAAGGAGTTCCCAAGCCAACTCCAATAGCCACTCTTTTGAAGCCTTAGACAAGTTGTACAAACTGTAAATACCATAATTTATATAGTCTTACCCTTTAATTTAATAACCAAATTAATCCACACTACAAAATATAAAATAAAAAAATAAAAAGATAAAAAAAAAAAAAACAATAAAATACAAAACCCATAAAAAATAAAAAATAGAAAATTTTTTTTTTTTTTTTTTTTTCAGTGCTTGTGTAAATCTTATTTAATTTAAATTAATTTAATTTTAAATTTTTTTTTTTTTTTTTTTTCCATATCTTCTCCCTTTCCTCTCTCCTTTTTGATCCAATAAAAAAAATGTAGGTTGTATGAGGCCTCGCTTCGGAACAACCTTGAGAGATCATCTCTCTAAAATTATCTATCCATCCATCCAAATAAACAGTGTAAATATTAAAATTTATTCTAATTTATTCTATTTTTTTTGAATAACGAAGAAATTTTTTTAGAGTTAAAGAAGATTCAAGAAAAAAAAAACTGCTCTATTACTATTAACTGAATGTATGTACTCCAATATTTCGACCAACATAAAATCAGTGAAAATCATTTTACAAAGAATTCATTTCATTTTAATTTAAAAATTAAAATAAACTTATTTAATAAAATCACATCTCTAAAAATAATTTTTATTTCTTAAATAGTTCAAGTCTTTTTTTTAAGACTTGAAATTCTCAATATGAAATTGAATATTTATTCAGTAAATAAACTTTCATAAAAAAAAAAGCTCTCAAACTTGTACATACACGTACAAATCTATAAAAGGTAAGTTAAATGAAATATATTCATCAAAATACGTGACCTCTATTTAGGTTGATTTAAAAAAAAAATATATTAAATTTTCTACTATTGAAGACTTTTCTTTTCTTAAAAATGAAATCAAAACATTTTATTGTGCTGATTGTGTTGCAATTGATGGTAAGCTTTGTATTTGGTCAACAAAGTTCGGTTCAAGTTGAAAAAATTGAAATGTTTCCGGTAGAACCACGGCCAGGAGAATCAGTCAAAATTCGATGTTTTCTCAAAAACGTAGACCCATCCAAAAAAATAAAACCATCCATTCTTTGGAGCATTCGAGAATCTAATTCAGAATCGTGGCGCATCATTGGCAATGGCGCCTCAATCACAGACACGTTCAACAACCGTCTCAGTGGCAGAAAAGAAAGTGACGAAGTGTACGAAATTGTCTTTAGGCCTATTCAAGAAACAGACGCAGGCACAGTAAAATGCGAAATAACAAACACCGAGGGACAAATTTTCAAGCTGGCACAATTAAGAATATACAGCCCTCCTTACATCACATACATTACACAAGACATTTACTCTCAAATTGGCAAACAGGTAATACTTGAATGCCGTGCCGATGGATATCCCAAGCCATCGATCAAGTGGAGCCGGACAGGAGAGATGTCCGCAGTTTTGTATAGTGAAACTTTCGAAATAACCAGTGTTAGCAGAGAAGACCGAGGAACTTATAGATGCTATGCAGAAAATGAGACCCCTATGAACAAATTGAGACAAAGTGCTGAAGCGTTTGTCACTTTGACCATAGACTTTCCGCCCACTATATCTTGTGATACGTACACCATCTACCAAGTGGCCAATATAAATGCAGATGCTGAGGTCACTTGTACAGTCGAGGGATATCCTCTCAATAATGTGAGATGGTACTACAGCCAGAAGGATTTTAATATAGAAACCGAAATAACATCAGATCAGCATTACAAAGTTGAAACAATTGCGTCTCCTGACAGCATCAAAAGCGTTTTGGTCATCAGAAATGTAAACGATGAACAGTTTGGCGACTATTCAATCAAAGTCGAAGGTGGCTTTCAGCAAATAGTACAGAAAACAATCACATTGGAGCCCATGATCAACCCAGAGGCCCTTGTCAATGAAGCTAATGTTTTTAAAGTAAACAAAGAAAAAGTTTTCATGATTTTACTCAATGTCATTTTATTTTTTATTTTAAATGTTTTATGTTAATAATTACATAAATGAAATTATTTTTTTTTCTTTTTAATAAATTTAAAAAATAATAAATTTTAAAGACCAAATAAATTGTTTTGATTTTTGGCCAAGAAATGATGCTTAATCACTTGGTTTGGATATTGGCCGTGCTGAACATGGAAAGTATTTATTCCGGCTCGTTTCGGAGCATCTATATCACTAAATTGTGAAACCATTCGCCTAAATGTAAATGAATTGTCTAATGAATTTTCGAATTCGATTTTTTGCTAAAAAAAAACTAAATTTTGTTGTTGTTTTTGGTGCAGACATGCTTACCGCTTTTTGACTTTTAACACCTTCCAATTCTGGATTAGGATTTGGAAAATCTTTTTTGTAAGTAGTTTCCAAATGATGTTTATTGTGTCCTGGTTGATGTTTGGGCAGAGCAAATGAACTGGGGTCAAAATTTTCCAACAAACGGTCTTTATTGTTCATGTCAACCATGTCTCTTTTGGGGTCGATGTTTCTCATTTCTTCTAATAGTCTTAGAGCTTCTTCATGCTTGTGTCTTGTTTCAGTCACGTCAGATATTTTCTATAGATTTAGAATAGATAACTGGATATTTTTTGTAGAAAATTAAAAGCCACCTCGCTTGGTATATTCTTTGACAAAATTTTATAGGTAGACTGATGCAGATTGGGTTTATTGCCAGACCATAACTCAAAGTCAACAGGTTCAGCTTCTCGTTTCAGATGCCTTTGAAGAAAAATATTTAATTTTTAAATGATTAACAAAATTAACACTCTAACCATTTGTTTGAAAGGACAGCTCTGCCATAGTCCATTGGCAAGCTAGACTTTAAAGATAAACTACCGGCACGATTATAACCTGTAGACGGAAACATCATTTAAAGAGGTTTTATTTTGCCAAGTATTTTTGGATTTGAGTAATATTATAATATTGAAATTGAATTTAGCTATTAGTTGGTTATGTTGCTATGGTTACTTTTAAAAGCTTATTGAACCCTTTCGTTTCATCAGAATTACTTTAAGATCGACAAAGAACTTTCAAACAACATAAATTTTAAATTTTAAAAATTTTTAAATTTTTTGCATTCATAATATTTTAATATTCTTTATTTAGCTATCTTATTTTTTTAATTATCTGTACCAAGCATTGGTTTCATTAGCATTGAAAAAATAAAGTTAAAAAATTAAAAAAAAATAAACCAAAATATTTAAAATCCTTATTTAAAAATCAAAATAATTAAATAAGAAAAGGAAAAAAAAACAAATTCAAAAATATATTAAATTTTATTATATAAAATATAAATATAAATTTTTAAAACATATAAATAAAATTATTAAATATTAAAATAAATTGGTTATATTTATTTATTTTTAAAATTAATATTTATTAATATCTAGAATTTTCTCACTTGATTTACATATTTCCAAACAAATTTCATTTGAAGACATCTGAACGGTCACTTTAATACAACAAAAAAATTATAAACTATTTCTATTCTAAATTCATTATATTAACCTTTTTTAAATATAAAACATTTGAATGATTTGCCTGAATAAATTAAAATTTCTATATTAATCGGTCGAGAAAATTCAAATTAGTAGTTGGTCATTATTCACAAAATTTCAAAAAATGAAATCAATTTTTAAAATTTTTTTAATTTTCGTTTTGGTTAACGCAACTGGTAATACTAATCTTCTCTTTAAATCAATAAAATATCAATAAAAAACATCAATATTTAGTTTTCGCTTTGGAATGCTATGTCTGTGATGAACAAGAAGAAAATAATGACAAATGTTCAAAAACAGTTAAGCAATGCAATGAAACAGAGGACACCTGCCTTACGTACATATTTTGGACCTGTAATTTTATAATTTTGTTGACACCTTCACAATAAAATAAATTTCATTCCTTAAAGCACCACAAGAAATGACGCCAAGAGGAGAAAGAAGACACTATTTAACAAAAGCTTGTGCAACAGCGGATTATTGTCAAAAAAGTAGAGTTTGAGGCTAAAAAGACCATTTTAAAATTTTTGCTTATTAAGTGCTCTACGCATTTACACCAGTGTGCACAAGAAATTGGTATGATGATTGGAGCTGTGTCGAATGCTGTAAAGGAGACAGGTGTAATAAATTTGTTTTTGTAAGTTTTTACTATATTTTAATTTTAAAGAGTTATTAACAAAATTTTTTTATTTTTAGTTGGGCGCAACATCACTCTCACATTCAATAATTGTTACTCTGACTTCAAGTTTATTTGCAATGGTATTCACAAAAAATGTTTGAACTATTTTTCATAGTTTTTATCTTTTTTTTAACTCTAAAATTTTGTAAATAAAAATATTTAAATTTAAAGTTGGTTTAATTTTTTGTGTTTGAATTACAAAATATATACAATGTTGAATAACATTGACAAAGTGCAATGTTTCAAATATTTTTTTCATTTTCAAATAAAAAAAAATTTAAAGTTAATATTGCAATCATGAAACACTTTGTTATTTTTTATAAATTTTGACATTGGGTTTGTGATATGAAGATGCTCAAGGTAATATTTATAGTTTAACAAACTATCTACGCTCTGTTTTCCATTTTTTTTAAATTAAGTGCTTGTTAGAATGCGTCAAACGAACGTCAATTACCACTAAAGACAAAATTTATCGCGAAAAAAACAAAGTTTTTCGGGTCTAGTCGGTTAGGTGAACTATGACTCATCTATTACTGGAACAATTCTTATTATCAGGTTTTTTGAACACCCAGAACGAACAGTTCACCTAATCTAAAAATTGTTCACCAATTTTGATATTGTTTCATCGCTTTAGAAAAAAACTAAATGAAATATTAAAAAAAAAGATAATTCAATTGATAAATAAAAATTAAAGGCAAAATGTTATTTATTGTACATTTTTACATTTTTACATTTTTGAGAGAAGCAAAAAAAATCTCCAAATCAAAAAATCTAAAAAAATTTTCATTCAAGAAAAGTAATAATAAATTCGCAATTAATTAAAAGGGATTTTGAAAAAATTATCCTTGGTTTTTACATTTAAATTTTTCTTAAACTCCTTTTTAAGTAATTATTTATTATTTATAATTACTTTTCTTGAATGAAAATTTTTTTAGATTTTTTGATTTTGAGATTTTTTTTTCTTCTCTCAAAAATGTAAAAATGTACAATAAATAACATTTTGCCAAATTAAAAAATAATTAGATTAAAAAATTTTGAGTTGTTTAAAAGTCCCAAAAAATGTCCAAGTTCGGACTTGAAATTTTTTTTTTAAAAAAAAATTAAAGTCTTTGCTCGGACTTTTGAAAAAAAAAAGTCTTGACTTTGACTTGGCTTGAGATCTGTGACTTTTAAACAACTCTGGGAGTAGGTAAAATTTGCGAGATGAATCTATGTTTCCCAAAGTCAAACAAAGTCTAAAAGTTTTTCACCTAATTTGATATTTGATCACCTAATTCTATTTTGGTGGACCTTTACGTGAAAAAAAAAATTATGTAAACTTATAGTTCAAAAAACCCGAGAACAAGAATTGTTCTCATAATAGGTGAATTGTGGTTGACTAGATCGAGTTTTTCAACGATTGAATATTAATTTAAATCTTAATGAATTATTTATCTTTTTTTCGTTTTATTTATTTTTTATAATATTTAACTTTTTGTATTTTTTTTCATATATTTTTATTCTGAAGGAGCATTAGCTCGCTACAGATAAACAAAAAAATAAATAGATAATTTAAAAGTTAAAAATAAGTATTTTCAATGTTTTTTTCAAATTTAAAAATAAAAATCAAACTCATTCTATTTCACTAAAGAGTTTAATTTTAAAAATGAAAATGCTTGCAATATAAACTTAAAATAATTTTTTTATTTGAAACTGAAAGATATATTTGAAACATCGCACTTTTTCAATGTTTTTTCAACATTGTATACATTTTGTAATTCAAACATAATAAATTAAACCAGTTCCGATTTGAAATAAAAATATTATTGAAACAATAAAGATAAAAATCTGAATTTTATTTATTTTAAAACAAAAATCAAAATTGTTAATTTTAACTTCTATCTTTCGTTTGGTTATAGCTAATTGTCAATATTTTTTTTGTTAGTTTTCTTTATATTTGATTTTAAATAAACATGCTAAATATTCAAGATAACTTTTAGCATTAAGCAATTAACTCAAACTTTTGGATTACAATATTTTAATGACGTAAGATTTTCAGCTTTGATTTTGTTTCCTAGCAATATTTTTCCTAATAAAGACTTTTATAATAATAAGTTTACATTAATAAAAATAACATTTAATAGACAAGCTATAGGGTGTGTGTCATAAATTTTTTGATTAAATTTGGAATAATTTTAAATCTAGCTATGTTAACAAGAATTTCCAGGATTAATTGAAGCCCCTGAAAATCATTAAAAAAAATTAAAAATTTTATTATTTTAATAAGGAAATTGATAACTGAATAGAATTAAAGAATTTCAATATTTTTAATAGTCTTTAGCTCTGATAGCATTTTTTCAACAAGATTTGGAAGGTCGTATTTAGGTTTCCATTTCCAGTCATTTCGTGCATTCGAATCATCAAAAACTTGTGGCCAGCTGTCCGCTTTAGAAAAAAAATTAATAAAAAATTATTAAATAGTCAAAACATTTACCAATCTCTTGCCTAGAATCAATGTTGTAATTTATTTGAAGTTCTGGAATATGTTTTTTTATTTCTAGAAATATTTCCTCCGGTGTAAAACTCATCGCAGAAATGTTATATGTTCTTTGATTCAATTTTTCAGATGGATACTCCATAAATTGAATAACTGAATTTAAACAGTCATCAATGTACATCATTGGAAGCCTTGTGTCGGCTTTTAAGTAGCATTCAAATTTTTTGGTTTCCAAAGCATCGTGAAATATTTTGACTGCATAATCTGTTGTTCCTCCGCCAGGTTGAGTGTCTGCTGAAATTATTCCAGGAAATCTAAGGCATCTAAAGTCGATATTAAATTTTTTTAAATAATATTCTCCTAATAATTCGGCATAGACTTTGGTAACACCATAAATGGTTTTGGGCCTCTGAATAGTAAAATCAGGAGTTGGATTTCGAGGTGATTCTGGACCAAACGCGCCAATTGTACTTGGTATAAAAACTTTAAGTCTAAATTGCTTGGCTAGCTCCAGAATATTCTGCATTCCTGTAACATTCACACTCAGAGCTAAAGGCACATTTTTTTCTCCTACTGCACTCAACAATGCACTAAAATGAATAATCCAGTCAATTTTATTATTAACTATGATTTGTTGAAGATTTGGAAAATCAAGTACGTCCGCATACAGATAATTTATCTCTTTGGAAAAAATAAAAATAAAATTTATTTATTCATTTTATTTTACCTTTTTTTTCAATTTCTTTATTTGGTTTTACAATGTCTGACAATATTACGCTATCTTTGCCATAGCGTTTTGAAATCAAAGTAGCCAGGCCTGGTCCTAATTGACCTAAGCCTCCTGGACCAGATTAAAAATAAAATTCTGATCACATAAAATAAAAAATGCATACCTGTAATTAAAACCTTTGGAGATGAAGAGCTAGATAAATTTCTGGATAAGATTTTATAAGGACGTATTAATAGTCTTTTGGCTAGAAATTGACAGCTGCTATTCATTATTTAAAATCTTTTTTTTTTTTAATTTAATTTATTTAGATTTACAAAATTTTAGACCTGTAGTATAAAAACTTAAATATAGCCTAAAATAAAAGACACACCTAGCTTTTGATTAAAATCAGAAACTAAATCTTAGAATCGCTTAAAATAAATAAAATTTTGAATATTTTTATAGACTTTTTACAAGTTAATCAAAAAACGCATACCTTAACACTTAAAAGGTAAAAGCTTTAGAATTAAACTTAATTGGCGAGCATTAGTTGCATAATTATTTTTTTCTAATTTTATTAAAGATTCCAGCTAAAAAGTAAGGCTGACATTTTTGAGTTAAGACAAAAAAAATTTCTCTCAATTATTGCAACCATGGAAACCATTTACTTCAAGATAAATGAACCAAATTCAAATAAACAATTTGAAAAATTAAATTTTAAACTTAAGTGCATTAAATAATAACAAATTAAGTTTATCTATTTGTCTAATTGAGATGGCTTCCACGCTCAGAAGTAAAGCCATCAAAAATGTTACCAAAGGAAACACTTCAGCATATTATTCATATGTTGAGGAACGAAATGGAGTTAATCCAGTGAATCAGCAGTTCGAAAAGGAACTTAATGATTACATGGGTTTTGTTAAGAAAAAAAATAGTGGACTTTTAAAGCCTGGTGAACACGCGCCTTGTAAAGTGTAATTAATCTACAAATAAAAAGAAAGTTTTAATAAGTAATCAATTTAATTTTAGTTCAGATGTTTTGTTTGACATTTGGAATAAGTTTGAACCAAGAGTGACACCAAGGCTATTTTACCAGAAACTCATGCAAATCGGCGAGTATCTAGTTGAAAACAAAGAATATTCAACTGCTAGTTGGCAGTGTTATGATAGATATCTTAATTCGATTTCAGATGTCGACTTTGATGGTATTCAATCAGTTGAAGCTTTAAAAAGTCACTTTTTTCCAAATGGTATTGATATCCAGGAAAATAGTGATATGACATTTAGAGCTTTGATGGGTCATTTGATCTGCAAATTTCATCTAATCGTTAATCATGATCAAAAATTGCAGAGTACCAATTCAGTTTTAGAAGTTGCCAAGATAATGCATAATTTGCGGATGGTCATGCAGTTGCTTTTTGAAGTAGAACATTTTTGCTGGCTAATTTACAATGCCACAATTTATATGTATACAATTGGAAGATTTATGATGCAATATGGACAGTCCAAAATTGTATTTAATTTTAAGAAGAATTATAAACTTTTAATTTAATTTAAAAAAAAATAGAGTTTATAATTTTAATTTTTTATTTATATTTAATTAAATTTTTTAAAGGCTTTGGAATATCTAATTTTTTGCAGTTTATCTATGGAATGCTCTGTGGCTCTGCTTAGCTCAAAATATTTGCCATGGAGAGCTACTCTTTACGTAGCTACTTGCCAATGTTATTACGATTGTCGATATTATGATGATGGAGAGGTATTTGGAAGAGAAAAAATTTAATTCTTTAAAATAAGCTAAAAATTAAATTAAAAATTAAGATATTTGCTCGTCGGGCTCTATCAAAAATAAATGAACTTCATGAGTTGGAGATGGCAAGTATTGCAGGCCAGAAAGGAGTTGATATTCCTCAGTTTAGAGAGGCTACAATTAAAGTAATTTTTTTGGCAAGTTGAAGTTTATGATCAATTTTTGATTCTCAAAATGATCAAATCAAATTTAAAATATTAAATAAATTGTAATTATTTAATATAATTAGTTCAGAGGTAAATATTTGGATTTAATATACTTTGTTAAATAAATAGATAAACTCTGCAATATCAAAATGCACATTGCAGAGTGCACACCATTTAATTGATACTATTTTAAGTAGATAATTTTTTACAGAATTTTGCAGATTTTACCTTTAGATTTAACAAAGTATGTTGAAACCAAAAATGTACCTCTGCACTAATTGTATTAAATAATTAAATTTTATTTAATATTTTAAGTTTGATTTGATCATTTTTAGCATCAAAAATTGATCATAAACTTCAACTTGCCATTTTTTTTCCAATTAAATTCAATAAATAATGAATTAATTATTTTTAAGAATTCATTAATTATTTTTGAATTAATTATTTGAAAATAAAGAATTAATTATTTTATTTTAACAACAAAGATCGGAGTTGTGTTGTTCAAACGACTTGTGTATGAGAGTAGACGAAGATCTAAAGGTGTCTATAGGCCTAAGAACAAACTTGCCTACAAAGACATTAACAATGTAAGATTTTAGATTCAAATCGATCTTAAAATTATCAATTTAAATTTTAAGTTGGCATGGCCCAGAACAGGAGTTGAAAAAATTTTAAATGAAATGTTTGATTGTTCTTCGGCTCAATTTTTGGCCGTCCAAGAAGCTCTTAGTGATTCGAATAGAAGAATTGCTATGCCTGGTGTCTCTGGTAATGAGAATGAAAATGAAATGTTTGATGTTCACCTTGAGCTGTTGTTTGCTGCAGAATATCTGGTTAATGGTGGTGGTGGAAAATCACCTGTACCAAATGATCAATTATCCGATTTCTCGGCTTTGGTCACAGATAATTCTAATATATTATCAATTGCTATTCAAGGTAGTTTTTGAGGTTTAAAAAAATATTTTTCTAGCTTATATTTTCTGTTATTTTCAGGAAATAACGGAGTTCATATTAGAAATTATTTGAAAATTGTTAAATTTGCATTCAACTACGAAGCCTGGGATGTTTTTAGAAGAATGTCACTAAAAATTATTGATTTCATTGAAGTACATCTTTTAAAACTAATATAAAATTAATTCAAACTTTATTTTTTGTTATATCATCTGTAGAATGATCCAAAGCTATTCGAAACTTATAAATCAGACTTGCTTATTATTTATCTTCTTCAAGGTGCTGATAAATATCATGCACATTTGAGAAAATTAAGACAAATAAAAAATGAGCAACTAAAAGCTACTCTAGTGGCTGCTAAAGAAAAGTCTAAAAAAGATGCCAAAAATGAAGATGTAAATGCTAAAAACAGCAATGCGGATGTAGAAGAAAAATCTCAGGAAAGTAAAGGCAAAAAATCAAAAAGTAATCTAAAAACTCAGAGTCAACAGAATTTAAAAGTAGACTTTGCCGAAAATAGCAAAGACAATGAAACCAATGACCAGGATATCGCTTTATGTAAATTTTAAAGTTTTTTATTTTTCTTGCCAATTAATTAAATGATCAGTACATAAAAATAAAAATGAATAATAAGCAAATAATAAACGATTAGTTAATTACAAATAAAACATCAGGAAATAAAAAATAAATGATCAGTAACAATAATTTTTATTTAATTAGATATATTGAAAATTTTTAAGCAAGTAAAAATTAGAAAAGTATAAAAATAATTTGTAACATAAATGTTTTAATTGTTTTTTCAATCAAAATTAGAAAAGTATTAAAAAATAATTTACTCAACAATGAAAACTTTGTGGATTGACTTGGTCTGCCATTTTTACTTTTTTTTTCCAATTGGCACTTCTGAATCCAAGATGTGATTCTAAATATTTGAAGTTGTAATTTTATTTTTGATTTTTATTTATAATGTTTGTTGATAAAATCTTGATGTATTTATGTCAATCAGTTTAGACATTAAAATTTAGTATATTCAGCTGATTGCTTTTTCTGTCTTAAAAATCAAAGCTCTTTCTTTTTTCAGCTTATCTCTTTAGTTTTTTTAATCAATCATTTTTTTCTATTTTTTATAAACAAAAACCTAAGGCAAATGGAAGTTTCAGATCAAATTTTAAGATCAAAACGATCATTTAAAATTTTAAAACTTAATTAATCTAATGATTTTGATAATTTTTAAGAAATAAATACTAAACATTACTAGACATGTTTTGTCTAATAAGGGTTCTCTATCAAATCAACATCAAAATTATTTATATCTAATTTATTTAACACAAACAATCAATAATTTAAATAATTCAGGTTAAGTTAATTCACAAATTCAAATTTAAAAATTCAAATCAAATTCAAATCAATAAATTAGATATTAAAATAAATAAAGGCCTTTGTTTGATTATTACCAAAAATAAAAATAAAATTATTTACTGATCAAAAATTATTTTTATTTAACAACTGTAATTAAAATACTTTTTATTTAAATAAAATACATATAATCTAATTAATATTGTGATCAAATGAATACTGATCAGAATATAAATAAAATATTGACCATTCACTAAACACAGAGATCATTTCAATAAAAAAATTTAAATAACAGTCATTTTTCTTTATTTTTTTAAATTCCAATTTAAATTATTATTAGCTCCTGGAGGAGCCGAACTAAATAAAGAAGAAGACATGCTTTTTAATATCGCATACAAATTAATATTAATCATTGATTCAAATATTCAAGTAACAAGATTCTAATTTTAAACGTTTTGAATTATTTGATAATAATTTTTCAATAGCCAAAAGAAACTGATTTTGATGTTGCTGTTGACATTACATTGTTGTTGTGGAAAAAGTGCAAAGAAATTTTCCAAAAATACCAAACAGGCTCTCATGACAACTACAGATGGGTAACAAAACTAGAAAATTTTTCAAAAGTATGTCATTAATTAAATTAAATTTATTAATTTTAAAAATAATTTTATTTACAAAAAGTGGCTTTATATTTTGAATGTTACTCACGAATCCATGTGCTACTTTAATATATCATCTATTGATCCTGCAGTGTTTGGACACTGCTCTTTAAGATTAGGCCTTACGTATGAGTCTTTAGCAAATATAAATTTCAAAAGATTTACCAAAGGTTAATATTAATAAAAGACAAAAGCTTTTTGATTTAGTCATAATTAATAATAATTTTAATTTAATTTTAGATTCATCTTCACAATTCGAAGTTCAGACTTATGATGATCAATATTCAGCTGCTAAAACTAATTTAACAAAATTGAGTAATTTAAATTAAAAATAGGGTTTGTGAATTTCGAATACAATTTGAGCAAAAAATTTTATTTTTGTAATAAGTTAAAATTTATGAAAAAAACTAGAAAAAATACTATAATATATAGTACAACATACTCTGTTGCACCTTTTTTACCTAATATAAAATTTTTATTTAGTAAATCCAAATCAATAATCTATTTAAATCTTATTGATTCTTTATTTTTGTCATTTTTTACATGTAATAAATTATTTTAGGTAAAAAATGTGCAACAAAATTTGTTGAAATATGTTGTAGTATTTTTTACATTCATTTTTATTAATTTTTAAAATTTAATTTATTAAAAAAATGAAAATTTTTTGTTCAATTTATATTTGAAGTTCACAATACCTTGAAAAAATAAATGAATAATAATTTTCTGTTTCTTTCAGATTTTGAGTTTAGTGAAATATCAAGCGAGCGCTTTGGAGTCTCAAATGACATACGTGGAAATTTAATAAAAGCCAAATATGTTTTGAAAAAGGCTTTAATGGCAATTTCTCTAGCTCGCGCTACTGTGTCCAAAACCGATAAGTCTTGTCTATGTGATAAAGATTATGTACGATTTTTTTTAAATTAATTTAAGCCATCACTTTTTTTTTCTCAAGACTCTAGATTTTGTTGAGCTTGGTTTGAAAACAAATGTTAAAGCATCCACCAATACCAGAAAAATAGAAAAACTGAAAAATTTAAAAGAATTAACTTTTAGTTTCCAGAAAAATATTGAAGTGGACTCTATTACTAAGCTTATTGGTGATCTGCATGTTGAATTGATATTCCTCTATCATAAAATAAGTGTTCGTCTATTACAGCATCGCGATTTTCCAATTAAAGGAGAAAAACTTCTTGCTTTGATTGACCAAGACTTTGAAGTTTTATTCAAAGAATGCAAAAAAAACCAAATTTCTCAATCGTTGCTTTTTCTATCTAAAGCATTAAGCTTGACTCATTTTCATTTGACTGATCAAAATAAGCTTAAAGCAGAGCAAAGAAATTTAATTCAAGTAAATAAATATATTTTTCTTTATTTTTTTATTAATTTTTTTTTTGAAAAGAAAGCTTATGATAGACTAAAAAAAGCTGAAATAGAAGATGAAATTTTGTTTAAAAAGCATGTCCAAGTTGATGCTGATACGAGTGTAAAGACCAAAATTCCTCCAGCTCCCATTGTTTGCTTAAAAACTTTCAACAAAATCGTTGTTCAACCACGAAAATTTGAGTGCACCGACGGAACTACAGCTTCTTGGTACAGGGTTTTCGCCGGTCTTGCTTCAAATGTCAATCTCAAAGCAAGAATAAGCGATTATGGTTTTATTGGAAGTGGTGAACAGGTAATTCTTTGAATATTCCTAAAATCTTAAAATTAAAATTACCAAAATACGACCAGGATTTTTTACAAAACTAAATACCAACTAAGAAGTTATTTTCTTAAATTTGGTATAGCGAATTTTAATAAAAAATTTCCAATTTAAAATTTAAATTCTTATAAAAAATATGGATATTTAACTACAGATTTTTCTCTGGTTTTAAAAGATGAAAAAAACAAATTTTCATTAAAAACTCCACTCGAAAGAAAACATTTAAAGAAATATTGCCTAATTAATTATTTTTAATCAAATTGTAAGTTAATTTAGAGCTGTATTTAAATTCTTTCCTTTTCTTAATTTTCAATTACTTTAAAAATAAACCAAATATAATGAATTGTATTTCTTATTAAAAAATTAAAATTATTAAAATTAATTACAACCCAATTCAGAATTTTGATATTTAAATAAAATAAATTTACCAATAGCAAAATAAATTAAAATTAAAATATATCATAGAGACAAAAAAAGGATTCTCAAAATATTGATATTTTATTTGATAATTAGTTTTGGCTGTGTTAATAAAGATTAATTTTTATTTGTTGAATTTAGTGAAATAATTTTTTTTTTCATGTTATTTAATCATCAAAAAATAAAAAACTCTATTTGTCAATTTAAATTAATAATTTTTTGTAATTTTTGGAAGATTTATATGAAAATTCGCAATGTTGAAAATTTCAAATTGAAAAAAATTTAGCGTGAGGATTATAAAGAGAAAATTAGTTCATATACCACAAATTTTCAATTTTTATGTAAATTTTCCCAAATTTTTTATTTTTTCCTCAATTTCATTAAAAACACCACAAAATTAAAAATTACATAAAAATAAAAAAAAAACTTTTATTTTTTAATTGACACCAAATTAATAAAAATGACAATAACAATCATAAATATTAAAATACATAAAAATGGTGATTCAGACGAAAACAAATTTATTGAAATTTGATAATCACATAAATTAATTTTTTAAATAAAAATTAAATCAAAAAAAAGTTGTATAAAAATAAAAGTCAATAATTTTCATCTTTCTTCTTTTTTCATGTAAAAATAATTTTTTAATATACAACAATTAAGCTTTCTAATTACTGGATCTTGAAAGTTTCAAGGTATTTTTTTTTATTTCTTATATTCATTTA
Source organism: Brachionus asplanchnoidis (assembly GCA_025491095.1). Taxonomy (NCBI): domain Eukaryota; kingdom Metazoa; phylum Rotifera; class Eurotatoria; order Ploima; family Brachionidae; genus Brachionus; species Brachionus asplanchnoidis. The sequence continues at coordinate 328,983 of JAILYF010000070.1, forward strand.
TCAGATTTAATTTTTTGATTAAAACAAAATTTAAATGAAAATCAATTTAAAACGTTAAAAATATATAGTAAGGGAAAAAATAATTTTTATTTTTTGATTAACATACAAAAAATATTTTGGCAGATTTTATATTATTTATTTTTTTTTAAGATTCACTTTTTTTATTTTTTTTTAATTCTCACCAAAAATTTTTTGCAGTATATCTCTCAGTTTAATAAAAAAGTTCAGTATAATAAGTTCAATTAAAAAATTCAGTATATTAGAAAAGAACAAAAAGATATAAAATTGATTAATTTTTTTTTTCTAAAAGTTGAAAATTAGTTCTTCAAAATTTCACCGCGCTAGAATATATTGAAATTTAATTTCTGGTAAATTTCAAGAGTTTTTTAATAATTCTTTTTTGCTCAATTTTACTGAATTTTATAAATCCAATTTAAAAATAGAAAAAATATTAAATTAAAAAAATAAATATATTTAAATTAAAGTTTTCTAATTAAAAACCATGTTCAAAGTTAAACTTGTCGGTATTTTATTCTAGAAGGGTCTGGATTGTATTTTAGTAATTTTTCATTAAGATTTGTTTTCGTGCTTTGGCCGTATTTTATTATAGTCAAGTTTTTTAAAAGATAAATGAATTTAAAAAATAATTAAAATTTTTAGATTCCTGCCAAGACTTCAGAAAAAGTCTCAATTTCAGGATTAAGCCCTGATGAGCAGTATATTTTTGCTGTTGCAGCGTATGATCGAAATGGGCTGCTAATTGGAGATTCGATTGGAGAATCAACAGATCCAATGTTGGCATCTAGTACACTATCTATTTTAATGAACTGGGCTTATCTGTGTCAAGTTTCGTATCAAATCGGTGATTATGAAATGAGCTTGTCAGCTTTCAAAATATTGTGGAATCTTTTTGTTATAAAACCGATTGAGCCTGCTAAAGAAACTATTATTATACAAAACCAGCCTGATTATGAAGTTTCTTTCCACCAGTAATTTTTTTTAATAGAATTCGGCAGATTGATAATTTTATAATATTTTTTTAGTCAATTTAAGTTATAAATTTACTAAATATTTTACGAAGCTAAGAATTAAGAAAAATAATGTCATGAATATGCTTTTCAAATAAAGCTATCAATTTTAATTCTGTAAATTTCTGCATTTCAATTCTCTTTTTAAGGTCTACTAATTTTTAGGGTCCGATTAAAATCGTGTACACACATTTAGAAAAAAAAATTTAAATGAAAAATCAGAATTTAATTTTTAAATAATTTGGATAACAACTTAAAAAAACAATTTTAATTTTTTTTTCACCATTTGAATATCTAACAAAAAGTATTGGCATCTTAACGTTGATGATCAATTCAAAATATTATTTCAATTCAATAAGTTTATCTTTAGATATTAAAATAAATCTTCGATTTAATTTAAATAATTTTAATGCAATATACTTTGCAGGTAATGTAAATTTAGAAAATAAAAAAGAATTAAAAAAAAACATTTTCTCAATCCATTGCTAAAATCGAATTTTATATTTAAATATATTAACTGATTTTCTGTAAAGTTTATTTGAAATTTTTTGGAATTTATTTTGAATGCTAGATACAAATGCTTTTGAAATAAAGTTCAAAAAATAAATTCAAATAATAAATTCCAAAAAATTTCAAATAAACTTTACAGAAAATCAGTTAATACATTTAAATATAAAATTCGATTTTAACAATGGATTGAGAAAATTTTTTTAATTCCTTTTTATTTTCTAATTCTACATTACATGAAAAGTAAATTACATTAAAATTATTTAAATTAAATCAAAGATTTATTTTAATATCTAAAGATAAACTTATTGAATTGAAATAATATTTAGAATTGATCATAAACTTCAAGATGCCAAAGTATTTCCATTTAAAAATATAATAAAAGAAAAACAGATTATATTTTATTATTATTAAAAAAAAGAATTTTAATTACGATTAAAGTTTTATTTTAGTGCTAATAATTAAAATTTGTGATGATTTAGCTATTATTTTTAGCATTCAAACTGAATTAGCGACTTTTAAATATTTTTTATATCAAAATTGATAATTAAAATGTTAAACAAATTCAATCTGTCAAATTTTCGATTTTTTTTTTAATTTAATATTTAGGCTAAATTACGAAATGATTCGAAAAACATCACCAATCCTTTTGAGAAAATTTCTTGAATGCATATTCATAGTAACTGACATTAAAATCAAAACAAAAAAAATATTTTGTGATATTTTGTTCAATGGAAAAATCCAATACACTAATCAGGTAAACAGAAATTTTTATTTAATTTATGGAATTTAAAATGGAATTTCTAGATTGACCGGGTAAGAGAATGTGAAAATCTTTTGGTTGCGATTGAACTCGCTGCATGGCTAAATGATGCGCCAATTATTCTACAAGCGATAGTACAATGCTATGGACTTTTGGCACCGTTAATCTATTTCAACTTAGCTTACGAGCCAATTATTAAAGTAACTAATAAAAGATTTTGGATATGGTCAATTTCGTGATCAGTAGGGGTCTCACATCATTAGTTATTTATATGAACAACCAAAAATTTAAACTCAGTAATAATTGAAAAATTAAGATTAAAAAAAATTCAATTCAAACTAATTAAAAAATATAGGAAATGACTACAATCTATTGTTGAATTGTAAAACTTATTACTAAGTATTTTTAACATTCAATAAAATAAATTTAGTTAGATTGACATATTAACAATCTTTGAAAATTTAACAATTATTAATTTTTGATTATTTTTTTTATATTTAAATATTTAATTTTTTTAACATTTCAAAGCTTTATTTGTAAACTTTTTAAAAAGGATTGTAATTTCTAACAATGCAATTAAATTTAATTGCGCATTTAAAAATGTTTGAGCAAGATTGAGCGCTTGAAATTTGATCAAAAATTTTACTTTGCTCGTAAAATGCTATATTTTTTTAAATTTTATTAAAAAATGATAAAAAAATGAACATTTTTAGCTTAACTGAAATTAAAAAACAAATAACAAAAAAATCTTACCTATCTTTTGCTTTCGAAATATCTATTTATAAACTGATTGAAGTATCCAGTCTCTTGTTGGAAATTTCATGTTTTTCACGGACGAATGAGCTTTAAAAATTAGAATTAGAAAATTCTTTTAAAAAACCTAAAAAATATTACCCTTTATTTCCAAAGATTAATATTTATCCTCATCTTGATGAGATTTAATTGTCTGATTCAGATCATAAGATAAATGCTTATTTAAAAAAATATAAAGGAATTAAAATTAGATTAAGAATAAGTGTCTATCAAAATCATAGAACTTAAATCCGATTGAAATGGTCTGGTATGTGGTGAAAGAATGTTTAAGGGCTGGAGGAATTAAGAAATGTTGATTAAAGCCATTTTTGGATTTCAAATAAAGTTAACAAAAGAAAATTGTCAATCAAATAAAGTTTGAGTTTTATTTTTATTTAAAAAAAAGTTAATAAAATATTCAGATCTCCTTTCTTTTTAACTAAAAAAATTTGCTATCAATAAGGAAGGTGAATTGAAAATCATTAAAAAAAAATTTCAAATATTAAGCCTCAATTTTATTTTAAATATTTACTTTTTTTACCATTTTTTACTTAATGTTAAATTAAAAAATATAGCATTTTACACAAAAATTAAGTATTTTTTTCATTTTAAAAAACATTAATTTAAACAAATAAAAAAATCTAATAAAATAAACAAAAATCGTCTTTTCTGGACTTTTTAATTTAATCAAACTTTCAGAAAAATTCGGGTTATTCAGATGGTGATTTTTGATCATCAAATCTAATTTAAAATTACCAGTGGATCACAAAAAAGACCAGCCCAAGCAAAAATTGACAAATTTAACAAATAATTTTAAATTTTTTTAGATCATTTCGCATTGTTTACTAATTCTTGAAGAGCTTCCGGTTTCAGTATTCACCAAAAAGCCTAAAAATATGTTCGAAAATCTGCAACACATGATAGCTTGCTCTACATTCTATCTAACTGATGTATATTTCAAATAATAATAATTGACTCTAAAATTTTTTTTAATATACAAATTTAAGGTACTTAAACGCTTTGATCGAAAAGTTTTGTCAAATTTTTTCAACTCAATCGGCAGAAAATTGCTCGGAATGGACGAAAGTAGCAATAACGAGCCAGGTTAATATAAAAAATGGCTTCTAAAAATTTTAAACAAAATTAATTCTAAAAATTTTAGTTGTTGAAGAAGCAGAATCCGAGGAAGCAGAGGGCAAACAAAAAAAAATGAAAAAACAAGACGAAAAGGCTCCTACAGTCAGACAAAATGAAATCAGAGCTTTGGAAAATCAATTGGCAAAATCAAATGTGTCCACCAAAAATGTTTTTTTCAACATGCTGACTGGAAATGAAGACATGGCACAAATCTACTCATTCATTGTAAATAATCCAACTAAAATTGCATACAAAGAGCTCATAAAGTTCCGCAGACGAAACAACTACTTCGAAATGTTGGTCGGCTTGTTACAAAAAGCCCTCAATGAAGAATTGACTCAAGACATAGCTGAGTGGTCACTTGAAATAATTGATTGGCTTCAGAAAAGAAATGGTTCTATCATTGGAAATGCAGCGATATCCAAGAGAAAACCGGATGGTTTTGTGGCCAAGACATTTGCCTCGGACATTGTGTCCGAAATGAATGATACGGCAACAGCGAGCATAGCGCCCACTAAGAACAAAATAAAAACTAAGCGTAAAATCAAAAAATACAAACTTTTAATTCCAATTGATTTGGATCTAAATGAAAAAATAAAGCTGGAAGAGAAACAAAAATCAGCCATTGATTTGTTGTATGATCAATTGCCTGATTTGTACGAAAAGTGGTCTCGGAGAAAAAAATTCAGAAAAATTCTCCAAGAAGAATCTGCCTTTAAATCTCAATTTTTCTCAATCAATGCCTTGAGCAATTTTAGTCAAATGATGAACCGGGTTAATCTGAATTCAAGCAAAAATTATCCATTTGAAAAAGTGAACAGCATTTCGTATTTGGACCCGCAAAATTTTTTGTTTGATAGAGCTAATGTGGTAATAATGAATTTTGACGAGTTGCCACTGATAAAACAAGATAGTTTAACAGTGAAACAGAAAAAAAGTGAGCCCAAAGCGACTAGGAGCCATGTGTCACCTTCGAAAGTTTCGAAAATTTCTTATCCTATAAGTGATGAAAAGGCTGAGATTAAAGATACGGCTGAATTGATAGCAGACATTTTGAATGGAATTGAAAGTCAAGTTTCAGGCGAAGAAACAACAAGAAGCACAACTGATTCAGATTCTAGCAAGCGATCCAAATTTTCGATAGGAGAATTTGTCGATTTGTCATCGAATATTTTTGACAGATTTAAAATTGCAGTTGTAGGTTGAAATTTGAATGTTTTTTTATCTATTTTCTGGTGGTCCTTAGACTTTGACTTTTTCTTCAAAAAATATTTAAGAAAATTTTTTAATTTTTTCAAAAATTTCTCTTAGTTTTGATTTTGGAAATAGCAAAAAAAGCTAAAAATTTATCTTTTTTATCAGCACCCTTTTTTAAATTAAATTTTCCACAATCTTTTGATCTTGATTTTCAAGTCCATGTATTCACTGATGAATAATTTTTTTAGCAAGATGATATTGTTTCGACTTTTTTTGGTTAAGTTATATTACTAAATGGTTTGCTGATATATTTCTGTCTTTTATTATTGGGAAGTCTCAATTAAATGGTGATCTTAATTTAATTTTTTATTTGGCTGATTTTCATTGTATTTTTCTGACACTTACGTACTTTCAGGTTCTTGAACATCGACTAGATAACATAAGTGGCAAATTAATCATGTAGAGGATGTAAGTTGGCAAATTTAAGCTTTAGATCAAATTTTATGATTAAAACGATCATTTGAAATTTTATAACTCAATTAATCTAATAATTTTTTATAAATCTTTTAGAAAAAAATACTAAACATTGCTTGACATGTTATGTCTAATGACAGTTCATTATTAAATTGACATCAAAATGATTGATCTCTAAATTATTTTACAAAAAAAATCAATAATTTAAATAGTTCAGATTAAGTTGATTCAGAAATTTAAATTCATAACTTTTACATTCATTTATTCAAACTAAAATAATTTTATTTTTCCATTTAAAAAAATTATAAACTTTAAAACATTTGTCTTTTAAATTATTTTATTAAAATAAATAAAATTAAAGTTCAATAAAAAAGGATATATTAAATTTTTATAGATTAAAGATAAACTTAACATAAAATGTCAAGTAACTGCCTAGGAAAAAAATTATTTTTTGTTTATTATTAAAAAAATTACAGTTTATATTTAGATCTTTTGATCGTGATCTCAATTTTAAATTTGCCTTTAAGTTTTGTTTTAAAATTATGAATATTTAAAATCTTATAAGCTTGAAAATTATTTTTAATCTCAACTGAGGATAATAATAGTTTAAATTTTTGAGAATTTTCCCTTAAATAAGCATTTATATTCACTAATAATTTAAAAAATTTTAGAATATTTTTTAAGAATTAAATTTAATTGATTATCTTCAAAAAATATCATAAAACTTTTTTTTTTATGAGACGATAACAAACGACAACTTGATAATCTTTCTTTATATATATTTCTTTTAAAAGAATAATCTATTATTTTAGAGGAAGAATTTTGTTGATTCAAGAAATGTATGATGGTTTAATTGGTTTAATTTTGATTTTTTTTCTTGATTGCTTTTTTTATTTTTATATTAATATAAAAATGTTGTACAACTGAGACTTGTGCTGTGCTCAAAGACCAAAGTTTTTCAATTAAAATCTCTTCAAAAAGCTGTTCCATATAAATTTTTAACAAAATATAAAATATTATGGGCTAGGGTGAATAATTTTAAAATAAATTTGTTCTTTAAATTTGTTCCCAAAATTTCAGCATAAAATTAAAAAAAAGTTATATTTATACGATATTCTAATTTGAAAAGGATAATCGGAAAAATTATCATTTTTTTAAAATTTATTAAAAGATATGTTTTGAATTTTATCTTGTCACATTTTTCATTAAAATAAAGAATTCTGTTTTTTATTTTTTTACTTTAAGATTTATATAAAAAATTAATTTTAAATTATAAAACAGAAAAATTTTTTTCAGTTGTTTTATTTTTTCTATTTCAGTGATATATTGAGTAATTTTCATAAAAAAACTTAATGTTGATTTCTTTTTTTTTTTGTCAAGGAACTGCATAGCTTTACAGGTGTTATGGCCTCTTAATAGTTTTTATTATTATTACTGATTTAAACCTCTTATCTTATGTGATAAGAATGCACTTTTTGTGTGAAAAATATTTTTTTATTTTTGGTTATTTATGTGCTGAAAATAATTTAATTTTTGGAAAAATTTTTCAAAAAAATAAAAAAAATAAATGTTTACTGAATTTGGCCTGTGAACGCTCTGATCATTTTTAATTTTATCAAGGTTTAAGTTTTTTCAAAATTAAGAGTATTTTTGTTTAAAGGTAATTGCTCACAGAGGTAAGCAATGGACACAATTACAGAATACATGCAAGCTAATGTTTAACTGCATAAATTCATTCATCCTTTTTCTTCCTGCTTTGACAGCGACACACAAAAAACAATTTAGGATCAAAGATCTATGGAGAAGCATGAGTTTATCGATATATTTAGCTGCTGATAATTTGCTTGATATGTTATTCTTAACTAATCCAATTGAAGTAAAAAGTTTGATTTCAATTCAATCATAAATTAATTTTAAATTCAATAGAAAAATATTCATCGTGACATTCAAAATAAAATAAATAGATGGTACGATTCGAATAGTGTTGGAAAATGTGGATCTGGCTTAGGATTCGACTTGCCATTAGATGACATAAATAGCATAGATCTCAGATTTGTTAAGGATTTTGTATTCAGATCTGTTCAATGTTTGTCTTCATGTGAAAAATGGGAAAAATGTGCCAGCATTGCTCTTAAATTTAACGCAATTACCAGGTATATATAAAAATGAGTAACTTATTATTTCTTTTTTAAATTAAATGAAATTAAAAAAGTTACAAATACGCTGAGCAACTAAGTCCGATAGTGGCATTTTGTCAGCATAAAATATTGGACCAAATATCTTTACTTGGCGCAGACAAATCTCAGAAACATTTTGAAAAGTTAAAAGCAGAATTAGGCCGATATCCAAGAATTGAAGATTTGTTCTTTATCAATTTTAAAATTGAAATCGAACAGAGCAAACTTGACAAGCTAGAATTGGGCACCAAAATTGATCCCAAAGTTCATAACATATATGAGAGTAATTTTCAAAATAACCAAATCTTAGGCATTGAGAATTCCAGATACAAATTGAACAAAAATTCTTCATTTTTTAATAAATTTAAATTAAAGTTAATAAAGATTTTTTTAGAATATATAGCAACAAAACGCAACATATTTTATAGCACATTCTTTGTCTAAAATAAAATTTGTAATTCCTTTCTTTTTAGAAAATTAAATCAATAATCAATTTAGATCTTATTAATATTTTTTTGTTGTCTGTTTTAACATTTGAAAATTTATTTAGGTAAAAAAGTGCAACAAAGTATTTTGCACAATGATGCAGCATTTTTTTAAATATTTTTTTATTAACTTAAATTTAAATTATTAAAAAATGAAATTTTTTTTTTCAATTTGTATTTCAAATTCTCAGTGCCAAATTTTTTTATTAAAAAATTTTTCAATTTTTAGATAATAAACGCTGCAAAGAGCTTATTTCTGTTCCTCTTGATATTGATCAAACGCTCGGAGACCTAAAAGATGCAATAGAAAATAGTTTATATCATTCAAGAGCGCTGTTGCATGCCAGAAGATTGTTAACTTTGTTCCTATTGACCAAAACTCCTCAGACAGGTACATTTCTTTTAAAAATCTTTTCAATCATTTAAATATGGAAATTTTTTTTGCAGATTTTTTCGCTGTAAATCAAGACCAAAACTCGGCCGGGTTTGAATTTGAAAATGATGAAACCACAACTTCTGTTCGAGTGGGATTTCAGTCAAATAAAACCAACAAATCAAACTTCAATCAAAGCCAGTTTATCAATTCATTTTTTCATTCAAATCCAATAAATTTTTCCGGAAAAGACTTTAAAAATGAAAATGACGTATTTGTTAAGGATATAAAAATAGATTTGAATACAATTATTGAGAGCTATACAAAATGCATTCGTATTTATTTTTTATTAATTGTTTGTAAAAAAATTATAATTTTATCTATTTAAAGAGCTTCTAGTAGCTAACAAAGAAAATGACCAGGCAATTCAAGCTTTGCATGAATTAGGCAATGTATACCATTTTTCCAATGATCTTGAGTAATTTATTTAGAGCCTTTTTTAAATATTGAAGTTAAATTTATTTTTCAGAATGGCTTATAAAAATTGGAACGAAGCTTTGGACAAACTGACTGGAATTAACAATTGCTTGATTAATTGGAGAAAAAATTTCGTGGATTCTTCTGGTAGTGATTTGAGCACGGAAAATATTTTGAAAAAATGTGGCATTTGGGGATGCTTGCTAGGTGGTGTGCTCACATCAAAAATGGCTCAGTAAATTATTTAATCTTTTGTGGATTTAAAGTAAAAATTTTACATTTAAGATATTATTTGTCAAATGATTTAGAACTCAAAACTGAATGTTGTTTGTTATCAGCAGCATTTTTCAAAAGTATTTTTCGGGGATCAATTCCGTATTCGCGCCATGATTTTGACTATTCAAAAAATGATCTTGAATTCATTAATTCTGATTATTTATTGCCTGGTCTGATGTTCAACAGTGAGATGTAATTCATTTTTGTTTCGGAAATAATAATTAGTTAAATAATAATAATTTTTAAAGATTTCGTTTTGATGTTAGATATGTCATTTCTTCATTGAATTACGTTTGTATTGAGCTTTTGAATGCTGGACATTATCTTTATGTAATCTCTTAACATTAATATTTATTTTTGATAAAACTTTGAAAATTTAAAAAAGATAATGCCATCAGTTGTATTGTATGAGTATTTCGCCAAAATGCTTTGCAGAGATCTTTCGCATACCATTCTAGCTAGACTCATCAAAATTGAAGCACTAACCCAGCTCAACATGTTCACAGAAGCGATTTCGATCTTGTGTTCAATACAAAAAGGAGAAAATTTACCACATTATATTGATGACAAAGGAAAAAACTTTTCGCCAGAATTAAGATATGTAAGTAAACAGAATTTCATTAGTTTTAAAAAACAGAATGATGTCATATTCTTGATTTGTAATGGCTCTGAAAATTAAACTTTTTATTTTAATAATAACGATAATAATTTATTTAAAAAAAAACAGAGGAAAATTAATTTTGATCCACAGCTAGAGTAAAAATCTACACTAATTCAGCCCTAGATAACTTTATCAATTAATCAAACATTCCAGTTTTAATTATTTATTTCAGAAATTAAAACATAAATAATAATCACCAATACATTTGGTGTAATTTTTCGTCTTTTAATAAAAATTTACATACAATATATAAAAAGCATGAAAAAAAGTGCGATGTTTCTTAGTTATTTTTTGAAAAAATAATTTTTCAATCTTATTACACTGAAATCAAATAGATTTTAGCAAAAATAGGATATTTCGTTTTAATTTTTTAAAATAAAAATCTTTAAATTTATTTATTTTTTTATAAAAATAAGAAAATAACTTTCTTTAAAAAAAAAAGATAAATTTAAAAAATAAAAGATATTTAGGAATAAAGTAAATAAGGATTTTTTTAACTTAAAAATATTTGACATTACTTTAAAAATATTCAAAATAAAATAAGAAACATAAAGCTTTAAATTTTTTAAGTAGGTGAACAGCTTTTACAATGCTGAAAATAAGTTCTAATTTTGAACTAGCATTTTTTAGTTATTAGACCATAAAATGAAATTTTTCAAGATAACAAAAGTCTTTATCGAAAAATTTAGAAAACCTCTAGTAATATTTGAATAATTATCAACTGGAAAAGGAATCTTTTAAAAACAACATCCATCAAAAAAAGCGAAAAAAAAGCCTGGTTTAAATAAAACATTTTTTTTTACTTGAAAAAGGGTGTTTAATAAAAAACAAATGACGTAAAGTGAATGTATTTAAAATTAAAATTTAAAATACCAAAGAAAATGATAAAATTTAGTAATAAATCAAAAAAAATCGGAAATTTCCTTTTAAAATCATATAATTGTATAACCACATTATCGTAATCAAAACAAAAATGGTCGTTTTTTTAATGAAAAATTTATTTATTTACTGAATTGGTGATATTTTCAATTAAGTTTGTGGTGAAATTTACCAGTGTAAAATAATATCTAAGTTCAAAACTTTTGCAAAAACAAATTCTTGATTCATATAGGAAAAATTCTTGTTTTGCAGACCAATTTGCTCAAGTCCATTACAATGACAAATGTATAAAAGCTCGCAATACTTATTGCTGATGCAATACCAATTGTCCTAGCTACTAAAACAATTTTCTTATAATCTTCTTTTTCTAATTCACAAAATCTGCCATAAAAATAACTTGTACATATACATTCGAAATGCTGCGAATACAATGTAAAGTTTAAATCATGATTGGTTCCATTAAACAGAATATGGTATGACACACAATAACCTCCATTGAGGCATTTAATTTGGTCACATGGATCATTTTTTATTTCACAATTTGTTCCATTAAATCCCTCTTGGCAAATGCATCGGTAAAGTAATTCGGTTTGGTTAAAAATACAAATTCCTTTGTTCAAACAAGGTTTGTATTCACATAAATTGCGAACAGTCTGGCAATTTTTTCCACTAAAATAAGGTTCACACTCACATTCATAGTTTCCAGTGCCTAAATAGTTGATGCAAGTAGAATTGTTGACACAAGGATTGTTAATGTCAGAGCAATCATCTTCTTCAAGCTCACAATTTTTTCCACTAAAAAAAATGGCACAGACACATTGGTAACTATTTGGCAAATTTATGCATGAAGCATCATTTTTGCAAGGATTGGACTGGCAAAAATTTTCAAACTTCTCACTTTTGTCTAAAATAATAGTTTTAGAATTAGTGTGACTTGTAATCAAATCAAAAAATGAGGGTCTTGAGCTAGTCAAGAAATCACTTGTTTTCCTAAAAGAATTTAGTTCAGTTTTTAATTCAGTATTTGTAGAAATTTCGAAGAATTCGTCATCATTAGAGGTTATGTCTTGAATTAAAGAAGTATTGGTATATTTTCTTGAACTCAATTCCTCAGAAATTTTTTTTTGCATTTTGAATTCACACAATTTGCCTTAAAAAAAAGTTTTAAAAATGATGACTGCTATCTCATTTATTTACCTGAATAATCCGGAAGGCATAAACAGCAGAAATCTGAAATGGAATTTTTGACGCATGTTCCTCCATTTAAGCATTTGTTACTTTCACACAAATTTGTCACTTTCTCACAATATTGACCTGAATACAATTCACTTTCACAAACGCATCTTAGATGACCATTTTTTTTACTAATGCAAGTTCCATGCTCACTACAGAATGGTTGAGGAACGAAAGTTCCAGAAATGCATGCAGAATGATTACAAGTTGTGTTGTCTTTATTCTCTATTGAACCACAAACGCATACAGGCATTTCTTTTAAAAGAATACATCGTCCAAGTTCTTTGCATGTAAAATTCAAACATCTATTTAAAACACACTTGTATTCAGAGTTAAGCAAAAAGCCTGAAATCATGTTCTTTAATTTAGTTCTGACTACACTTATAAATAAATACCTTCTTTACAAATACATTCAACCATTCCATCATAATTAAGAAAGCAATCTCGGTTTTCGAAATTTTTAATTTCAGGAAAATCGTAGGCAAAAAATTCATAGTCATAATCTTTTAATAAACTATCATTGTAGTAGTATCTACAATTAGGTCCAAAGTAGCCACATGGACAAATTCCTAAGCATATTTTAAAGCATAATATTAACACTAATTTTGACTTCATTTTTTAATTTTTAAGATTGAATACAATTGGAATTCATCAAAGCCAGTCTTCGATTTAAATAATTTAAAAGTATTATTAATTATTTATCATCTATTTGTCATGCATGTCTAAATTGAATTTGAATTTTTAGAGCTTGGAAACAGTACTATCTTTAAAATTGCCTTACAACATTATTAAATTGTATGGAGCTCATTTATCAAGCAAGTTTTATTTGATTCAATGTAAATTATTGGTACAAATAGCATCATGTATACCATGTTCGCCAAATTTTAAAGAATTTGAGTATACTCCAAACATCAATTGATAAATTATAAATATTTAATTTTATTTATTTTAGCTCAAGTCAATTGTTTAATCTTCATGACTCTTTTGTTTTGAATATTGCCAATTTTCAAGGAATAAAACTTCCATCGTCATTCAGCAATTCACGAAAGCCTGTTGGTAAGTTGTTCAAAGAGATGATAAATTTAAAATTAAAGTTACTTTAAAAATTATTAATTTTTATTTCAGAAATAATTGATGATTTTGATACAGACTTGGGTACTTAAGACTTTCTAGTTTAAATTAGAAACATAATTTGATGATTGATTTTTTAAAAGCACGTTTTATTTTCTTTTTTCCATAACATAGTTGTTTAACAAACAAAACCTAGTCACACATCTGAATAAAGCTCTAAAGTCTTTAATTTAAAATCTTAATGATCTTATCAATATTAATAATTTTTTTTTTGAAAAAAAATCATTATTATTTTTATTTAAATGATTCATCCTATCAATAAAAATTAAACAATAGTTTTTAAATATATTTTAATTGATTTGTCAAGATTTTTTTTATTTTTAAAATGTTTCTATAAAACTTAAAAGTCCACAAGAGAAATGGTTTTATTATTTTTAAAAAAAACAAACAGTATAGAATTCAAAATATCTCTTTTTATAAAATTAAATCATTTTAAAGTATTTCCGGTTATCTTTTTTAAAAATTGAAATTAAATATTTTAACAATTTTAAGAGAACTATCGAACAGAATTTCTTGAATTTTAACTAAACAAAGTTCAATGTTTGTTAATTATTTTGTTCGATTTTGTTTTTTAATTTAAAAATAAAATAAAGTATAAATCAAAAAAAAGCTTGCCATTTGTCATATTTTAATCCAAGAGAAAAGATGATAAAATCTTCTAGTCCTAAAATTGTTTCTGTAAATTGTATCAGATGAAAGATTTAATGCGTCATTATTCTTTAAGTGTTTTTATGACCAATTGTCCACACAATAAAATGACCTTCTTTTCGAAAGTGACTTTTCTTTAAATTTCAAAAAAAAAAAAAAAAAAATAAAATAAAATTTTAATTTATAATTAAAATCCAGAATTCGATAATGCTAAGGATACATCATCTAATACAGTATGTTGCAAAAGTTTAGAAATTGATTATTTTATTTTACTTAAATTGTTTATTTGTTGTATTTAACGAAAAATTGAGTGCAAAAAAAAAAAAAAAATAAAAGCACTAATTTGTAGAATTTTCTTTTCTCTACAATTTGATATGTGACACTCGGCATAAAAATATAATCAACTTTTAAATATTTTTAATGAAAAAACTACCTCTAAAAAATAAAAAAAAAAATCGGTGCAAAAGTTTAGAAATTCGGGTAATTCAAAAGTTTTAGCAACCATTGTTAAATCTCATAATAGTTTACTTGCTTATCTTAACACCTTGAGTCTTAGAATTAAAATCAGTGGCGAGTTTTTGATAGCTAGATGATATAAATATGTAATGTAAAATGTAATGTCTCTAAAAATGTTATTTTCATCCCTAAAAGTTAGCTTCAGAGGTCTACCAGAACGGCTTCGATCAGAGACAGTACCAGTCTCTTCATATCATTTCTTAGTTGAAGAGACACATTTTGTAGATACACCTAACAACTTGGCTATTTCGTTTTGCTTTTTATCTCAAATTTTTAGCAGACCCACAATCTGCCATTTTTGTGGACTAGACACATTTTTTTTAACCATTTTTTGCCAAATTAAAGATTTTTATTGGTTTTTTTTTTTATGTTATTTAGAGACCAAGTGAGGAGTTGGAGAGTTTTTAAATTAAACAGTTAAAGAGCAAAATTTACTCAAAATTAGAAGTTATTTAAGAATTAATCATAAAGGTGTGAAAAAAGGTAGCAATGGTTGCTAAAACTTTTGGATTACCCGAATTTCTAAACTTTTGCACCGAATTTTTTTTTTTTTTAGAGGAAGTTTTTTCATTAAAAATATTTAAAAGTTGATTATATTTTTATGCCGAGTGTCACATATCAAATTGTAGAGAAAAGAAAATTCTACAAATTAGTGCTTTTATTTTTTTTTTTTTTTGCACTCAATTTTTCGTTAAATACAACAAATAAACAATTTAAGTAAAATAAAATAATCAATTTCTAAACTTTTGCAAAATACTGTATAATTTACTAAAATTCAATTCAAGCTTTAATAAAAAAGTTGTGAAAATTTTTTATATGGCAAAGTTCAATTTAGTTGATAGAATTAACAGAACCAAATTTTGTGTACTATCTAGAACTTATTATTTTACCATTTTTTTATTTACCAGTATAAATGTTCAAGATGAAAAAATTAATTTTAGATAATTCTTGATTTTTATAATTTATATTATTTCCGTCTAAGTTTTAGTCATTTACTGAAATCTTTTTTTAGAGAAAATTTTAAAATTATCCTTGAGCAAAAGAATGTTTAAGTTGACTCCATGACATCTTGATTTATAAAAACTCATCGAAATCTTTGATATTAACAGACTAAAAATTATTTTTTTTGGTTTTTAATTTGTACTGACAGACAAATAAATTAAAAAATTTTAGTTTTATTTAAATTTCTTATAATATATATTTTTTTGCAAAAATTTACAATGCAATTAATATCCATGCGGAAAATTACTTAACTTTTTTTGACTAGGAAAACACCTTTTAAATTTTGAACTAACAATATATTTTAAATTTTTTCTCAACTAACATTTTAACTAAAGTTTTTGAATTTTTAAAACTAACAAGCTTAGTTTTTTTGTAGTTATGATAATTAAAATCTAAAAATATTTCGTCTTTAAGAAGATAATCCTGAAGTGATCAAAATATTTAGTAAAGCAACTGGACCATTGAGCTTGGAATTCATCAAAGGCTGCGTTTTGGGATCAGCCAAAACCATAATTAACAAATGTCTAAAAGCATTCGGTGAAGATTTCCCAAAGACAGAGAGTAAATTTTTTCTCAAAAGCTTTTTGACAGCGTTCAAATAAAATTTTTTCCAAAAAATTTGTTTTTTTAGAATATACTATATCAAATTATTGGCAGAGAGAGTTTAAATATGAACTTCATATTTTGTTAGCTAACATCGCTGATCAGTCCCACTTGACTTATTTAGCTTTACAGAACGTTTTTGATGGCATGAAAGAACTAGCTGCCGAAGATATACCTGAAGCTGTTAAAGAAAAAAAAGCACTTGTGTCAGCCTTGAAGAAGAACAAGACCAACATACCGAAACAACTGAAAACAATCAAAAGAGGGGTCTATCAAGTGTTCGACTCGATTTCTCGGTCGCACATCAACTCAAGACTCTGGCTAAAAGCAAGAATGCTCTTTTTGCAATACATGTTCAACCAACTAAACGACATTGGCAAAGCCAAAGGCCATGATGACTCAATCGTCAAAGACTTTACTGACTTGAAGTATTACTGTGAAAAAAGCATCAATGAATCAAATGAATTTTTTGACTTTGAAACAAAATCATTTTTCATGTTAATTGAAATTTGCCTAGAGCTATTGAGAGGTGCTAGTCTAAAAATTTGCCTCAGCAAATTGAACAATTGTATTCTCAATTTAGTTAGCACCAACAACCAGCTTTCTCACCACGGATTCTTAACTTATTTGAAAGCAAACATTCTGAAAAGTGACATTGAATTTTCCATTAATCTACTAGAGTGTCAGGATGCAGGATCTTCTGAAAAAAATAAGCTCTCATCATCAATTGACGTGAGCATGAACAGTCTTTTGGGCCTGCAGGACACAATATTGAACAATCTGAGCAAAAACAGTGGTGAAAAAATCGAGTTGTTTACAGACAAGTCCAAGTCTTATTTTGATAGCATTTACAAGGAAATAAAAAATTTGTACAATCCATTTTTGCACTATTTGGTTCACACTAAACTTCGCCTGGGCTCCTGTTTGATGCTGAAGTCGTCTTACCATGACAATCAAATGATTAGTGAAGGCCCAGCTTCAAACAAACTTTGGCACCATTCACTAAATGTCCTGGGCTCTGCCATCGAAATAAACAAAGTGATTAGTGAACGAAGTTTAAATCTGGAAATTGAACTCAACTACAAATATTCCCATTGCATCCGAGAATTGTTCATAAGTCGCCAAGTTGGCAGCCTCAATGATATTGTAGAGTCCTATGGACACACAATCAATTTGCTCAACAACTCAACCCATGATCTTCACTTGATCAAACAATGCTACTTGGAACTGGCTGTCGGATTCATATCCACCTTTGACTCGAGTGTAATCTTGGACACTCCGAGCAGAAAACCTGCGAGAGAAACATCGCTGAGTATGCTGACTAGTTCGTCAAATACACCATCATCTTCGGCAAAGCCAGGCTCGAAGTCGAGAAAAACGGCAGTGCAGTCAAGTAGAGCCATTGAGGCTGCTTTGACTGCGCTCGCCTTGGCTATCAGAACCTCAAATGCGATCAAAGAAAAAATGCTCTTGTCCGGCAATGAGTCAATAAAAAATATGGCCTCTATACAAACTAGTGATTGTCCCATTTTTGTGCCAAACGATTTGATTGCCTATCATGTATTTGCTGAGAGAAAAAGAATTTACAGAGATGAAATTGAAGAGGAGGTTTTGTCTCTGGCTCCTGAGTTTGATTTAAAGGAAGAGTACAAATCATACGATGACAAAGTTCAGCTTTTGGCCGATGAAAGCGATAAATGCATTACTTGGATTCATGTTTTGAACTATCAGACAAAACTGCAGAGTACAGGCTCAATGAGAAATTTGAATACTTTGAAAAATGGTAAAAATAGATACAAATATTCGGAATTTTACACCATTGGTCTGACACCTGTGTTTAAGAGTTGCCATCTAATGGCCTCTAGATTGTTTGAGTTGAACTCATATTTAAGAGATAACCTTGACATTTACAGCGCCAAATGCCAGGCCCAAGAGCCTATTACGGATTTTTTCCGCATTTTTGCCAGAAAATCCACCGCACAGACAAACGCCAGAGCTTCAGCTAATCTAAACACTCTTTTACAGTATGTTAAAGTTTACAATGGAAATTTGTCAAACAACATGAGTGTAGTGAATTATGCGGCAATAAATGATGTGGAGAGTATTCGCGAAAGTTTAATGTCTTCTCAATCAAACAAAGCCAACACGGCTGCCAATGACTGGAGCTATTTGCAGACTTGGCCGGCTAATTTTAACTTTTCGAGCCAAAGTACCCTCAAGATAAACGAAAGCTCTTCGTATGACTCATTTGCTGATTACATGCTGACCATGAGTTGGCAAAAAAATTTGGCAGTCATTGATGAAGATGTTTATGGTAATGGTGATGATTTGCTGTGTATTATAGCTGTAAGAGATCAATTAACTAGTAATAAGATAAAGTTTAGATACATATCTGCTGGGGAAGTATTGGAAATTCATGAAAAGTAAAATCAAAAAAGAATTCGAAAAATTGCTGAATTTAATGAACAATTTTAATTTAGACTTGTTCCGCTTTCTGCAATTGCAGATACAGCATTGAATAATGAGTCCGAAATGAACATTGAATCCAATTCTCAATTTATGGTAAATATTTTTACTTACAAAAAAAAATACCAAGTTTCATATTTTTGATATTAATTTTTTGGCTTTTTACTAGATTTTAGTCACATTACTAGCATAAAATGTGATAAAAATTAAAAAAAAAACATTTTTTTATTTTTTTTATTTTATTTATTCATATTAACGCCAATTCTGGCGATGTCAAAAAAAAAAGTAAGAAAAAAATAAAATAAAATAAAAATAAAAATAAAATGTTTAGTTTTTTTTTGTGTCTAATTTTCCATAATTTAGATAATAAATTACATATACCAAATAATGAAGATAATTCAAATAATTATTCATAAAAAATAAGTAAAAATAGAAAGTTGATTTATTTGGTTTTGTTTTTTTGTTTTTGAAAAAAAACATTATTTTTGAAAATTTAAATGAATTTTGATTTTTTTGAGTTTCTAGAAACAATTTTTTTTAATTCTTATTTTTTTAATAAAAAATCAGGGGTCTCTCCAATAGTGTAATCAAGTGATAACATAAGATGTATCATCTATTGACCAACCGATTATGTTATTGTAGAGATAACAAATTTTATTATCGCTGATGATAACATAATTCTATTCTTGATAACAAATCTGTTCATTAGATAACAAAAAAATTATTTTGATAACTAATTTCTTGTTATTACATGATATGTTTTAATCGCATAATGTTTAGTTATAATTGGAAAAAAATCCCAGTCCAGAAAAAGAACAACATTCAATGAGGTATGAATATCAAGATACCACAGCTAAATTTTAGAATCTATTAAAATATATTAATTTAATAATTAATTTATTTGTACTAGAAAACTTTTTGATAAATTAGAAATTTTATGGATAACAAAATTAATTTATTGAAAACAATTTTTTTTAAATATTAAATATTATAAATTACTGAATACAAAATTTGTTATCCCTACGATAACATAATCGGTTGGTCAATAACTTATAAAGGATTATGTTTTCAGCTGGTAACACTACTCGGGAGTCCCAAAATCTGTTTACTTGAAAATAGTAGATTTTTTGGGACTGATATTTAAAAAATCTCTCAAGATTGAAAAAGTTTAGAAAATTTTTTTGCATTAAATTACTTAAAATTATGTGAAAAAGTAATTTATTTACCCTAAATTTTAGCCGAGAAAGTAATTAATAATCAAATTCGCTAGAATTATAAAAAAAAATATTTTTCAGGATACTTCTTCTATTATCAAAAATTACAAGAACTATTTTCAAAAACTATCTTTAAAATGTTAGGTTATTAAGCTAGATCTAAAATTACAAAGTTATCAGATAGAACTTTGATTAATAAAAGAAAAATTATTTATTTGGAAAAATTTAAAATACAGTGATGCTCCGCTTTTTTCCGTTCTGTACCACATTAAACGTAAATTGTTGCAGAAATAATTATGTCCAAACAATTTTAAAGCTTTAGCATCTTTTGAGTGAATTGATAATAAAATGTAAATTTAGTGGATTCGTTTTGATTATTATTAATCGGTTTAAAAATTATTTTATATAGTAAATTCTTTTTATTTCTATTGATTAATTTTTTGTTATAGGAGTTAATTTTTTTATCTAGTGAATAAATTGATCATATAGTAAAGATAATATTTTTTATCTAGTAGATTCATCATTTTATCTAGTATCAATTAATATTTTGCGGTATTGATTTATTTTATTATCAAGATTTTTATATTATAAACAGATCTTTTCAATAAAAAAACATCAATTACCTTTACCACTAGTAAAACAAAAAAAGACGTCAAAGCTCTAAAATTATATTGGACATAATTTTTTGTACAACAATTTATCTTAAATTTAGAAAATGTATCTATTTTATTGTAAAATCTGTTAAATTCATTTTTTTTTACTTTAACAAATTTACGTAAATTCACTTTATTTTAGGTAAGTTGTTGTAAAAAACAAAAAGCGGAACATCACTGTATAGTATTTACAAAATGAAAGATATATTTATTAAATTCTGAATTAACAGTCTTTTTTTAAGCTTATTTTTTGAATAAATTTTTTATTTTGGATTTAAAAAATTTATTTAAAACAATGTTTGATCGAATCAAAAATTTATTCAAGTTATTCAATAGATTAAAATGCATAATTTTTTTGGATAAATATTTAATTTTTTATTTAGACCTCGCTCAAAAGCTGTTTGACTGAAATTGCTCTGTTGTTTGGGAAAAAATTCAATGACAAAAAGCTGCCATTCGAGTTGACAACGTCAAATATTCATGATTTAGAAAGTATGTTCAACATCAATTTCGGAGGTTTTACATGCAACGAAAGTCTAAAAAATTATATTCTAAATCTTTTTATTTAAAAAAAAAATTAATTTTAAAAACCAATTCTTAAATAAATTTATCTCTAATATTAAATATTCCTTGCTCCCAAGACTCCAAGACCTGTCATTATATTTTTAGTTGTTTCTTCGTCATCAGAAATGATTGGAACTACATCCGCGACATCTGTTTGCTTTTCATTTTCTTTATTTTTAAATTTTAAAACCGATTTGGTCAGAGAAAATTTTGATTCAGCAGATCTCCTATCTCCAAGTCTATAGATCATATTCGAATCATTCGACTGATAATCGAATCTATAGTAATCTAAATTTCTTTCTTTTCTGAACATGTTTAAAAGTGATCTAAAATTAAAATTTATTTTTCTCCGCGATTTTCTTGTCTCTCTAGAATCATTTGAATCCAAATTTTCAGCTTCTCTGAGTGAATTTTCCGCTCCATCAAAGCTTAGACGATTAAAGTTACTAGGGTTGCTATCGTCATTAAGTCTTCTATAAAATTTAAAGCCGATAATATTCCACAATTTCTGCAGACGAAGTTTAAGGACCAAAATTAGCGTTGCGCTCATTAGCAACGAGCAAAATAAAAGAACGGCAAGTCTGCTTATACTATGGTGAGTTTCGTATGGTCTTTTAGTGGAAAGTGGTTGTGTTTTATTTTGAGCAGTAAAATAAGATTCTTGATTAAATGTTGTTTTGAATTGTTGAGTTGTAATTCTTGGGTAGCCACAAATTGTGTCCAAATTTGAGTTAATAAGTGGCTTATTGATGCTATAATGAAGTGAATCTTCATGATCACATCGTAAATTCTGTGCATCTTTTATAACACGAAAATTTTGCTCAAGTCCAAGTTCTTCTTTTAGGTACTTGTAAAACTCATATAAATTACAGTCACATTTGAACGGGTTTTCAGATAAATAAACCTCAAAATTTGGTCTTTTTTTCTTTTGATTTTTAAATTTTGATAAAAGATCATTGTCTATTTTGTGGATGCGATTTGATTTTAGATTTAAAAGATCAAGTGAGTTTATACAATTGATGTTTAAGTCAATTCTACTGAGATTATTAGCTTCCAAATTCAATCCTACCAAGTTTGGAATATGGCAAAAAATATCTGTTTTGAATTCGCTTAAATAATTTTGGTCTAAGTTTAAATATTTTAGGTTAAACAGATTCAACTTTGGTCCCATAAAATCTAAATTTTGAATGGAGTCCTGAATTAAATTTTGACTCAGACTCAAAAACTCAAGAGACTGTGAAATCTTTGCCAGAAATTCCATTTCCTTCTGGTTGTTGAAGTTTATGCTGTTTTTGTCGAGAATTAATTCGTTTAGACTTGGAAGATTTTCGAAAGCATTTTCGTTTATTGAAGTTATTTTGTTATTGCTGAGATTAAGAGATTTTATGTTCGGTCTTTGGTCGAGAAAAATAGATCCATTGATTGCTGAAAGAGAGTTTCCAGTAAAAATAATTTGCTCAGTTTGTGGAAGAGGATTTTTTATCAATTTGAAATTGCTCAGATTTAAATTTCTGCAATTCATTAACAAATGTCTGCATTCTTGACAAACTTTAGTACAAAATGGATACGATTCGTTTATTTTGTTGACCAAAATTGACAAATTTTCGGCAGAAGGGACAACGAGCCGAAATGATATAATTAGAATTATTGCATAAAAAGCGTTCATTTAAAATAAATTTAAGATAAAGCTTATTTTAAAGAATAAAATAGTTTTTTTGAAAATTACCTCTTTTCTCTCTCTCTCTATTTGTTCATGTATAATAACACGACCTTTCTAATATTTAGAAATTGTTTTATCAAAAAAGCGTTAAAAAGATAAAATTTTCAAATTAAGGATTAAATTTCTTGAATATTTTGCAGAATTTTTTTAAGACCTTTAAAGTTTATTTAATTATTTTACACTTGTTTTTAATGAAATTCTTAATGATTCGAGCCATTCGGACTTTAGCTTGTTTTTATTTGAGATATTTTCAGGTGTTTAAAAGCTCTTTTTTTAAATATTTTAAAATATGCTCATTTAGAAGATATTAATTTTAGAAAATTTAATTATTATAAAGAAAGCTTTTAATTTACCTATATTGTATCTGTATGCTGTGTTTTATAAGTATTTATTAATATTTATGCTTTTTTTTTTTGATTTTAAGGGGAAAATTAATTTAATCAAATCACAGTTAGCATAACAATATTAATAAAAATTAGTTAAAAAAGATAACATTAGAAAATTAGTGATAATCTAAGGATAATTAAAACAGTTATCAAAAACGATAAAGAATTTAAAAAAAAAAGAGAAAATGTTAAAAAAAAAATATTTTTTTTTAAATAAATTTAATATAGAAAAATAATCATTCAATTTTTTTAAATACTAAAGTTTATAAAAATAATTTGTTGCTTAAAACAACAAAATTTAATTATTTTCAAATAACAATCATCTAAAAAATATGACCATAAAAATATGACTTTTTGAGCCAAATGAACCCTAGATTTTCAAAAAAGTTGGCGCATCGGTACATACAGCTCATTCAGTAAGAGACTGGAAAAGAAGGAACATCGAAGTCCTTCAATGATGTGCCCGTTCACCACCTTATCGAGAATTCATGGTCGTATATGGATTCCAGACTGGGAACATAAATATAACCTCAATGAACATCAAAAATAGGCTTTTTACGCAGATTGGTTAAAGAACTTGCTAAAATCTATGCCAACAAAAAGTTTTGGCTCGTATTTCAAATATTTAAGTGCAAAAATTTCTAAACTTTTTTTTTAATTTATCTTTTTTCTTATTGAATTTTATTGGTATTTTTTTTTCACTTAGTTTTGTTATTGGTTTTATAATTTTGAAGGAATGAAATAAAAGTTTTGTGAAAGTTGGTACAAAACCCAATGACAATTAAAAAATACGTTTTTTTTCCATTTTTATTTTAATTTTTTCTATTCAAAATTCTCTATAAAAGGAGTAATATATAACTAATAAATAAATATTTAGTATTCAGTAGTGATTTTAATAATAAATAGTGATTACATTAAACATCTAATTTCACAAACTAAAAACAACATGTCACAAAAACATTGGCACATATGATTATCGCTTCAGTAAAAATAATAGAATTAATCAGTAAATATAATATTTTATTCAGTAAAAATGATTATCCCATCAGTAAATTTTATTCAGAAAATTATTTTTAGCAAGATTATTTTTTCATCAGCAGAATTGTTTATTGGTCAGCAAAATAATTTTTTAGCTAATAATAATAACAATACGACATCATCTGAGCAGCGCATAAGTTATTATCGTAGACATGATACTGATGTTGAAGCTGAAGAAATCGAGGCACCTGTTTATAAGAACACGCATGGTATTGGAAAAATATACGACCCTCAAGGCACTTTTGAAATGGAGTCCGAAGCGCGTGGGTCTAGACGCCCGAAAAATGCTAAAAGAGCACTCATCAAATAGTAATTTTACTGTCAGTTAACTAAAATTCAATAAATTTACTGAATAAATAAATATTTTTGCTATTTCTTTTTAATTAATTTACTAAATTGGATTTATTGATTTAATAATATTATATTAACTGAACATTTAATTATTCTTTTGAAATTATTACTATTATTTTGCATTATTTTACTAAATAAATTCTACTGCAGATTAAAATACTTTTGCTAAGTAAATTCAATAAATTTACTGAATAAATAAATATTTTTGCTATTTCTTTTTAAATTAATTTACTGAAGTATATTTACTAAAATATACATTATTTTACTGACCATATAATATTTTGTCAGAAACATTACTCTAAATTACAGGTAAAATTTTGACTTTTGGCTTAATTTAATTCAATGATTTAATTTAAATTTTGTGTCTTTAATATTTATAAACATTAATATTTTGATAAACAGTGGTTATTTGAAACGAGATTTTTATCACATTTATGATAATTCACGTAAATTACCTAAAAAACCTAAATGAAAATATTCACGAGTTTCCGGTAATTTATATAAATTATGGTAAAATATTGTAAAATAACGCAAATTGTCGCAAAAAAAGTGCCAAAATTTCTTGAAAAAATCATTTTTCTTGAAAAATTTACACTTTTCATATAGTTTTTCTTAAAAAAATTTATAATACAATATTGGATATTTTATTTCTTTAATTTGATTTAAAATTTCGTAAAAAAAGTTATTTTTTTGGAAAAAATGCAAAAATCGATTAAATTAAGTTTTTATCAACAAAAATTATCGGAAAATTATGGTAAATTTTTTAGAAATTATTTGAAGAAGTCAAAGTCTTTTATGTTAAATTTTAAAAATCATTTAAAAATTTTAAATAATTTTTCTATCAGAATTTCATTTTTTTTTTCTTCTAATTTAAGCATCTTACAAGGATAATTTTTGACGTGGTGACTGAGTGTCTAATTTGGGTCTTAATGTTTTATTCACTAAACTTTATGTTCTATTTTATGATGATTATTTACTTTTTTATAGCGCACGAAAGTATGATTTGAAATTTAATCTTCACCAAGATAATAACTTTAAACATAGACCAGAAAGTTGCTCTTTAGTTCTTATTAGTTTTGAAATAAATATTTTTATTCTAATAATTAAAAAAAAATTGATTATAATTAAATTTAATTTAATTATGATGTTTTTGTTATTTTCTGTGTTTTTTATGAAAACCAATATTTACTCTCTATAATAACATCATGTTATAGAGACCTTAATTCATAGAGAATCTTCTTAAATCAGATATTTTTAATGCCGAATTAAAAAACGAAAATCGAAAATAAAGTAATGGTTAAAATCCAAAATTTAGTGCAGCTTTTTATTTTAAACCAAAAAAAAATCTAAAATTGATATTCAGATTTAAAAGCAGGATTAAAAATAAAGTTTGAGAAATAACGTAATTATCCGAATTTATTGACATGTCACTATTTGAAATAATGACATATCAGTAAAAAATGAATAAGTAAACTTTTTTTTTAAATACATCTTAAATAGAATACTCTATTTTAAAGACATGTCACTCAATTCGGATGATTACGTTAATTTAAAAAATATTTTTAATTTTTTTTTAATAAATAAATAAAAATCCTAATTTTCAATGCGGCGCTAAAATTGCTTTTTATATATTTATTTGTAGAAAATTAGCTTACAATAATCAGACTCAATAATTTTATTTCTTTTTTTTTTTACAAATTTAAAATGATACCTTGTAATTTGTTAAAAATAAACTAAGTGAAAACAGAATAATCATCACATCTATTCCAAACTTTTTTTAAAACGCAATTTTTAAAACTCTTCTTATTTTAAACCTTTGTCTAGGATTTTTTTTTTTAATAATATACTTTTACTTTTTTAATTTTTATTTTATCCTTATTTTAAAACCATCACCATAACTAAAAACTTTGATTTCTTTACCTCTAATTTAAATTTTAATTTTTTGAAGCGGGACTAATTTTCCGATTTTAACCCAGCCATATAGCAGGTTTTTGTAAATCAACGCCGCATCTAAACATTCAAATCCATATTTTAATGCACGCATCACAAAGAGGCAATTTTAACATGGGATCGATGGTTGCCTTTGCATTTACTAATATTTAGGAATCTAAAGTTTTCCCAGGCATGATCTCACAAGAGTTTACGATAACTTCGGTTACAGAATATGTTTTATTTTAATGAGAAAATCATTTTTTTTAATATTTAGTCTTTAAACTTTAGCGTAAAATAAAATTTTTAATTAAATAAACAAAAGACAGTTGAATAGAAAGAAAAAATTTTTTGTAATAAATATTTGAAATATTTATTTCAAAATTTTTTTTCTTTAAACATTTATTTAGGTTAAGATCAAAAAAATCAATCTTATATTTTAATCATTTTTGTTATAATGTGTTGTTATTGGCCATCATTTAATGGACTGACAAAAAAATTCCTATTTTACTGACAAAAACCAGAAAACTCGCTGTCAAAAGCTCAAGCAAAAATTTAATCAACTTACATCTGAGTTAAAGGCCTCTTTAAAAAAATTCTGGAATCAAAATTGGTTTGATTTTATTGAGAAGATGGGAAAAAACCCACTGACAAGTAGACCTTTTTGGAAAAAAATAAATAAATTTAGAACAAAAAAAGGATCAAATTTAATTCCTAAATTGATTTAAATGAAAGGGAATTCAAAACTAATGAAGAAAAGGGAAAATGCTTTGGAGAACTCTTATCTTCAATATTTAGTCCTAATTCTGATTTAATTGATACTGAGAAAGATATCGAAATACTAAATTCTAACTCTGTTTTCTTTAGGAATTATAACCAGTCTAATTTTAATGATCCAATTTGCTTAAATGAATTAATTATGGCTTTAAAGAGATTAAAAAATGAAGCGGCATCAGGACATGACCAAATTCATTATTTAATGTTAAAAAACTTACCTAGAAATTCATTAATAGAAATCATAGAACTTTTTAATTTATCTCTACGAGAAGGTAGAGTCCCGAAAGCGTGGAAAACATCTTACATTACTATGATTCAAAAAAAGGCCTCTACTTTACACGATCCTTTAAATTATAGACCAATTAGTATAACGAGTTGTTTAGGAAAGCTACTGGAACGCATAGTATATTCAAGATTATACAATTTTTTAGAGCAAAATTCACTCCTTATCCAGGAGCAATCTGGATTTAGGAAACACCGGCGAACAGCAGATAATCTTTTCTTCTTAATTCAAAAAATTGTGGAATCATTTAATAGAAAAAAAAGAGTTTGCGGCCTTTTTTTTGATATTTCTAAAGCCTTTGATAGGGTTTGGCATGAAGGTTTACTTTTTTAAATTGATTAAAATAAATCCACCTCATTACTTGACTAACTGGATAAAATCCTTTTTTTTAGACTATTCTTTTCCTTGCTTAAATTCATTTTCAGAAAATAATATCAAAAAACTACAAGCAATTCAGAATACAGCAGTCAGATCTATTCTTAAGTTAAAATATGATACTCCCTCCAACATCGTACATCATGAGGCTTTTAATAAACTAAAATTGCTAACAGTCTCGAATCGGCTTTTTGAATTGAGTGAGAGATATGTTGGGACAGGACTGAGTCATTCTATTCCATTGGTTGTAAGACTGGTGAAGGAATACAAAGAAGGTTTCGAATCAAGATATATTGACTACCCAACTCCATTGTGTAATTGCTACCTTACTATTTCTTCTTTTTTTCCTGAAACTTGAACTATTTAAACATGAGCCACATGTAACAATCTTTTCCAATTTTATATATTCTTAATTTTCATTTATTTAGCTTATTTACTTTTTTTTTAATTCTTTTTTTTTTTTTTTTTTATCTTATTTTATTAACTTTAATTTTATTTTTATTTTATTTTATTTCATTTTTATTTAATTTTTTTAATTTTTAACTTATTCTGAAGGAGCTCTAGCTCGGTACAGAAAACAAATAAATAAATAAAATACTTTTATTTTTTTCTAATCTCATTTTATTAACTTTATTCCTAACTCTGATCTAATAGATACTGAAAAAGATAATGAAATAATTAGCTTTAATTTAGAATGCTTCAAAAACTACAATCAGTGTAATTTCAATGATAGAACGATAGATGATGGAACAAGTTGAATAAAAATTATTGAAATTAAAAATTAACATTTTAAAGGAGATTTAGGGAAAAATTCTACTGCATTAATTTTGTCTTATTCAATTTTACTTTTAATCCTTTTTTTTTGTCTTGCTTTCCTGAAGTTTCAATTTTGTAAACACGTGTCGCAAACTTCATCATGCTTCAATATATCTATTTTTATTCCAGGTTATTTAACTCTTACAAACTTTATTTATATTTATATTTTTATTTTTTGATTTTATTCTACTTAAGTTTTATTTTTATTCTGAAGGAGCTTAAGCTCGGTACAGTTAAAAAATAAATAAATAATAAAATAATAAATAAATTTATTTTGATTTTTTTAATTTTTATCTTATTTTATTTTTATTCTATTTTTTTTATAATTTATTTTTTTAATTTTTTCTGAAGGAGCTCTAGCTCAGTACAGATAACAAATAAATAAAAATAAATAGAATACTTATCATATAAAACAATTTTCTCTTCCATATAAAACAAAAAATAATACTTAGCGAGAAGAAATAAAAAATGTCTAGGACTGAATCAGTAATTCCCAATTTCAATGAAGAGGACACAATGCTTGATATAGACCAAGAAGATGAAAAACCACTAAAAAAACGCGGTAAAGGAACTTTATATCAAGAGGGAGTAATCATTAAGTTGACTGAATTTATTCAGCAAAAAGATGTTACAATGAACAAGCAAGGAGTCATTAATAAATTTATAATTATAATTTCATAGTTAATTAATAATTTATTAATCATTTTTATTTTTTTATATTTTTTTATATTTTGTCATTTAAATGAATATTTTCGTCACTAAAATTAGTTTTTTTAGTCTACAAATTAGGTTTTATTTTGTCAGTGAAAAATTATTAAAAAGTCATCTCAATATATAAATTTGTCAGTCTTTTAGTTTTTTTGTCAGAATAATTAGTTTTTAATAGTCAGCTAAAACCAAAAAAATTAGTCACCACTTTTAGTTATTTTTGTCATATTAAAAAAATTTAATTTGTCACCCCCAAAAAATATAAGCCGTTGTTATTTGGTTTATTAAAAAATAAAATAATTCATTCTCAAGTAATTGAAACATATTTTATTATGGGCAAAAAAAAATTTGATGTGATTTTTAAAGGCTTTTATTAGCAGAAAATTAATGAACTATCTATAAATTATAATTTATAATTAAAAAAATTTTTTTTACAATTTTTACAATTCAAAAAACATTTCAGAAAAAGTGTGTCTAATTATTCTTTTTTAACCAAATTTACTGAAACAATAACCAAAAATTAATAAAAAAAAATAAAAAATTTCTAAATTATCCTAACAAAATACTTTACTTGTTTCACTAATCACTTGTTTTATAATTACTAAAGTGATTTAAAAATACTATTTTCTTTCAAATTTACATACAAATTTCGGCGTTTCGAATATTCGTTCTCGTAAAAAAGTTATTGAACCGTTGATAAAGATGAACTTAATTTTAAAGAACCTAGTACTAAAAGGAAAAGAGCTAAAGTTGCTTGTATTTTCCTAAAACAATTAGAAAGTGAATTTGCTGTTCACTACGAAATCAAACCAAATTATTCAAGGTACAAGAGGTTTGATGCTTATGGAGATACTTAAGATTATTACAAATACAAATTCACATCTTGTTCTGTGCAAATTTATCTATTTTATTATAAAAATGATATAAAGATCAGTTTATTCAGTAAAATTGTATGTTTTTGTTTTCATCAAGTAAAATTGGTGATTTAAGATTAACTAGCCAAAAATTTTGTTCTAATAAATAAAAATCCTGGCATATAAATAAATTAAAATATTTAAATTGAAAATAAATTTTAAACTGTTAAGTGGAAACTAGGTGGCATGCAAAAATTGTAAGAGAGAAGTAAAAATAAGATGAACGACTTTAATGTTGATGTTTAACACTAACTGATATTTCTGTTTTAGTTTTATTTAATCGAGAGGTAATTCAAAGAGCCTAGAAGTAAAATTAAACCGAAATTATTAGCAATAAATAATTGTTGTAAAAATAATTATCATGTTGTTAATTAATGTGTTAATAGCAAATATATTTAATTAAGGCAAATTATCTTATGATATCGTTTTTTGATAAAAACTCATCTAAATTAGATGCAGGACGCAGCCTATCTGGATCGGGGGCAGAGCCCTTGTTTAGGGTTTCGGGTAGGCAGAAGGTTTGGGTCTTTTTATCAAATTAGTCTTACATTTAATAAATTAGATTTCTTTTTATTAAAATTAGTGAAAAGCTATTTAAGCTTTACTAAAAAGTTAACTATTAACATTAGGGGTGAGGAAAATTATGGTCCTTTAATTAATAGAATTAATGTGCAAAAATGGCATTAGCTGAGCAAAGAGTCAGATGAATCATGCTCTTCAGAGTATTAATCTTAGAAATAATGTCTCTAGTGAATCACAAAACGAAGTTTAAAATTTCAATCATGTTAAATAATACAATAAATAATAAAATTTCTCAATTAACTCAACCAACTATACTTCAATCAAAATAAAAAATTAATTTCAGAACATGCGCCCAAGTCAAGAGGCCTACCTAAAAAAATCAATTTTTATGATACTTTTTTGCTTATGTGTGATTTATTGCTACTAAATATTTATATTCTACCAAATAATTAATTTTGCTACTTTTTATTTTAGATTTTATTCCTAAAGTATTTGTTTGATTTTAGTGACATGTCACTATAGCTGGGTATTCGGCTGAAGGGACATCATGCATTTCAAAATCTTTATTATTTCCATTGTAATCAATTAACTATTAAGATCGAAATAGCAGAAAAAGATGATATTTTTAATTTGACGAAAAATATGTCAATATTTGGCTTATATTCAAAGGACATTGTATCATTATTTAGTAAAACAAAAAAAGAAATGTTTAAATTTTTTTCTTACTAAACTGAAATAGATATCAATTAAATTTTCCTTAACTTCTTAAAGCTTAATTATTTTAATTATCTAAATTGGTGCTAAGAAATGGGGTTAAGGTAAAAAGAAAGCTACTGCATTAGCCTTTGAAAAGTTGCCCACAATTAACAGTTGCCAATCAGTGTTTTATTATTGTAATATAATTTTATCAATCAAAAATTCTTTCATTTTTTTTTCTTTAGATTTAATCAATTTTAACTACTTTAGATTTATAAATTTCTTTTAAATTCTTTTGGTCATTTTCGCCGCCTCTAAACGAACGAATATTTTTTTAACCATTAAACGTAGTGTTGTTGTTGATTGTTGAAAAATTCCTCTTTTTTATGGTTGTCCCTAAATGCGGAATTCGGAACGCGGAATACGGAATTCCGTGGCCCAAATTCCGCCAAAAAAAAAATCGAAAAAAAAAATTTTAATTAGGTAAAAAACATATTAAAAAGCGGAATTTCCGTCTTCTAGGAGATTTTTACGGAATTTTTAGCGGAATCAAAAAAAAGCAAAAAAAAATTATTACAGAATTCAATTTTGATTAAATGAAAGTTATACTTAATAAATATCAGTCAAATTTTGTAAATCTAGTTCCTCTGACAGCCAGAACCATACTTTTCGCAAATTCAACTTTTACCTTTTCCAGCTTGATGATATTTTCTTACTTTGACACAATCAAAATGATACCAAAATCTACAGTTTTTACACTCAGTGGAATCTTCTTAGCAAACATTTGAACAAACTTGACAAAAATAATGTTTTACATTTTGATCTATTAAACATTTAACTATTTTCCATGTTGATTTATTGAAAAATTTTTATAAACCTTCCATGTATATCTCATCTAGAAAAATATCATTTAATAAATTCTGGTATTTCTTGTCGTAAAAAAAGGGTCATCAAATCAATTAATTTGAGCCTAAAACGAATATAAATTTATTTTTTCGATTTTTTTTGGCGGAATTTGGGCCACGGAATTCCGTATTCCGCGTTCCGGATTCCGCTTTTTAGAGACAACCCTTTTTAATCAAAATAAATTTAATGATTTTTATTTTTTAATGATATTTTTTTTTGTATTTTATTAGGCATTAGTCAAAACACTAAAATTAAATCTAGTTCCGAAGTTTATGTGAAAAATTATTAATTTTATTGTCCAAATTGTAAATAACATTAAAATGTTTTAAAATCTTTAGACAATCACTTTTTTTACTTCATTAGTTCAATTTCTTATAATTAATTTGAAATACTTGCGTAAAACATAAGAATCCGTAAAATAACAAAAAAATTTCTTAATTGTAAACTTTTCTTAATCGTCCTCCAGCCAAAAGTATATAAATTACTCAGTAATTTATATACTTTTGGCTTTTGGATTTATATACTTTTGGTTTAATCATAGAAAAAATCATTTTTATGTCATATAGATAGCTCAAAATTCTGTAAGAAAAAAACACTATTATGTAATCTATGGAATGAATTCAGTGAATGGTTAAATGAAAAGGAATTATCTCTCTGATTTTCAATCTTTTTGCTTTATTTTTTTTTTTATTTCATTATATTTAAACAAAAAAAAATAACTTGCTGTCACTTTTTCAGTTATTTACTAATTTATTCTTTTTTGTACTTTATTTTTCAAAATTTTTATGTTTACTTTAATCATTTGAAAATTCTATTTTGTACCTATCTAATGGTAGAAGGAGTTTTATTACTCAGAGCCATTTCAAATTTAAATAAACAATAAAAGATAAAATATGTCTTTTTTTCGACTATAGTGACATGTAGCTTAGTTAAACACTAAATTATGCAAATATTGGAATTTTTAGGCCTTTTTCGACTAAAGGGCCATGTCACTATAGTCGAAAAAGGTAAAAAATGAAAACCAGTGTTCGATGCATAAGAACATGTCACTATAAATAGAGTGATAAATTCTAAATAAATAAGCTAATCAGCATCGACTTAAGTGATAAATCAAAACTGGATAAAATTTGCCAAATAGCTTAGAACCAGTTTTGAACATTTCAAAAGTCTATTAAACCTGGTTGTTTTTATTTAATTATCGGGTTGCTTTGTTACGAAATTTTTTTAATTTGAATTTTTTTTTTATTTGCTGGCAACATGAAAGCACTAAAGATCATTACATAACAGAATAAATTAAAATTTAAAATTGATTTTAAAGCTTTTTTTTTGTTAATGTAAATTTATAAAAATAATTTCAGCAGCTATCTAATAGATTTTTTTATTAACAAATTAAATTTGAAAGCGTACTTAATGGAACTAAAATTTTGAAATTTGATAATATTTTGTAAGTATGGCAGACTTTTTGTTTGCATCTAATAAAAGTTGCAAATGAAATATTGCAGAGCCTAATTTTAAATTTGAATTCTCCTCATTGTGATAATTAATTTTTAGAGATCCAAATGCTCAAACGTTTTGTAATAAATGCTTACGAAAAGCGTTTACAAAAAGAACTGAGAGAAAAGTTCGCCAAAAAAGGACTTCTCACTAAAATTCTAAGCAACAACAAAAAACGAACCGACAGCTTAATAGACATTCTCAAAGAATCAGATGACTTGAACACTTTGAGAAACTCACCAGGCCAAAAAACAGAAGAAGAATATTTGTCCAAATTTAGAAATGCTAGTCACGGCGGTCCCAAACACTCAATCGCGGTCAATAGAGCCCATCATTTGACAAACTTTTTGAGTGAGTACATTTTGAACGCGTTCCAATCCGGCCTTTTCGATAGTCCAGAAATTCCTGCTGAGATCAACACTGCATTGGATTTGAACGGCTTTGGGAAAGAAACATTTTCTTTCGAAATATCAAATGTTGAGCTCATGTCGGATTTGAGTGCGCTTAGAATTTATTGGTATAGCAGTGAAAATGAGAAAATAAACAAAATTGTGGAAGATTTTTTGGAAAAAAAGCTAAAATCTCAAATAAGAGCAACGCTGACTAGCGAGAGAATCATGAATTATGTGCCCAAGATTGTTTTTCTAAAAGACGATAGCAAATGTTTAATCAATCAATTGGATAATTATTTAATGAAGTTGAATCTAGAGACTAAAGGTAAATCAAATGAAGCGGAAAATTATCCAATCGACAAAATTTCGATAAAAACTCACAATAATGTAAATAATTTATATGGTATAAATGTTGATGAATTGATGGAATGCATAAAAAAAGGCCCATCGAGCCAAGTCGACGATCTATGCAAATCGGATACAAGTGAGAATAAGCCAATGTGTACAATAGAGCAGTCTTCTTCCAATTTTGACTCATCTCTGAGAGCGTTTGAAATAAACAGAAGAATGAGAAGAGAAAAATTGAGTAAATCAACGCTGCACAAGTTGACCCAGTTGGAATTCGAAGAGTTTAAGAGCAAAAATTTAAATTAAAAATCTTGGACGAATATGGTTCGATTTTAGAGTATTTAATAAAATATTTTTGTTGAGTTTTTGTCATATTAAAATGGCCTGACTTTTATTTAGTTTTCTTATCAGAAGAAGAAAAAAAAATTCAATTGTTAGGCTTTGTCAAACCAACAAATAAACTCTAACAAAAAATCATTCCACTTTTTTTTTTTATTTTGTTTCGATAGGCAATTTACTTGCTCATAATCAAGCAAAAATAAACACACTATAAATAATTAAAATTTATTTAAAAAAAAAATTAAATTTTTTACCAACAAATTAAAAAAAAAAGAATTTTGTGCAAATCAAAAATGAACGGTGGTCTAGCAAATGGCTTTGACGATTGCAAGCCTTCGAACATGTGGTCTCACTACCCCAAAGACGTTGGCATCCTGGCAATCGAATGCTACTTTCCCATTCAGTATGTGGACCAGCAAAAACTGGAACAATTCGACCAAGTGTCAGCCGGAAAGTACACAATCGGCCTGGGACAATCCAAAATGGGCTTTTGTTTGGACAGCGAAGACATAAACTCAATTTGTCTGACAGTTGTGAACAATCTGATGGACAAGTACAATATTGATGCGCATCAAGTGGGCAGACTAGAAGTGGGCACGGAGACTTTGATCGATAAGTCAAAATCTGTCAAGTCAGTTCTCATGAGTTTGTTTGAGAGCTCGGGCAACACGGACATCGAGGGCGTTGACAACGTGAACGCTTGTTTTGGCGGCACGGCTGCGCTTTTCAACGCCATTAACTGGGTAGAGTCGAGCTATTGGGATGGACGGTATGCCATTGTGGTCATGGGCGATATTGCTCTCTATGCCAAAGGAAACGCCAGACCGACAGGTGGAGCGGGCGCCACCGCTTTTCTCGTCGGACCCAATGCTCCCATTGTGTTCGAACGAGGTCTCAGGTGCACTCACATTAATCATGCGTATGATTTTTACAAGCCGGTCATGGACTCCGAGTATCCTATTGTTGACGGAAAGCTTTCTGTTGTTTGTTATTTGAACGCTCTGGACAAGTGCTATCAGTTGTATAAGAAAAAGTTTAAAAATTTGCACTCACTAAACGCACTTACCGATTTGAACAACAATCAAAGTCATTCCAATGACGGAAATTTCAGCTTGAATTCGGCACATGCCTTCTTGTTTCACTCGCCTTATTGTAAACTAGTTCAAAAGTCGTTTGCGCGCCTGCTTTGGAACGATTTTTTGAACAATCAAATTCCTCAAGACCAGACCAAGCATTTGCTTGAATACAAGTAACAATCAATTGATCTAACAACAAAAAAATGCTCTGATGTTGCCATTCAATTCAAAAAGCAGGCCTAATTTTCTAGTCGATTTTCAGTCAGTTACTAAAATTTTAAACAAAAAAAAATTTTTTAAGTTGTCATGTCATAGTAAACAATACCTTAGTAGTTTTAGTGGATTTATGTTCCTTTGTTTTGTATTTTTATTTAGTATGTACATTTTTAGTTTAGATTTTTTTTTTTAAATGTAGTTGTTTAAGATTTTTTGATTGCCGTTCTGACCGGTCAGAACGGCAACATTTTCATATGGCCGCGACCATTACCGGTCAGAACGGCAACATTTTCATTAGGTCGTGACCATGACCGGTCAGAACGGCAACATTTTTATATGACCGCGACCATGACCGGTCAGAACGGTAAAATTTTCATTAGGTCGTGACCATGACCGGTCAGAACGGTAAAATTTTCATTAGGTCGTGACCATGACCGGTCAGAACGGCAACATTTTCATTAGGTCGTGACCATGACCGGTCAGAACGGCAACATTTTCGTTGAACGTTCAATTCATAGATTTATTTTTTTCATAGAATAATCATTTCATTGAATTTTTTTAAAGCGATAGAATATAGAAAAACAATTCATAAAATTTTATCATTTTTTTCCAAAATAATAATATCTCATAATTTAATATAGTCAAAATAGTGATAAAAAATTTAAAATTTAACTTTAATCTACATAAAACAAAAATTGTAATTGGAAAAAATTTATACCAAAAGCTAATAAGACTTAAATACACTTAAAATTTGTTCTAAAAACAGTTTTAAATTTATTAAAACATAATATTTTTCTTTTAAAGCTTGTAACATAATTTCTATGAAAAAATGAATTTCTATGAATATTTTTCTATAAATTGATACATCACCAAATATTCATGCGGCCGCGACCTCAAAAACCATTCTAATTTTTTCTAGTGGTCTTTAGAAAAAATTTAAAGTCCATATCATGACTTTGCTTGGAAATACTTGTTCGGTCTTTTTTTCATGACTTTTGTATAAGTCTGTTTATTTTTTTAATTAATTTTTTTTACTTTCTTTTTTTTGATAATAATTAAAACAATAATAAGTAAGCAACGCAACAATTATATTATTTCTATTATTTTTTTTTTTAAATCTTAAGTCCGAACTTGGACTTTTTTTGGTATTTTTAAACAACTCTGATTTAGTATTAGATAATACCGTTTTCCCTCGTTCGATTATGCTGCACCATAAGCTAAGTTACCAGCTTTTGGACCATGCATCAAAGTACATCTCACCCATGCTAAAAAATTCTTAATTTGATATTTTAGTTTGCATAAATAAGCTTATGGTGCAGCAAAATCGAACGAGGGAATGAGGTAAATCAAATATAAATTCTTAAATTAAATTTAAAGAAAATTCACCAGTCACTTGTAATGTAAAACATGCATTTTTTTGTTTCTAATAGAAGAAAAAAAAATGGATAAATTTCTTTTAATTGAGTCTTTTTTTTTTAAATATAAAAAAAACCCTATGATGACATAACTTTTAGTTAATGAAAATGGTATTTTTTATTATTTTATGGACCATGTCCAATGGGGCCTCGCCATTCGATGATACTTTAAATTTGATTGATAAAAAACAAGCTCATTATTTTGTTTGTGTTAAAAAAATCAGTAACAATTTTAAAAATTAGTTGTGAAAAGATAATAGCTAGAAGATAAAAGAAACGTTAAATACAAATTTAAGAAAATTTATTTGTTTATCTGAATCGAGCTAATTCTCTTCAGAATAAAAATATAAGAAAAAATAAAGTTAAATAAGGTAAAATAAATAATAAAAAAAGGATAAATTAAAAATAAAAAACTTTCAATTTTTAAAATTATAAAAAATTTTATAAATTCTAATTGAATTAATGTACTTGACTTTTTTTAAATAAGTGTTTTGTTTTTTTGTTTAAAATTTCAAGAGTTTTAAATATTGATCCAAAAAGCAAGTGTTATATTCTCTGAAGCAACTAAATCCAAAGTTCATTTTTTTATTTTCAGAAGCAATTTAAAAAGTGATTGAAAGTTAGCTTATTTTTTTGACACTGGGATTTTTTTAAATTATTAGATAAGATTTAAGGTAATCAAAAATGAAAATAAATTTCGTAACATTTCATGCAAAAACTTAGATTATTCTGAAAATCGATTGAAAAACTAAGTCTTTTTTTGAAATTTTATTGTCAAATACTAAAGAACTAGATTTTTGACAAAATTTTTTATTTTGCTTAGGTCCCTGTCAAATGAGGAAAGTTTTTTGGACAAAAAATTGGAAAAAGAACTCATTAAATCCAGTGAATCGTTGTTCCAAAAAAAAACACTTCCAACTTTATTGTTCGCCAAAGAAATCGGCAATATGTACACACCATCTCTTTACGGGTGTCTGATATCGCATCTATTGAGTGAACCTATTCAAACCCTCCGTAATACCAGAGTTTGTTTGTTTTCCTACGGCTCAGGCTCCGCTTCAGCCATGTTTTCGGTCATAGTCCAAGAGAACAGCAATAGCACATTTACACTGGACAATCTATTGACCAAACTCGAACACCAACGAACCAAACTTGCCGAACACAGAGTTGAAATAGAACCAGAGCTATACGACAAGTATTTGCAGCATCGTGAACTTGTGAACAAAAAGGTTCCTCGTGAACCCAATTTTATTCCCAACACCTTGTATCCTGGCACTTGGTATTTGAAGTCAATCGACCAAAACTACCGACGAACCTATGACCGAGTCTCAAAAGAAGCCTATAGTTTAGAAAAAACA
The DNA here is from genome assembly GCA_025491095.1 of Brachionus asplanchnoidis. Lineage (NCBI taxonomy): Eukaryota > Metazoa > Rotifera > Eurotatoria > Ploima > Brachionidae > Brachionus > Brachionus asplanchnoidis. The sequence goes on from JAILYF010000070.1 coordinate 368,298, forward strand.
AGGAAAGCTCTTTTAGATCAATTGTGCAGTTTGAAATAATTTTATACAATTATTAGGATGATTTTGTTGTTAACCATTTTAACACTTTATGCATCAATCATTTGCTTACATTTGATTTTATTCAAATTGTAATCCGTTTTAAGATTTATCTCCCAATTTGTTAATTAAATTATTCTTCATTTGAATAAAATTTTATGAAAAAATTTTTTTTTCTTGAAACTATTTTTGGAAAATGCTAGGATTGGTTTTTATCTATTAAATGTAGTTTTAACTAGCTACTTTTCCATTGATGTTTATCTAGCAAAAAAATAAAAGCAGTTCTTCTCTAGATTATGTCTTCTACGATACTTAATTCGGTTAAATCGGCATTGACCATTAGTAATCTAAACAAATGTCGTATCCTTAAGCGTAGCACTCTTTTTCCAATGTAAGTAGTTAATTTGTGAATATTTTGGGTTTTGTTTATTTTTAATTAACTCTAAAAATATCAAGAACTTCGCGCAATCAAGGAGGTCCAATGGACAATAATTACACAAAAACAAGTATTCAAAAGTTTTCTCCAGAAGAGGGAATTCCACTTCAAATTACTTCATATAATGAATATGGTTTCACATTGAATCAGAATATGCGCGTTTTTGGACCTATGATAATTTTTCCAAAAACTATTTACAGTTGGAATATTGCTGACATTGATGAAATAAATGAAAAATCTCTTTTGCTATTTAAGCTGCTTGATCCAAAAATTGGTATAAAATTGCATCTAAATATTTTTTAATTTTGAAAATTTTAAATTAGATGTTTTGGTCATTGGAACTGGAGACAAGTATTCAAAAATAAATCCAAGTGTACCCAAATGGTTAATTCAGAACAAGTTAAACAATTTTGAAATTTTGCCCACCGTAAATTATTTTCTATTTGTCAAAAAATTTATAATTTTCTTTCTAATTTTTATAGCTTATCTTAAATAAGGGGCTGGTCAATTTTATGACACATTTTTTTTTCTATCAAGAAATTTTTTATTAATTTTGGCAAAAATTTGTTAAAAGCTTTTTGGTTATTTTTTTTTATCAAGAGTAATGTTCCTTATAAATCAGACATTTTTTTTAAGTCACAAGTTTAAGACAAAGTAGCATTTTTTTTTATTCAAATAAGTTTAAATGTAAATTAATATTGATTAAATTAAGAATTGATTTAGAAGTTAAAAAAACATAATGTCATAAACCATTTGACTTGACTTATGACTAGTGATTTATATTGAATGTAACGAGCTAAAACTCCTTCAAATTAAGAATAAAATTTAATTCAATTCATCCCCTAGCTATTATTTTAATAAAAATAATATTGGTTTGAATGGGAATCATTTCATGCTATGAATTAATTAATTCAAAAATAGATTTAAATTTTTTCTTCGCTACTGAAGGATCAATTTTCGGCACTATATCAAAATATAGACTGTCTATATAGACACACATTAGATAGACATAGACTTAAATATCCAATAAATTGTGTAGACTACCTATTTTATATAGAAACATGGTAAATTTTTTTTAGGTTTTATTTCGATTTAAAAAAGTTTTCAATTCATAAAATAATATAAAAATATGAATAGAAATAGAAATTTTGATTTTATATTAAAAAATAATAAAAATATTATAAGCTCCATTCACTTTGACTCAGTTTTTTTATCAAAATTTCTATAATATTTGCTAGAAAGACTCTTAATTCTTCCAGAATAACAACCTTTTCTTCACTTTGACCATCTAATTCTTATTAAGATTTTAAAATGAATATAACAATAATCTATATAGAATATGTTCTACATTTTATTAGTTTATATTCTATGTCCTTTTATTCTTTATTATTTATGAGTCTATATAAATTTGTCAATATTTTTTTAAGTCCATGTCTTTTGTACAAAAGAAGTCTATATTTTGATATACTCATCAATTTTCTTAATACTTTTATTTAAGTTAATTTTTACCTTGTAAATACAAATTAATAATAAGTCTATTTGGATAAAAATATGATCAAAAGATCACAAAATTGATCAGTCTCAACAATTTTATTTATTAAATCCCGGTTAGATTAAAAAAATATATTATAAAAAATATAAGAGGATTCAGATTTTTAGAGAAAAATGAATTTAAGTGGCATCATTTATTTTATCAGTGTATTTTTTCAATTTTTTTTAAAGTTTTTTTGGCTCTTATCATTTTATTTTTAAGGAAAAAGCGATAAATGTTTTTAATTTTTTACTCGCTGAGAATCGGTTTGTGGCAGGCGCTTTTCTACCATCAGCCGTAATTCGAGAGGTTGATTTAAGCGTTAAACGAGTATTTGAAGCTGCCAGCTTGTACAGAGAAATTGAACATGAAAAAGACGAAAAAACAAAAATCGAAGATAAAACTCCGAAAAAAATAACTGGTGAAAAATAAAAAAAAGCACTTATTTAATAAATTAAAATTTATAAAATTAATGTTTTCAAATAATGAATTTTGCCTTAATGTTTGTATAAATTCTTGATTATTAACCATTAATTTTGTTTTAAATGCATTTTCAATATATCAAATATTTTAAGTTTTAAAGAAAAAATTGAACTTGAATTTTATAGTAATGATAAGTTAATATTCAAAGAACTTAGTTAAGAAACTTCTTTTTATTCTTAATTTAGGATGAATAAAAAAAAAGTTTTTCTTAATTTAATTTCAGATGCACTGTTTAAGAAAAATTCAATTAATAAAAAAGTTGACTTTCTATAATTAATTCACAAAATTTAGGAAAAATTACCAATTTTGACACAAAAGACAAATGATTTATTATATAAATTTTGGTTAAAAAATTTAAGCTTTCTATAAAAATAAATTATTCACACAAAATAGGAAAATAAATAACTTCCTAGCTTTTTCTTTACATCTTTTAACACGATACACTAATTTCTGTAGAATTGCTGTCAATTTTTACCAAAAGTTATTACATTAATGTTTAAATGAAAATTTTATCCAAAAAAGTACAAGTAGAAAGTTTAAATATGCTTTAAAGTTAGCATTAGCAACTTTTCTATTTTGAAATTTCTTTTTCCCTAAAGATTTATGATTAATATTGTCAAGATTTTAAATTGATTAATTCAATTTTACCATCTAATATCTGAGCTTAATGAGTGATATATTTTCAGAACAAAAAATGAATAAAATGTAATACTAACTTTTATTTTTAAATTTAGGAAAGTAAATAAAATTATTAATTTTGGGTTGAAATATAAAACAAAATAAGTAAATATATCTAAAAAAGAACTTAAAATCTCATAAATTTAAATTAAGGATTAGATTAGATAAACCTTTGGAATTAACCCTTCAACAAAATGTTCATTATTTACAATAAGATGCAAGAGTTTTAATGTTAAAAAAGAAAAGGAAGTGATTTAAAAGAAATTCATATCTAATAAGCCAAATTACATAGAAAAGTGGAAAAAAAATTTAATTAAATTTTTTACACATAATATGATTCAGTTTTAATCGCTAATTTGGCAAGAAAATATTTTACTAACTGAATAATGAAATAATACTTGTATTCTCATTTAAAAAGTAAATCACATCAATAATTTAACTTTCTTACGTGGCTGGCAGACCTTACCGACAAAGTCACTTCTAATCACTTCTAATTTTAACTAAACGAAATAACAAAATTAATTTCTTAATTAAATCTTTTGAGATTTAATTTTGGTTTTATTATCATAAATAGTCTTAGGGAAAACACGACTATCGTAATATCCAGATTAATCTAGATAAATCTACCAAAATCTAGGCAACTACTATTCAATATACAAATCTATAGTATTTTAAACTCTAAAACTCCGAAAATTTTGAATTGAACTTTTTCAAAATGGTAAAAAGTAAAATTTTACAATAAAAATTAAATTCTTTATCTTTGATAAAAATTTTATTTAAATCAAGAATTCTTAATCGTGGCCATAAGTTTTTCAAAGTTTTTCATAATTTTGCATTAAAGAGAGACGATCATAATTTGATAATTTTGAATATTTACTAAAAAATGAAATTTGCAAACTTGAATTGTATTTTTCAAAAGTTTTTAATCTAAATGAGCAAAATGAATTTTGATCAAAATTTTATTCTGTCAAAATTTATTTATTTTTTTAATTAATAAAAATGTTTTTCAAACGAAAAATCCGTTCTGAAATTTAATCATAATTAGCAGCTTTTTTATTTATTTATTTTATTGTAAAGCTGGTCGAGCATAACTCCTTCAGCATTTTAAAGAAAATAAAAAAAAATTACAAAAAAGAACAAGATAATAGGAAGCTAAAAAAGACGTATGATACTGTTTTTAAAACATTGTCGAAGTTTTTAAGATTGATAATATATATAAAGGTTTATTAAGGATAAAGGTTTAAAATTATGTGTTTTGAATTAGTGGAAAGAGTTCGTCAATAGTAAGATAAAAACTACGTTGGATAATAAAGGCGTTGGATAATTGATGTCTCTTGACTCAAAATTGTGTTTATATTCACTAATATGTCGACAAATAAGAGTTACCCTCTTTTGCAAACCTCTCACTGATATAGTTCTCACCCGAACAAAACAACCGATTATCGACCTTATGCAACTTAAAGTCTTGGAGCGCATATTGAAAGAGGTTTTCTGATCTGGTATCGTACTTGAGTCCAAGAATACTACGAGTTGCTGAATTTTGAATGACTTGGAGTTTTTTATGTTGTTGTCACCAAAAGCATTTAAACAAGGGAATGAGTAATCAATAATGGAACCAATAAGAGATTTATAGAGTGAACCAAGTGTAGTTTTACTGAGACCCAATTTTTTATTACACAAAATTTTAATAATATTTAGCCTTGATTGGCGTTTTTGCTTAATTTCATCAACTTGATTATTAAAATTTTTATATGATTGATATTTTTTCTTTTATATTCATAGTAGTGAGCTAAAATATTCGAAGAAAAACCTCCATGGCCAATTTTTAGATGTGCTTGGTTAATTTTTTCGAAAATATCTTCATAAGACATAAGACATATGTGAGTGCACTTTAATTTTCATCTAGCTGAATCAATCTGTTAATACCATTTACTTTAATTACTTAATAATTAGACAGAAAATAAAAAGTTTCTTGTGGTTTTGTATTTGAGTTATTTTTTGGATTTATGGGCCGTTTATGCTGCCTTGAGCAATTTACTTTCAAGAAATTTCTAAGTTTAAATTTATTTATTAAATTTCTAAATTTAAATTTATTTATTAAATTTCTAAATTTAAATTTATTTATTAAATTTCTAAATTTAAATTTATTTATTAAATTTCTAAATTTAAATTTATTTATTAAATTTCTAAATTTAAATTTATTTATTAAATTTATTAATTTATTATTTATTATAAATTGCCTAAGATATGTTTTCAAATTGACTGACAATCAATTTGTTATAATCAATCGAGGCTTAATAACTAACAACTAGTGTTGTGAGTCGACTAGAAAATCATCAAGTCGACTGTAATCGACTAATTTTTTTTCGAGTCGACTTTAATCGACTTTATTTTTCTCGAGTCGACTAAATTCGACTAAAGTCGACTTTTTTGCCGTTTTTCAAAAATAAAAAAGCGTTAACTTAAAAAAATTAATTCGAAACTAGAATCGATTGTTTCTAACAATTAAGACAAAAGACTTTTAATATCAAACAATAAAACTAAAGTCACTGTTTTTGTGTTTTTTCATTCACTTTGATTTAACTTTTTGCAACTATGAGAAAGTTTTAGCTCATCCTTTTTCATTCAACAGAAATAAAAGCGCTCTTTTGTTCTTTGAAACTTAAGCTTCTTTTATTATTCTTTTATTGTTTGTTCATAAACATATTATGTCGAAAAAAAAAAGCATTGTTTGGAATTATTTTGTTGAGGACACTGATCGTTTAATTTGCCAAGTTTTGGTTAATAAAAGAAAATGTGGGGCTTCTATAAAAAAAAATGGAAACACAAGTGCAATGTTAAATCATTTAAGAAGTATTCATCCGCATGTTGAAACTGAAACTATCCTTAATTGTTACTAATATAAATGTTAAACTTTAAATTTTTTTGTATAAAATTGACAATCAAAATATAAATAAAATTTGATTTTAAAATTTATTTCAATTATTTGATTTAAGCTTCGACTTAAGTCGACTTTAAAGAAAAACTAGTCGACTAGAGTCGACTTTAAAGAAAAACTAGTCGACTAGAGTCGACTTTCAAGATTTCGAGTCGACTGTCAGAAAAATCGACTAGTCGAAAAAAAAGTCGACTTTTTCCGAGTCGACTCACAACACTACTAACAACTCAGTTAATAAAAAAATAAAAATAAAAATTAAAGAAGCTTTTTTCTACTTTAATCCACTTCACTACAATAAAATTATTAATATAAAAAAATTTACCAAGAGGATCTCGGTTTTGTGAAATTCAGTACAAAATGATAAAATGAAGAGAAAAAAATAATAAAAAATTGAAAAGATTTTTTTTATAAGTTTAAAATTAGTTTCGTGATTGTGGCATTTCAAAGTTGCATCAGCTATCAGGTCTGCAAAACTCTACAAATTTAGCAGATATTAGATACCAATTAGATCAAGCGCAGTGCATTTTGCAGAGATTTTGCGCATCATTAGCAGACTCTGATAGTTGATTCAACTCTAAATTTTGCACCATGTTGCATTTACGGAACTAATTTAAAACATATAGAAAAAAAGTTAGTCAATTATTTATCATTTTTTTCTGTTCTTTTGTACTCAACTTGACAACAAACCGAGGATCTCCAAGATATTCCAAACCACCAACAATTGTTATCTGTATTATCCCAATAATATTTTTTTTGAATATATAATAAATTTATTTAATTTTTTTATAAATAGCGTTACCTTTAATTTTAGTTGAATTTTTGCTTATTTCATTCTATTATACATAAAAAAAAAATTGATGCCTAACATTTATTTTTTGAGGAATTTACAAAATTTGACATAATGATTTATTAATGAGTTTGAACCGAGCGATTTGAGCTGCATTTAAATTTTAAATCCAAGAAATTTGCAAACGTATATATATATTTTATTACACATATTTTGGACATATTTTTTGGTGGCAATACATTAGTTAAATTGTGAAAGATAATTTGAATCTTAAATTGAGACATTTTTCTTTTCTTGTCTTATATTGTTAACATTGTATTTTCATCCAAAAAGTCTCGACCACCATGTTGCTAGGATGACTTAGATGAAAGAAAAAATGAAGTTAAAGATTACTATAAAGTCAGTTTTAAGATTGAGCCAAATGAAAAGGCTTTTTGTACCTTTAAGCTGGTGTTTATCATAGTTGTTTAAAAGGTAATGCTTGATTTGAATTAATTAAATAATAATGTTTTATATTTTTTGTTATTTTTCTTAATTTTTCTTTTTCTTATTTATTAAAATTCAAGAGAAGAAGTAAATCGCGGACTGGAAATAAAATCTCAAACGAAGGTTCTAAAAATAAATTTTAGAGTGTTTAATGTGAAAAATCACGGTAAAGAACTTTGTGGCTGCATCTACTTTTTTAAAAATACAAGTGACAATTTTTTTTTTTGAAATTTATTTTTTTTAAAGACTTTAGAATGATTTCGAATGATGGTAAAGTTCAAATTAAAAAAATCCATTCATCGGCTCCCGAAATAATAATTAATACTTTGAAAATATCTTTAAGGTATATTTTAAAAACGCAGTTTTTAATTAAACAAAAAAACTAAAAATGGTATTTCTCAAATTTCACTTCTGGGTCTTTTTTTTTATCTCATGAATGAATGAATTAATTAATTAATTCATGTAAAAATAATAATTCGAATAATTGGTTAAGACAGTTTGAGCTTTTTGTCTTCCAAAATCGCGCCTTGGAGAGTATGTTGTTCTTCTCTCTCATATAAATAATTTTTTTCAATTTTTACAATTCAACTAAGGGGACAATTGGTTTCCAATATCTAAGAACTTAGGTTCTGTACATTTTAAATATTTAATTTTCATTTAATTTTTGATTGATTAAATTTAATTTAAAAATTAAAACTTTTTATTAAATTTGAACTAATATGAAAATTAAACAATTTTTTAATTTTTTTTTATTTTTATTAATCATCAATAAATGTGGAGTAGATCATTTTTTTTATTTACAAATAAAAAAGAATTAAGGTATATTTTTTGGGCATAGTTTTTAATTTTATATAAAAAAAACTGGAAAATTATCTTTTAAGATCGGCCAAGTAAAACATTATGTTTAAACAAAAAAAAATAAATCCGACTAATATAATTTAGATCATTAAATGGATTGTGTTGTTGTTACTAGCAATAAACTTGCAGTCATTTTTCATTTTAATAACTTTTTGCTTAGAATATAAATTCTAGAATGCTGTTGAAATTAAAATACGATAAACCAATTTCTGATTTTTTAGATAAAATCTTTCAAAATCTAGTTCAACATTTTATTAAACTATTTAGTTTTATTTTATTGCTTTCATTTAAGAAATCAGCATTTTTATTTGATTTACGCATACAAAACTCTCACATAGCTTTAAAAAGTCTTAAAACCGTATGTCTAAATTTTAACTCACAAATTGTATCTATATTTCATTATGTTCAAATTAATTCGTTTTCTCTAGATGATTCTTGACAGATTTTTAAAATACACATAAAAACTCATTAAACTCAAGTAACTAAGCAATTAAATAAGAATGCTCGATTTAATGACTTTATTGTTTTTTTATTCTTTTTTTTTTCATTTTGAATTCTAATAAATATTTTCTAAAGAACTTAATTTTTTTTGCTTATCTCATCGAATAGTAACAAAATAAATTAATTTTTTTTTGTTAATTTAACAATTTTGTTTAAAATCGATTTTAAAGTTACCAAGTTATGCTACATAATTAAGTTTTATAAAAAAAATGATATTTTTGGGTGATCAATTAGAATAAATCAAATCAATTCTTGATTTTTAAAATAATTTGTTATTTCAAATAACTAAATAAAAGTTTTATTTAGTTTGAAAATAAGCTAAGTTAAAGCTTCAAAAGTTTACTTGCGATAAAAATATCTAGCAATGATTGATGATTTAATATCATAATAAAAAACAATAATTAATATTAGTTCTTAATGAAAACAACCTTAAGCAGGAGGTCCAACTTTAGCAGTTGTTCAAAAAAAACAAAGTTGCTCAGAGACATGAATCGGGACTGATTTATGCTAAATCTTGCTAAATTATAATCTTTAAAAAATAAATACTTGGTAACAAAATAAATATACGATTTTATTTTTGTTTATATTTACCTTTTTTTATTAGATCCTAAATTCATTCCAATATACACATAATTTTCAAAAAATTCTAACTTGAATATATTTTTTCAAATCACACAAAAAACAAATTCAAATCGCTAGTAAAGATAAAAGCAAAGTTTTTTTCTCCAGTTTGATATAAACTAAGGTTATTTTTTTAAATTATGCAAATTTTATATTCTTCATTGTCGTTTTTTCTAAAAGAATTTGAAATATTTCTTTTGAAATTTTAAATAATTTTAAAAAAAGAGCAATCAAAACATGGCTGCAGCATTACTTTGGTTAAACTAAAATCATAAGATTTTATTTTTTATTATTATTTTAGAAATTACGAACACAAAACAAAATGAATGATCTTGGCACATTGAAAATTCAAGTTGAACAATTGAGAAACGAGAATCGAATTAAAAGAGAAAAACTCTCTGTCACACTGCTCGACATGAAAAACTTCATAATTCAACATCAGGATTCTGATCATTTGTTAAAAGGCTTTAAAAAGAAGGAACACAATCCATTTAAGTCAAAAGAAGTGTGCAATTTGGTGTAGAACAAGCAACAAGTTAATTAGAGAGACTTTCGATTACATTTAAACTATTATTTTTGGTAGAAATAATTAAGTTTTTCAGTTTTTAAAAATAAAAAATATTCATTATTCGATTATTGACCATATTTATGTATCGGTTTTTTTTTTTTTAATTGCATTAACAAAATATAAAATACGATAATATTTTTGTAATTTGTAGATATATATTTCTCAATAATAAAAATTTTAATTTATTTTGCCAATGGCAGATAAAACGGTTTATTCTAATTTAATAATAACAAATTATCTAATACACATAAATAATTAATAATTTTATAAAATAAAATGAAATTGCTTCAAATGCGTTGAAAATTTAAAATCTGCAAAGCGATCAAATTGGACATTTAAATTAAATAATTTATTTTACTTTGCCAAAAAGAAATTCAAATGTGACCATAAAGATTCTAATTTAAATGTGTTAACTTTTGTTAAAATAAGTTAGTTTGTGATGTTTTGAAATAAATTTAATATCTTAATTGCATTAATGTCGACTGCACTAGCTTTTGGTTAAGTTAATTTTGAAAATTTTTGAATTAAAATCGTCATTTAGAAAAAAAAAATTTAAATGATAATAAGCTGTATTTAGCTTTAAAAAAAATAATTAATTTTTTTTAATTCAAATCAAGCAATTATCTGGCTGATCTTAGTTTTTACAAAGCAAAATCATTTAAAAAATTCATTTAATTAATTTATAATTAACTTAAAAATGCAATCTAGTAATGAAAGAGATTTGATTAAATTTGTTCCTTTCAACAGCTGCATTAATCCAAGTTTTTGGTTCGAATTAAATCGAGTGAAATTGGATGATTACAAATTAAACGATGATTTTAAAGATTTAGAAGGATTCTGCAGCACATGTATTTTAAAGATGTATTTATATTGAAATATAATTATTAATGTTATTTTTAAGGTTCTAGCAATAACCTTCCGCCAATTCTAAATTTTGATTATTCGTCTTTTAATAAGTACATTTAAAAAAAAAATTACATGATCTATTTTTTTTCTAAATTTCTTTTTGTCTTTTAAAGAAATAATGAAAAAACGAAAATTGGTCATGAAAACATTATTAAAGTAGAGGGACAGGTCAAAATTTTTAACACAATCAATGAGTTTAATTTGCTGGATAAAAATAAACTTTTGGACGAATTTGGTCAAAATGTATTTAATTAAATTCAACATTTAAAAATAGATCGGAAATAAAAATTATTCAAAATTTATGCAGTGATTTTATCAAGAAAAACTTTTTAACAATCATTCTAAATTAATTTTGAATTTTTTTTTTGTTTTTCACTAAATCATTATTTTTTTAAATATTTTATTCTAAAGATATGGAGCGATATCAAATCCGGAAGGGCTTTGGATGATCCAAATAAATTAAACAGATTTTGTTTAATTGTTTTCGCTGTAAGCTGTATTTATTTGTTTACAAGATTAAATTGTAACTTTTAAAAAAAGAATTTGAAAACTTATGTATTCCATTACTGGTTTGCATTTCCTGCCCTTACGTTCCCTCTAAAATCCTACTATCAGTTAAAATTAACCAAATTTTTGGATTATTTTTCGACCGAACAAGTAAGTGTCGAATTTTGTTTTTGGCTTAGCTGAAAACATTTAATTTTAAAGAGTGAACAAATTTTGGAAAACATGGACAGATTTCAACTAAATTTTAAAAGTCATCAAAGCTTTTTTGCTATTGATTTTGAAAGCCTAAAAGTTTTGTCTGTGAAAGAAGGTGTCAATTTTCACAATTGTGACAAAAAAATTCTATTCGGTCTGTACGACCCGAATTCTCAGTCTAATCATCCTGGATGGTCCCTTAGAAACTATTTGGCTCTGCTCGCTTTGAAATGGTAACTAAATTTTTTCTTCTTTTTTTTTCTTTTTTTTTTCCGAATTTATTTAATTTTTAACCAGCAAAAAGACCGATCAAGAAACAAGAATTTTCGACATTGTTTTATTTAGAGATAGATATCATGGCGGTGAACGAAAGTCAGACCTTAGCTTAATTATACAAGTTGAAATATTTAACATTAATGACAATGAAGAAAAAATAAATACCATCGGTTGGGAAAGAAATGAAAAAAGTCAACTTCATCCTCGCATTGTAAACATGTCAGGTAGCATGAATACTGAAAAATTGGCTGAGTCAGCAGTCAGTCTCAATTTGAAATTGATGAAATGGAGAATAGCTCCTGATATTAACTTGGAGATTATTAAAAACCAAAAGTGTCTGTTGTTAGGCAGTGGAACTTTGGGATGCAACGTTGCCAGATGTCTAATGGTGCTTTTATCAAATTAATTTCTGCACAATTTTTTTTAATTAATTGTTTAATTAGGCATGGGGTGTAGAGCAAATTACATTTATAGATAATGCAAAAGTTAGCTACTCAAATCCAGTGAGACAAAGTCTTTTCGTCTTCCAAGATAGTATTGGAGGTGAGTCGAAAGAAAACCACAAATCCGTCAAAGCGGCAGAAAATCTTAAATTAATATATCCAGGCGTGGTATGATAATGAAAATTTTTTATTAAATATTTTTTTAGATATTTTTTTTAATATTTTTTCTAATATTTTTTCTAATATTTTTTCTAATATTTTTTCTAATATTTTTTCTAATATTTTTTCTAATATTTTTTCTAATATTTTTTCTAATATTTTTTCTAATATTTTTTCTAATATTTTTTTTAATATTTTTTTTAATATTATTTTTTAAATATTTTTTAATTTTTAAAAGCACGCCAAAGGTGAAGTTTTTTCAGTACCAATGCCTGGTCATTATGTTGGGGGTATTTTTTTTTAAGCCAAGAAAAAAAATATTTTTAAAAAATATTTAAAAGATAACATTCGATCGAAAGTTAAAAATGACGTGAAACAATTAGAAAAATTGATTAAAGAGCATGACTGTATTTTTTTATTGATGGATACTCGAGAATCGAGATGGCTTCCTACTGTAATAGCAGCTGCTGAAAAAAAGGTAATAAATTTATTCAAATTTGTCTCAATAATTGATTTCAGTCGAATTATGTGTCTTGCATCTTACAAAAATGTCAACAAAAAAAAAAGAAGAAAAACATTCTGTTGATTTAATATGTTGAATTATTAAGTGGAATAATTAAAATAATATGTCACTTTTTCATATCACATATCCCGTATTTTTTTAGGTTAATTATTATTATTTTTATTATTTATAAAAAAATAAACACTAGTGTTTTATTTAAAGTGAAAATTGAAGTGACGGTGGCATTGTTGATTTCATCTTGAAAGTGCTTAAGTGTATTTTAATTAATTAAAAAAGGGTGAACAAAAGAAGATATTTCTTTAAAAATAATTACCCAAATAAATATGATTCATTATAACATAAACAGCTATAGGAAATAACAAGTGCCAAAACCAATTTCCAAAACTAATTTTATCTTTCAAACAGAATAGTTTTAAAATATTTGTAAATTTTGTTATTTTTTTTTAAAGTATATTTAAATTGTGTAAAATTTTTTATTCTTCACTTTTTATTGATAATATTTTTAATGAATTAAACAAGACAAATTTAAAAATTTTATCAATTTTTAGCTGTTTTCTTTACTAATTAATTATTCTTTGAAACAAAAATTAAAAGTATGCCTTATCAGCACACTCGCTGGTTAGCCAGCTACAGTCAAATTTACTTTCCAAGTATTAAAAATTTATTATCCTATAAATTTTAAATTTTCATTGATATTTTAAATAAATTTTTACTTTAAAATTATTAAAAATTGCTTAAATATTCAGAAAAATATCCTTTTTTAAAAGAATCTTAATCTTTTTTATAAACCTCATTATTTTCAAATTGATAAAATTTTAATGTTTAAAGCAGGGAAGCACAAAAATCCTAGTTAACTTTAAATACACTTAAATTAAGAAAAAAAAAAACACAAAAATATTAATTTTTGCTTCATTTAAAGCTTGTAATTAATTCAGCACTTGGTTTCGATAGCTATTTAGTAATGAGACATGGCGTAAAGACAGGAGATCCTCAGAAAGACAAATTGCCGACAAACTTTCAACCAAACCAGAAGATACCAAGCAATCACTTAGGTTGCTATTTTTGCAATGATATTGTTGCTCCTGGAAATGTATATTAATTTTTTTTTTAATTTTCACAAATATTAAATAACATTGATTAAATTAAGAGCACAATTGATAGAACTTTAGATCAACAATGTACAGTTAGTCGTCCGGGGCTATCAATGATCGCTTCTGCATTAGCAGTCGAACTTTTTGCTAATGTGATGCAACATCATTTAAGGTATGCAAAATAATTCTAAAACTCTTAGAAAATCAACAATCTTATCTTAAGACAGTATGTTCCGAGCATTTTCTCTAACGATGTATCCGACGATTCAACAGAATCGTGTCTCGGAATCGTACCACATCAAGTTAGTCTATAAATAAATTTGAGTTAAAATTAAAAAAAAAAATTCCATTAAAAAGATAAGAGGTTATTTACACTCTTTTTCGATGATCTTACCGGCTAGTCAGGCCTTCGATAAATGTACTGCATGCTCAAATGAAGTAATTAAATTTTTTTTTTAAATTATTTAAATTAAAGATTTTATTTTTACTTTTAAATAAAGATTATTGACATGTATAAAAAAGAAGGTTTTGATTTTTTAATAAAAGTTTTCAATGATCCAAATTATTTGGAAGATGTAACCGGCTTAAAAGAGCTAAAAGCTGCTCTCGATCAAGCAGATTTCGATTTGGTATCAACACTAAGCGATTCAGATGATTCCTAAGCATTTTAGTTGTTTTTATTGCGCAGCATGATTTAAATTTTTCAACTATTTTTCGTTTTAAAGAAAAAAAAAATTAAATTTAAAAATTATTTTTATTGACAAAAAAAGAGAGTTTTAAACTGATGAAATTAATTTTTTTTCAATATAAAATTTGATCATTTATTAAAAAAAATCTTAATTTTATTGATAATAGTTTTTTTTTATTATTTTAATTTTTGAATATTTTTTTTATTGTTGATGCTTTCATTTTTATTTAATCAAAATAATGGATTTGTCAAAGGAAAGAATCTTTAAAGCGTAATCCTTTAATTGTCAAATTTCAATTAAACATTTGTTTTCTATTTAACCTTTTTAATTAGGTCTAAGAAATATGAGACTGTTATTTTTGGTGCAAAAATCAAAAGTGTTGATAAAGCCCTTTGGGGCTATTTTAAAATAAATAATGTTGATTTGCATCGCAAATAATTTAAGTCGTCGAAATAAGTAATTAGAAACTAATTTAAAAATAGGTTGCCGCTTCTTTTAAATTTTTTATTGACTTGTATGAGCAGATTCATTGCTGTTAGATTTCTAATTTCAACCAAATCTCAAATGGGGTCACCAATTCAAAAAATTCAACTTTTTATCCTACTAGGTACTTGCTGGAATTTGATCAACAATTTCTATTTTTTTTTCTTCAAGTTTGTCTAGAAACAATTAAGTGCCAATACTTTAAAGATTTTACCACTAATGTTTACGGCAGACAACCATTCGAATGCTACAAATGCACAAACAATCATCGTTTGGCAAACACTAGAGGAAAATATGATCTAGCAAATGATGATTGTGGATTTGGCAATCGATTCAATCCTAGAAGTTCATATGTTAAAAAAGAATTATGCTACACTTATTGCTTGGTACATTTGTGGACCATTGATTTTAATTTTGTTTTTTAAGTGTGTTTTCTTTAATTTAGAAAAAGGAAGTCGGCATTGTCGGAGGGAGAATAGATGTTGAGCGACGATGTGAACCCACATGTCAAGAATTTAATGGAAATACTAAAATTAATTATTTAGTCGATAGAGTTTCGTGTTGTATCGGAAACACTTGCAATTCGGCAAATGGAAAAAAAATGAGTAATTTATTTTATAAAATATCTGTAATAGTTATTATTGTTATTAAATTTGTTGCAAAATTATGTTTTAATTAATTTAATTACTCGCCATTCTTTTTTGTATTAATTTTGATTATTATGTAGCAATAAAGTTTTATACATTCTTTTGCAATTTAAAATTTCATTTATTTGCAAATAAAATAATTCATTGTAATTTTTAAATCAATTTGGACAAAATTTGCTTTTAATCAGAAAATTTTTATTTAAAAACAAAAAAAAATAATGTTCTTTAAATAGAGTCTGATTCAAGTTTCATTAGAAATAAACTGGGAATCAAGACAGCTTTTTTAGAATCGAAAGTGTGCTCAAAAATTTTTATTTAAGTGAATTTTTTAAAAAAGTTTAATTTTTCGGTAATCAAAAAAATCGATCAGATAATTTTCATAGAAACAAAAAATAATATAATAGAAAATAAATTTGCAATTTTTTAAGATTGGCAAGATTTATTTTATTCAATTTTGATAAATACAAATTTGTTAATAATTAAAAAATAAACAATTTCAACTAAAATATTTATAGATATCTCTTTATTCAAACTATATATCTCTTTAGATATAATTTAGATTCAATAAACAGTTTAATAAAAACAGATACGATGCGTAGACTGAATAAATCGAATGATCCATATAAAAATAATTAGATTGAGGCTAAGTTAGTTTTTATTTATAAAAAAAAAAAACTATTGCCACACACTCTATTCTAGGTTTAAACACTATTGACAAGCTCCTAAACCATCCATGTTTTAAATCTTAATTGACACCTGGCTCAGCTTGACAATATTCAAATAAATCATTAATGATAAAATTTGATTTCTATTTCAGGTTGTTTTTACTAAAATTAAATTATTGTTTTAAACAATAAACGAGTGTTTATAAACAAAACTTTAAAAAAAAAACCCTCTAACAAAATTCATCTAAAGACCGGTTAAACAAAAATGAAATGTTTTCTTTTACTAAATGAGAGTTTAAGTTTAATCAAACGAATTAAATTTTAATTCAACTTTTTTTTGAGACATATTATTAAAATAATTTTATATGAATGGGAAAAAAAACGCTTGTTGGGCAGTTTTAAAAATTAGTTTTAATTTGAATTAAATCTTAAATTTCGATCAAATAATTTACAACATATTCATTATTTTAATGTTTTTTGTGTTTTATTTTCATCATCCATGAGGTGTTTTTGTGAAATAAATAAAAATAACAATAAAATAAATAGGATTATAATATTTTTAATATTTTAAATTTTACTTTTTACATCGCCTTTAAAGTGTTCATTGAAAGATAAATAAATAAGAAGGGAGCAAAATAGGTATTTTTGCTCTTTCTAGGCGATGCTGTACATATCTATTCAATGATATTGTTCTTTAGTTAGTTTAGTTCCAGGATACCGGTTTTAAGAAAGATTCAAATTCAAAATGATAAAATATTTATTGTTTTTTCATTAGTTGTATATTCTCTCGTGAAATATTTAGATATAAATCGATCAGTTTCGAGTGTATGATTTTTTCTTTAATGTGATGAAGTGGTGAAATTTTCATACAAAATGAGATAACAAATAATCTTATTCTAAAATGAGCACTTTTATAACCATTTTGATTTAAGATAATAAAATCTAATTATATAGATATCGATTACTCAGTAATCTACTATCATTTGCAATATATTATATTTTTTAAAAATTGATATTAATTTCGCCAAAATAAAGATATATTTAGAGGTATTGAAATTTTGTCTTTGTGTATTAAATTTCTGCTTTAAGGATTCCAAATTGGGCGTAACACATCCGGCCATATGAGACATTTAAAATAATTTATCAATTTTTTTTTCAACTAATTTTTAAAAAGTTTTCATTTGCATTTTTAAGATTTATTTGATTTAAATTAAAGTAAAATTTTAATTTAAAAAAATAATGTTGAAATTTAGATATTTTGACTTTTGGAATTTTTAAAAGTAACTTGGCTATGATACTGTTATTTTTATGGTTTTGGATAAATATTTCGTTTAAATTTTTAAGTTATTTTCTGTGAATTATGAAAATGTATTTAGGTCAATTCATGAAAAGTGAAAATAATTTCTTCATAGGATCATAGATATATTAAAATTGAATTGTTAGGCTTATGCTTCTATTTGTATTTCATATTAGTGGTTATTACTTATTTAAACAAATCAATTATTGAAAGTATTGATAAATTTAGAAAAAAATAAATGACAAAATCTCGATTTTTTGGATTTTGTGTGTTTAGTAGGTTTTAGAAAATGGAAAAATCTCGATTTATTCTTAATCAAAATAGTAAACATCAATTCAATATTATACTTTCGGAGTGAAATATTGTTTTTTTTTTTGCTTGCTTAAATTGAACATTGTCTTATGACTCTATGAAAATAAATTCTACAAGATTATTTCTACGGACTGATTTTTTTCTATAGGCAATATAGAAAATTAATAAGATTCAAATCAACTTTAACTAAATAGTCCTAATTTTTCAAATTTATAGACTCGAAATCATGATTTATCTATTTTCAAAAAATTATGAAGAAAAAAAATACTTCTGAACAACAACTCGTAGATTTATGTGCCTTGAAGCTAAAAAGATTAATTTTTCTCAGAATTTTTATTCAACGGCTTTGGCAGTTTTATTCAAAAAAATTAAAAAGTAAAAATTTGATAATTTTTGATAGCATCACAAATTCGAGTAGTAGTACGTGATTTATATGATTGTGTCGCCAACTTGACTTGGTGTAAAATAATTAATGATTAAAGAAAATATACAATATTACTTGGTTGATTTTGGTAATTAATTTAAAAAGAAATATTTATATTTTGATTTATTGTGGCAAATGAATGCATGTTGTTTGGTGAAAGAACCTCTGGAAACTGGTGGCCAAGTGTCACGTTGATTCAATAGCCTACGAATTCAAAATAGACCAAGAATATTTTTTTTCTTAATCAAATTTTAAGCCAAGGATATCTATAGCTAAAAATAATAAATCATTTAAAGAAAATTTCTTCCGAAACACTATCTCAAAAAGATTTATTACATCTGTTCTGAGCGATTGCTGCTCAAAAAGGTATTAGTGAATCTATTTTGAATTCACATTCAAGCTTTAAGATTTCGTTCAAACAAAGTCTTTAAATCGATATGCCAATTTATTTGGATGTCTTTTTTTCGAATAAGACTTAAATTAGAAATTTGTTTTTATTCTTGTCTCGGAATTAATGAGGCTATAATGGCCAAGTTCGAATGTAAAATTTACTCTTAATTTGAGACAAAAAAATTAATTTAAATCCTTAATATTTGTTTACTTAAGATTATTATCGATTATTTGGCAGAAAACTTACATATCTTTTTTAATTTTTTGGACAAAATACTTTTTTTTTAAATATCATAAAATAAATCGATTGTTAATTTAATTTGAGAATAGATTGTTGTATGTTATTAAATATTTATTATAGGTAAATAAATTTTTTCAAATAATAATTGAATAATTTATTCTAATAACCAAGTGAAGAATTCTGAAAATTTAATAAGTCAGAAAAAATCTTTTCTCAATGACAATGGTATTTTTTTTATTTCAAAAACACCCATAGGCTGTTGAGAGAGAGTAAAAAAAAGAAATCACGTAGAAAATAAAAAAAAATTTAATAAAAGCTTTAAAATAAAGTAAGATTATTTATTAAAACAAATATGTACAAATAGATAGATTTTTTAAATTATTATTAAAAAGATCGAGGGATTACTTGGAGCAGTACATAAAAAATTAATCGTTGTCCTTTTTAAGTAAAAGAAAACTAGAAGATGAGAATTATACAGATTACAACAATTAGAATTATTTTTTTTTATTTTTTGAAAAATTCTATTGAGAAAACAGCCCTCGATTAAATCCTCATGTTGACTTCACATTGCTAGTTGCATAGTTATTTTATTTAGAATAATATTTAGGTAAAAATGCTTTAGAGATTAGAAGAAAAAGTGAATTTGTGTTGGCATTGTGAAAACTTAGTACATTTATTTTAAATAATCAAATCGAAAAATAGATAAACTTAATTATATATTTTTTATTATTTTAAATTTTTTAATTATTTTTATTTTTACATCAAACTGCAACAGAGAAAATAGTTTAATTGCAACATTTTTGAAAACATTTATTCCATTTTTTATTTTTGTACTTAGTTTTCACAATGCAATTTCCTAGGATATTTTTAAATTTTATCTAGAATTAAAAAAAAATTATCTTTATTATCTTTTGATGGCCTTGATTGTGCCAATTGACATAAATTATATTATTATAACAAAAATGGAATCAATAATGACGACAAGATCTTTAAATCGGTATTTTATTGAAATATTCAAATGATTTGAAGATAATTGCAGTTTTATTTTTAATTAAAATGCAAATAAAAATCGAATATTTGAAATGATTTCAATTATTGCCACTTGTCAAATTTAAAATTGCTTAGTTTTAATTGAACCGATTTAATGCCAACTTGTTTTCATGTGTCTTGGAAAAGATAAGATTTTTAGCTTGAGTTTTTACTTTTTATCAGAAAAATCTATTTCTATTTGCTCGATACCTGGACAATTAGTTATCCGCTAGAACTATTGCATGCTTTTACTTATAACGCAAGTCCATTGAGAATTCTAAAATGCTAAAATGCTTTTACAAAGCTATTTCAAAGCTATTTCTAAACTATTTGTTTATTGCATGATTCGATTTGGCAATGTTCAAGTTCTACTGTTCAGGTTGAATTATAATCAAATAAATGGACAAAAAACATATGCACTCTGCAAATTAATTAGTAGCAAAATTTCTGCTTTATCGATAAAAGCTCTTGTTAGAAAGAGCACTTCTTTCTTAGAACGAGTTTTTCTCATTATAAGTGTCGAAAAGGCCACTTGTATGATTAGCAAAGGTTACTAGATATCCTGGATTAATACTTAATTCGCAAGACTTGCCAGACGATATAAACACCTTACAGGATTATGAATCGTAAACAGAAGTGGTCGAGCATAAAAATTTATTTTAAAAGTTCTAGATTTTTTTTCACTCACAAATAGTGGAGTTTTTTTTATTGGCAAAAATATTTTCTATTAAATAAACATTTTAGAGTCATGTTAAAATCATATTTCAAGTGATTTTTTTTTATTAGAATCAAGTGGATTTGGATCGAGTAATTAATTTAAAACAAATATGCAAATACACGAAAATTTAATGAATTTGAATCACCTCAATAGACAGGATATTTTGGAGTGGCACCGGTCTGACATGTCAAATCAATCTTTTCAGATTATGATCAAATTTTCTATTCTTTCTAATCTAATTACTGAAACACTTTTTTTTTCTTCTCTTTTAAAAGGCTCTGAATTTAATTCCTAATTAAGTCGTTTTAAATGACATTTGTTAGTTAATTTCAAAAAATTAGAAATAAAATTTTGGATAAAAAAAAGTTATCTTATAGATTCTTATCATTTCAAATGGGAAATAGATTTTCGATAATTTATTTAAATTCTATTCAAAAGGCTTTCGAATAAAAGTAATTTCGGATAAAAAGAAAAATTCATAGTTTTTCAACTTTTTTTTTGTTACTTGTATTTTATCGATTTTCTTCTATTCAAGACTTTATCTCATCTTTTAATTCTTTTGTTTCGATTCTAATGCAAATTCGATCAACAATAATAATAAAATTAATAATAAAGAATTGCTCTAAAATCGATTAAAATTATAATTTTAACTTTTTTTTTCTTCTAATGTCCAAAACTTACCGCTACAATCCAGAATGCTTTTTTTTTTATTCATTATCAAATTTTTGTAATTCCTCTCATAAGAACAGATTATAAATTGATATTTAATAAGATTGTGATAGTGGCACTTTTTTTGGGGTGAATTTTCTAATATTTTTATTTTTTCAAAGTTGCCAAAATGTTTTTAAAGCTGTTAAATAATCGATTGCTGAATAAATTTAGATCAAATTGTCTCTTGACAAATTAAAAGTACTTGGAACAATTGGTTCCTTTAATAATTTTAGATATGTTCAAGCATTTAAAAAACTCCAAAAAGACTAATCAGATAGGCTTTTTTTTATTTCAAAATTTAGCAATCAATTTCTAGTTCTATTCAAGAAAGATTCAGATAAAATTTTTAGGAGAAAATTTCTGATCGTTTATTAGCAAATATTTCCGAGATTTTTTTCAAGACTGATTTTGTTGTCTTGTTGTCTCGAACAGAATTCTATGCAAAGATCTCAGATAAGCCTATTCCGAAATAATTTCTTAGACAAATTCAATTTAATTTAATTATAAAAATTCGTTTTTTGTTGTTGTTGAGTAAATAGGAAAATGAATCATCAAATAACTAGTATCCAAACTTGCCATTAAATATTCATAAAATAAATGATTGGGAAATAGGAAAATAAGTCCGTTTCAGTTGAGTGTAGTTTTTTTAACTTTAGCTTTTATTAGATAATTCGAAAAGGAATATTTTTTTGTTGCATGAACAATATTAGGAAGTATTATGAATTGATTGATTTAAGTATTCGAGTGATTGTGTTTGTCAGAAGTTTTGGCTTTATTTTTGACTAAATTGAATTTAGTTCTTTCCTTTTTCCCTCAAGATAAAAACGATATCAAATCGGTCAAACACCTAGAATTACATTTTTCTATTCTTGAAAATTTGACCAAGTGGTATCGTATTTCTGGTTAATTGGTTGGAAAATTTTGGTAATGAGTGCACCTACTGAGCAATTAAAATGCAAAAACTGTTTGAAGCTTTGAGCATAAAATAGTTACAAGGTATAGTTCCTCTAAACTTATTAATTGATTGATATCATATTTTTAGAATGCTAAAAGTTTTTAGAATTGGCATTTTTATTGAATAAAAGCGCTAGACTATTCATACGATGGTATTAAATCGTATGAAGCTAAATTGGCAAAATGAAATCATTAATTAATCAAATAGATTAAAGATCGTTGTAAATGATATCAATTTTGTGTGCTATGAGCTCTAAAATAAATTTTTTTAGAAAAATAAATTAACTTGTTGATTGTTGTGTTGAGATGAAATGCTTTTTTTTAAGTAAGATAAGGTGGCTCTTTGTATGCTGGTCTATTTGGCTGTTGATGTTTTACGTTGGTCATCAATCAATCACAAGCAAATTTCTATCAAGGAGTAATTAATCATTTTACTAACAAATGACCAAAATTTAGAACTAGATGAGTCATTTTTTTATAAAAGCAAGTGGGACATGCGTGTCTAATAGAACACACGAATCAATAACTTATCAAACCGATGATTCACATTTGATGAACTAAACTGAAATTTTCCAGTTAAAATAAAAAAACAAAAAATTCAAATAAAAGGAAATTTTTAAATCAATTTTTCCACTAAACTAAAATAATTTTTTTTTCTTTTTTCTAGGATTCTAAATTTATTTCATGTGACATTGTCGTACAAATAAGAAAATGAAATCAAAAGTGTATTTAAATGTAGTGCACAATATTTTCTTAAAATAACTAAACAAAAAGCCTAGCAACTAATTGTTTAAGGAATTTCGTTTTGTTTCATTCCGTTGTGATCAAACGGAAAACGGAAGTTGTAATAGCTAATAAGTTTTTTCTCTATTAAAAGTAACCATTAATTGTTGTTTAAAATAGTTTATCTGAAAAATTAAATTAAAACAAAATTTTTTATTTATTTAAATTTTCAACATGATCTGATTTTGTAAATAAAATGTTAAATGCATTTAAATTATTTTATAATAGAAATGTTTTATTTTTAAAAGATTGCGGCGATATTCGCAAGAGACTTAACTATTTTTTAATAAATTAATTGTCACCATAAAGACGATGTTGATAGCAAATAAAAAATAGAGAAAATAATTTTAAAATAAATTAAGTTAAACAATGCTAAGCAATAATAATTATAAAATAGTTTTGTGTTAACTGAGGCTTCAAACGAATATTCTAAGTGTTCGTTAAGGGAATTGTGGTGACATCATAACTCTTTTTTTTAAAAGATGGAAAATTTAGCTTAAACTTGTGAATTTTTTTTCTAAGAAAGAAAAATAATTTTTATTATGTGACTTAAAGTAGGCACTCACAAAAAAAATAAAAAATTATGAGCCAGTGATTTTCACATTAAAGCTTAAATAAATTCAAGGAATATAAAACATAAAAATTGTTCAAACTCATGTCAAAGTCCTGCTTTACGTTTCCTATTTTAACATTTCAAGATTTTTTTTAAATCAAAAAATTAAATAATGTATGTTCAATTTTTTTTTGTTTAAATTTTACAATAGTTTTTAATTTACTTTAACGAAGCAAATTTTGAGATTTTTTATGTTTATCTAACATTCGACCCATTCCAATCGACCAAGGCTATATCTAAATTATTTTTCAAATGAAAAAAAAAATCAAGAAAAAATAATTAGTATATTAAAATAATCT
This sequence comes from Brachionus asplanchnoidis, assembly GCA_025491095.1. Classification (NCBI taxonomy): domain Eukaryota; kingdom Metazoa; phylum Rotifera; class Eurotatoria; order Ploima; family Brachionidae; genus Brachionus; species Brachionus asplanchnoidis. The sequence goes on from JAILYF010000070.1 coordinate 392,576, forward strand.
AAAATGAATGAATGAATGAATTTAAAGAATTGAATTGTTGATAAAGAAAAAAAATTCTGTCTTCAGAGATCACATTCATGTCACTTTAGTGCAAGTGTAAGCGTTCACTTTTTTTGTTGTTAAACGATCACTTAAAAATAAGAGGTTATCGATAAATTAATTTTTCAAGTGCTCTCCAAAGTATAAACCAATTTAAGTTCTGGACTTGAGTCAAGACATAGAACAGGTATTAGGGTAAGTATTCGAGGCATGAAAATTTCAAAACGTAATCATTACAAGCAATTTAAAAGCCAAATTAAATTTTTGTTTGAAGATCGATAATCTTTTAATTAGTCTTTTTTAAATTTTCTTTTTTTCTTCAAAATTTGGGATTAAAATTATCCCTGGTTATTGGATGCTTGTATGAGCATAAATATGTTTAGCTTACGGAACGCCTCTTAAAAATCTATTCGAATATTTTTTACTAATGATTATAATTTTTGGCTAAATTGCACGCTAGTTAAATTAATTTGTTTTGCTATCATAAAATTGAAATTTAAGTATTAAATTGAACAATTCAAAAAAGGACACGATTGATTCTTTTTTTTATAAAGCCTAGTCATTTTTGGATCTTGTAATCAAATTGTTCAATTCGTACAAAAATATTTAATTTATTTTTAATCTTTTTTTTGTTGTTGCCGGCTTAAATAAACGTCTTAGCATTTTTTTTTCCATTCCGGAGAGAAAAATGAATCTTATCACTCAGTCAATGGAAGCATATAATTTTCAAGGCTTGAAATTTTCTCTCCCATTAAAATAAGCAATACAAGATTTTAATTTCAAAGAACATAAGTAAAATCGATTTAGCTCAGATATATAGACATTTTTTTATTTATTTAAAATACATATAATGGGAAATTACTATTACAAAAGAGAGCGAATGTAATTTAATTTTGAGCCATTTATTAATAATTATCTCGATAATTTAACATTTAGAAAGACTTTTTTTTCAAATAAATAATGTAAAGTTATAAATCTCTTTGTTTAGGCAATTGAAAATAAGGGAACATTTTTTTTAAAGAATTATTTCGATTATGAAAGAATTTAAAAAAGGTTTCTCTATTCGGAAGCCAAGCTCTCTAATTATTTTATTTTACAAGGCCCAAATTTTAATTACTCAATCTTGGAACATTTTCGACATTTTTTGTTAAAGTAAGAAACTTAAATATGGTATATGAACTTTTGAACAAATTAAAACGATGTTGAATTATGTTAACTTTTGTTTTCTTTTGATAAATTTAATTATCAATCTATTATTTTTGTTATCTATTTTCTTGGTATTTTATTTTAATTTAAATTATTTATTTTTTTTAATCCAAAAGAACCATTGATCAATGCAGATAAACAAATAAATAAAAATAATTTACTGTCAATGATTAAATAAAATATGTAAAATAAATTCAAATGACTATTATCACTTTATTAGTGTTTTTTAGAATTGTGAATTTAGAAAATTTATTTATTCTTTTTTTTTAAACAAAAATTTAATAAATAATTATTTGATCATGAAAACAGTTTCGCTCGAGTTTATTCTTATTATTAATAATTTAATTGAATAGTGTGGCCATGAAAAATAAAATAAAATTCAAATAAGAAAAAATATTTGTTGGATTTTTTTGCTCTTTGTTCTTATCGAGTTTATTTTATTTTTCTGAGATTGAGAATTGTTCCTGTAAATCGATAATTATAGACCAAAAATGAATAGTGGACAAAAAAATTGGACCCATTTTTTCCAACTTTTTTAACCATATTGACCGATCAATTTATTTAATAAAACCAAAGCATTTAGTTCAGATATTTTAGGTCGGTTATTCATGATTTATTTTGCTTAGTTATTTGATACCTAGTTCAATGATAGATAAACAAAGGACTCTTGGAAAAACAAAGGACTCTTGGAAAAACATAGTGACTCTTGGTCTGATTTTGTTCGGATTTGAATTAAAGTCTTGTTTTTTTGTTCATTAGAAAAATAAAAGCCAAACAATCGCAAATATTGCCATAGGAAACCCTAGAACTTGTTGTAAAAAGTTAATTTATGAATGAAAATTGATTAAAAAATTTTTTAAGACCTCTTGCTATTTAGACAAATATTAATGTTATTGACATTGAAAATTGAGAGAGAGAGAGAGAGAGAGAGGGAAAAAGAGAATATTTTGCGCCTGAAAAAATCCAAGCTCGTTCTTATATAATCCTTTAAATGTTTGAAAATGAAAAATCAAGATTTGTATTTCCTTATTTTAAAAAAATTGTTCTTTTTTCAGATGAACGATTTTATTCAATAAACTGAAATTAGTTGATTTTAATTTCTTTTTGTGCTGACAAAATATATTCACGCGCTATTTGATATTAATAAATAAATTAAAATGTTACTATCTTAAATTTTGAGTTGTTAGCCAAATGTCGCCTACTATAAACACATTTATCTTGTTCGTTTTGTTCTCAAATGTAAATGCTCACAACCAACGGTCTGTAAATATACAAAGTTCAAATTTGCAGCCCAAAATTCAGTACGAATTGTACAAAGCGCTGGTGGGCGAAACTGTTCGACTTGAGTGTCCCCAGCCCAATCCGACTTGGTTTTTTAGAAGGTTCTCTGACTCGTCTTCTTCAACTAATGTCGAAGATATAATCGTGACTCGTCATGGAATAATAAATAGTGATTATAAGTATAAAATAATGTGTCACATGACTCTAAAGCATAAAGTTATCTTAATTAATAATATCGATTTTGGCGAAGAAGGCCTATATACCTGTCTTTATACTTTGCCATCCAACGCCATCTCAAAAACAAATTCTTTCGATGACATCCATACAAATCCAATTCAGTTTAGATACGTTTTCAATGTCACTGTTTACAGTAATAATTGCTAATTTTTTAAAAATATCATATTTATTAAAATTGTTTTTTTTTCAAGCTTTATTAAGTGGCCTAAAAATGAATTATGTGCCTGGTTCATTAGCAAATGTTGCTAAAAATTCTAATAATAATCAGCCGACAGAGCTAATTGAGAGCTTTTTAACTGTTAGAGAAGGCAACGAATTTTCACTAACATGCATTGTTGACAGTTCGAAGCCTGCGGCGGACATACAATTTTTGATCAAAAATAAAAATATTGGTGTTTCAAAACACGAAATTCTGTCATTAAACAACAATCACTTCTCATCATATTTGACTTTACCTCCATCAACCCAAGCACCTAAACTATCCTCTTTGATCAATGAACAATCAAATTATTCAAGAAACAATGATCACACGTTTAAAACTGTTCATTTGGCTCATCTGAAAGCTAATAGAGAAGACAATGGCAAGACGTTTGCATGTCTTGCAGAAAATGGCTTTTCAAATCAAAAATGGGAAATAAAAAAAACTCTTAATGTTTTATGTAAGTATTTTGAATTTTTTGAATATTTTGAATTAGAAAAAAAAAATTTAAAAAAAAAAACTAATTTAAAAGTTAAGAGCTAAATTTATTAAAATCTTTTTGGACCTATTTCTTCAAGAGCGAGAAAAAAAATTAACTAAGGTCAAATCAATTGCGTAAAAAGAGGTAAATTCGCTTAAAACTACGTAGAATAAGACAAAAAAAAACAAAGATAGAATTAAATACTATTATTATCAATACTATTATTAAATAATTATTTACTGGTAAAAATTAGTCATTTTATTGCTAAAGATGCTAACAAATAAATTATTATTTTAATTTAAAAAAAGCTTTACTAATTTTATTTAACACTAGAAGCACCAACGAGTCAAAATGACTCTTTTTCGATTTTCGGCCGCTAAAATCTAAGTCAATTTTTGCTATTTGAGCAAAATTTTTTTTTTCAGCATAATAATACGAATAACTTTCTAAATTAACTAAATTCAAATAAAAAAAAAATATCCTTTGTCCAAAATCAAGTATATACTACTAGAAGCACCAAAACGAGTCATTTGACTCGCTTTTTAATTAAAATTTTGACTTTATCTACAAAATCAATGGATGAGTCATAAAATATTAATGAAAAGTATACAAATCTTTAAAAAACTGACTCAAATCCTAATAATTGAACGAAGATAATCAATTTTAAAAAATGCAAAAATTATAGTTTGCGTATTTTACATGAAAGACGAAGAATTGGCTCAAAAAGAAATGAATTCATTAGAAGATAAAATTGTTGCATGATACTTTTTTTTAGCCAAATTTGTATTTTCGCTCAATTAAAATAAAGTATTGAATAGATTTATTCAAATAATAAATTTTTATCCATTAGATTCCATTAAAACGAGTCATTTGACTCGTTTTGGTGCTTCTAGTAGTTTAAAATTTTGGTGCTTCTAGTGTTAAATTGTTAAAAAAATTATAAAATTTAGAAAAAAAAATTTGAAAAAATTTACATTAACAATTTATTTTTTAAAAGTCTCAAATCAAGTCCAAGTCCAGACTTTAATTTTAGTGACTTTGACATAAACCAGGCCGCCACAATAGCAACCTGGTACGACAAAAAATTCATGTTGCCTTGATCATGACTAATGAATGATCTTTTAACCAAAGATTAAGAAAAAAAATTCACCAAGTCCGGCCTTGCACTTTGTTGTGTTCAGGTTTGGAAAATTGTTTGTTAAATAGTTTATTTAATCTAAATAAGAAAAATTGAATCAATCTTGTTAATATTATTCTTATTTATATACAAAGTTATTAGACCTAAAGTTTAGCCTAGCGTTGCATGAGAGAGATGTAGTTCTTTGATTTATTGATGATCCTGAACAAAGTGTAGATATTGTCAATAGTTAAAGTTTGATTTTAAATGTTATACATATTAAAAATACTAAAAATGAGCAGAAATTAAGTTGCCATTTGTGGTTTCAGCATCACATACTTGGCCGCCAAGTATGTGATGCTGTCTTATGGCATAAGACTTGTGACTTTTGCTTTTGCAAAGACAACTCTGGTTAGTACTAGTTCTTTAAAATTCATTGAATTTTCGGCCACTTTTAGATTTCAGTTTGATTCAACATTTTTTGTATTTAATTTTTTATCAACTTTTCCAGTACGACTGCTACTGTTAAATGATTATAAAAATAATTTCTAACAAAATAGTTACAGTTACAACTTGAACATGCCCAGGAATCTTTATCAAATAAAACAATCCAATTCTTTATTAGATTTTAAATATTTTCTTAGTTTTTTTTAAAAAAAATTTATTATTTTTGAAAGTGTTATTTTTTTAGCAAGAAATTAATCATTTAAAAAATACAAAATTTACTAATTATTATTCATTAATTTTTATGATCAATTTTCAAGTATGCTCAAAATATTTTGAAAACCTAATATAATTTAATCTAAAAATTAATGACTAAATTTGGAAAACTTGAATCACTTTGCAAAGCAAAATGATAAATCGTTTCTTTTAAATGTTGAATTTCCATTTTAATAATTGATTTTCATAAAGCCTGTATCTTCTCGAAAAAATGTTTTTACATACGTTATACAGATGATTATTTAAAGTGTTGTAATATTGTTTTATCAATTAACTCTAAAAATTTATTTAATTTATTAAGTATTCAAAAATTTGATATGTGATCGTAAATTTAATTTGCTCTTTTAAATCATCTGAGCACAAGTTTAAATAAATTGAATTTCTTATTTTAATTAGCTAGACAGTTTTTGACAATTTTCATGAATTTATTTAGAGAACAAGAGATTAAATTATTTTTTAAATTCAAGAAGCAATTAAATAATAGTCAAAATTGTATTATTTTTAACTTTAAACGCTTTTAATTAGCATCTCTTTAATTTTTTTTATCTTTGTCCATTTTTCCTTTTAACAAGTTCATCTAATCACTTGGCAAATTTGAAAAGCAAAGTTCTATTCCAATTTGCTAATGTAAATTAAAAAAAAAATACTTTTTTAGAAGTTCCACAAAAAGAAAGAAAAAAAATGCTAAAAGTCTAATATATTTTTTCACAAACTTATCAAAATTAATTTTTTTTAAAGCAAAATGCTGCAATTTACATTTTCAAATATAAAAGAATTTAAATCTTTCAGAGTATGACAGTCAATGCAACCTTGAAAATTTCACCGTGTTGTATCAAAAGAACTATTTTTGAAAGAATATTGTTCAGATTTTTTACCATTTTGTTCTGTTCTTTGGCACTGAAGTTAACAAAAACCTCAGGTCAAAACTTTGTAAAAAATAAAGCATTCCTTACAAGAAAAACAAAATGATCTTTTGAAAAATTTAATTTGAATTCTAAAATTAATTTAGTCAATTTCTTTAAAAAATATTGTATATTTCACTAAAGAGCTTTTTTCAATGGTTAAAACCTTGTCACAAAAACAGAATACTCTTATTTTCTATTTTAATCACAAGGTTTTTGAATTTTTCAAATTTTAAAATAACAAAATTTATTAGTTTATGATCACTCAGTGCTAATGAAGCGATGAAAAACTTGCTAATTTAGAAATTGATCACCTAGATGAGTTCGAAGATGAAAGAATTAAAAAAAATAGCAGAAAATTAATAAACAGACTTTGTTTAAATGTGCTGTATCATAAGAAATTTATTTTTAATTCTTTAATCTAATTTTTTTTTAAATTTTTTCTCAATTGAAATTTAGTTTTAGACAAATTAAGACAAATTATTTATTCAAAGATTTTGATCAAACTAGTAATTTTATGTTCATTTTGGTGCATCTAATTTTTTTATTCATTCTAAAGAAGTTATTAAATATGTCAATGAATTAATAAAAGTTTGAGTTTAAGATTTAATTATTAAAAAGCATTAACAAAATTTAAAAAAAATGGCAAATTTTTAAATGAACCTTAAATTGTTTTAAAGATGCGCCTGTGTGCAAAGATCCACCAAACTTTGTCTATTACGTAGGCATAAACCAAACGGTAAATGTCGAGTGTAGAATTTTAAACGCCAACCCTTCTAGAATATCATACGATTGGAATCTAGAAAGCATAAAAAAAGCCAGCCGTTATAAGCAGTCAGAGCACTACGAGTTGTCAAACGATAACAGTTTTGTGTTAAAGCGCAGCAGCTATTTTGCCACAAAACCAATTTTAAGTTTGAAAAGAGATGCAATATCTTTTCAAAATGATGATTTTATAAGTAGATTCAAATGGAGACCTACTGATTCAACACAATTTGGAAAAATATCCTGCAAGGCAACAAATGACATAGCAACTACAGAATGCAACTACGAGATCAAACTTGGCGGAGTGCCGAACCCGCCAACTGATTGTGCGTACACTCTAAAGAACTCGAGTGCAATAATCTCTTGTATTGTGGGCTTCCATCAAGTACACTTTTTATTAAAATGTTTTCTATTTAAAAGTGATAACTATTAATAAAGGGCGATCCAGACATTTACTGCTATCTACTAAAAAAATCTGAAAATGAAGTGTACAAAGAGCATACTCGTAATAGGGAATCGTGCTCTTTCATTGTAAATGACGTTAATTTAAATAAATTGAATGAATTCTGGATTTATTCATCAAACAAATATGGACACAACAAGGACCGTGGCTTTCATTTATCAATTGGTCAAGAAGCTAAACGTAAATTAATTTATTATTAATTAATAAGTTTTATTTTAGATGAATTTTACAAAAATTCTTGTATCTTTACACAAAATTACAAAATAATTTAATTGAATTGATGATTTAATCCGGTTTTGTGAAGTTCAGTACAAAAGAACAGAACAAAGTGTAAAAAAATTAAATAACTTTTTTTCTAAAAATTTAAAATTAATTCTGTTAATGCAGAATGGTGCAACATTCAAAGTTGCATCAACTGTCAAAGTCTGCTAATGATGTGCAAAATCACTGCAAAATGCACTTAGCTCGATTATATTAAAATTCAATTTCTGCTAAACTCTGCAAATTTAGCAGACCTTGAAATTTGATGCAACTTTGAATGCTGCACTATGTTGAATTTACATAATTAAGTTTAAACCTTTAGAAAAAAAGTTATTCAATTTTTTTATATTTTTTTCTGTTCTTTTTTTCATTTTGTACTGAATTTCACAAAACCATTTAATCCTTTGCGCCATTAATTTATTTTCTTTGCGCCATTAATTTAATTCTTACTTTTTCTTTCAAAAATCTTACAAATAACTAAGCTAAAAATAATTTTGAAAACATTCGGTAATAAACAATTGATCAAAAAAATTTCAAAATATAAGAAAATATTCAAAAAATTTTATTTAAAATCTGACAAGAATTCTTAAAAAATGTGTTCTTTGGCCGAATACAAGAAAAATCAAATCTTAAATTTTAGGATAAAAACGCCATATTTTGATGTAATCTACTCTTCAACTTTCTTTAAATAAAAATAGACAAAATATAATTCATTATACAACACAAATTAAAGCCATATCAATTAATCAAAAATTAAAATAGAATTTCGTGACTACAAGTTATCTTAACTGTCAGTAGAATATCAAATGGAATAAAAATCTTTCCTTTGAAACCTTTCCGAATTTTTTATAATATTTTTAAAGAACTTTTTATGAAAATTTTTTTGGAATTTTTTTTTTAATTTTAATTTCTTCAATAATTTATATCAACTTTAAGTTGCCAGTGTAAAATTATATTAATGTAGATTGCCTTTTTCCAAATTTTTTTTTGGTTCACATTCTTTTTGGGGTGTCACAAATTATGTTACCAATATTAATGTTACCAATTTGCTCAGTTAGTGATCAAGTAAATGAAAAAGATCAAGTAAAAGATGACCGATATTTTAACAAATTTTAAGATTAAATTTATTGTGTTTCCAGCGAATTAATTGATTAATAAAAATAATATTAATAAAAATAATAATTACAAATTATATTAACAATAATTAATAATTAATTTGGTTAAGTTTAATTTTAAGCTATCAGTATTAATATTTAGGTTACCATTGTTATTAATTTGGTGACCAATAAAACTTGATAAAAATAAAATAATTAATCGATTTTATTAATTCCTATTCATATAATTATTAAAAATTAAAGTTAAATTAAAGTTGATTACAAAGCCAAATGGCGAATTAGTCTTAAAAATTCATAAAAGTAAAATAAGTAAAAATTGAGACTAGTTCGTCATTTATTTGTTTACCACATATTAACACATAAATTACAGTACAAATTAAAACTAACTTGTACTCATTTTTCTTGTTCCTCAATTTTTCCCCTTTTTTTCCTCGACTCTTCTTCAACTATTCCACTTAATATAAAAGAAGAGTTGAGGAAGAGTCGATGTTATCTCTGCTATCTTCGGAGTGTTTTGTTTATTTAATTTTTCATAATTTTTCATTGTTTCAATCAACCAAATTTTTTTTTGAATAAGTAATATTCAAATTTGATTCTTTTATGAAATAATTTGGTCCCATTGTTTTTCATTTGGTGACCAGCGTATTTTTTATGTGACCATAAATTGGTCGCCTTTTTCCTTGGTCACCAACTAAGCAATATGATATCGGTCACAAAAAGTGGAAGACCCTCTTTTTAAAAAATAGAATTCGTTAGATCAAATAAATATCGTAGAAAAATTCATTTTCAAAAGTGGAAGGCAATAGCTAAGTTCAATTTTTAATAATAACTAGAAATAAAAATAATTTACAATAAATTTCCAGGCAAATGCAGTAATAAATAAAAATACTCATTAATTCAATAAAATAATAGAATATTTTTTTTATAATATCGATTCGAATTAAGAGAATTTGTCCATGAAAAAAATTTCAAAATTAAAATCTCTTCTATTTACATTTTTTTTTTATTATTTACTTGAATTTTTGTAATATTCAATAAACATTTTTTAATAAAAACAACTTTATCTAAATGATTTTTATGATTAGCTTTAGAACCCGAATCGAACAAAAACATGATTCTGATTGGAATCATCACTGCTGTTTTCATTTTTTGCATTATCGCTTGCTGCTTTTGCTTTAGGGTTAAAAAAGGACTAACCGAAGGTATTTTATTATTTAAATTAAAAATTGAACCATTGATAACAATTGATAAAAGACAATGAGAGTGTTTCAGACCATGAGTCGTACAACAAAGCTAATCTTCATGGAATCAAAGGAAAGCAGGTGAACTCGACAAAATTAATCAAAGGAGTCAAAAGTAACTTTAATTTACATATGATTGTGCAATAATTAAATTTAAATTTTTGTTCAAACAGTTGGTCAAAATTATAGCAACGAAAATGATGTGACAGATAAATATTCAAAGATCGATTTTTCAAATGATTATTTAGTTGAGAGAAAAAATGCGAGTCTAGTTTATGAGAAAAGCGAAATGGACTATGAAAAACGAAAGAGAGAATCAAATTATGAAAAAAAGAGCATGACAATGAACAAAAAAAAACCTAAGCTCATCGAAACAAACATAAAAAAGTCAATATCATTTCTAGATGAATTGAATCATTCAACAATAAATAAAGAACCAAAGCCAACAACCAATTTGTCTCCCACAACTTTTGATGCCCGAAACAATGCCCAAAACAATGCCCAAAACAATGCCCAAAACAATGCCCAAAACAATGCCCAAAACAATGCCAAAATATCAATGAGCTCAATGAATGAAACAAACACCAGCAATGGCAACAAAATGGTTACTTTCAGTAAACAACCAAGTTCCTTGAACAAAGGCTTAAATTTAAATTCAGAAAATCAAACAAACACCACTGTGTCTACATCGATATCAGGATCCTCTGATTCGGCTGAATCGCCCAATTCCTACTTGTCAAACGATTCAGACTGTGCCGACTCAGCTTCATTAGTTCACAACAAGCTTACAGTCAGTGATCAAAGTTTTAATCAGACAAATATTTTTCTACAAAATAGTAAATTTAATCGAATGAGCACATTTTCTCAATCGAATAGTAAAGTTTTTCGATCTCCAAGACACTTTATAGAAACAACACCACAAGCTCTTGTCTCATCATCATCATCGTCATCATCTTCATCGCCATCATCTTCATCTACTTCACACAATCAACAAAGTACGGTTTCGAATAGCCAAGATTATTCGGCCAAGCTGTCCGATTCGTTTGAGGCAAAATTTTTGAACAAGCTGTGTGAAGATATAGAAGTTTCGCTAAATGTGGATTGTGCAGACGATTATTCTGTGAATGACTTTAGTGGCGATTATAGTTTTGACAATGGGACCAAAACTCCCATTTATTCTTCTGTTCCGGGCAGACAATATTCGATGGCACAAAAATTGACTCAAAAAATGTCCGATACAAGAAAAAGTAGTGAAACAAACACTGCTCATAGAAACAACAAGTCTTTTGTCTATCAGAGTAATTCTGAATTTAATTCGATTGAGAAGCCTAAAAATTTGAATAAAAATAATCTTGGAGTTTTGGTCTAATGATCTCATTCCTCTTGTTCATAATTCGGTTAAGCGTGGTATTAAATCTTAGAATTTTTTTTTCTTTTGATCTAATCAATTACTTTTTGTTTGTTAATTTTTTTAATTTAACATTTTATAATAAATTAATCTTTTTTTTTTTAAATCTAATTTTTTATCTAATCTGATCTATCAAGAATAAAGATAGGTTTTTTAATTTTTTTGCCTAATAATCATGAGACAGTTGTGAACAAAAATATAGAATAAAATTGAAAAATTAAAATCTCTCTTTTAAAACAAGTTATTTTTTAATTTGTGTTCCTGATTGATTATTTTTATTTAACAACCTTGCCAATAGTCATCAATAGCGATCTCAAATCCATCAAAGAGAAAGCAACGAAAAAACTTGCTCTCACAGTCGTCAATAATAATAATAATAATTAGACAAAAAATAAACCAATAATCTTAAAATTTAGAAAATCTTTATTTGACATGTTTCAATATCCATTTTTTGAGGGAAAAAAATCGTAAAGAAATGTAAAATAACTAATACTTATCTAGAACTAAGCTTAAGCCAGAAATAAATTATGTTTAAAAACTTAATGTATCACAGAACTAATTTTGAAAAAAGTTATAAATAAACTGAGACAGTTAATGCAACCATTTATGATGTAAAATTTTTAATTCAAAGAATTAGTTTTGTAATAATTTGAAATAAAAGAATTAAAAAAACTTTCCCTTTTTTACGCTGTTTTACACTTTTTTACTTTTTTTTATGATTTTTTACCTCAAGAAATAGTTCTTTAAGCAATTTTACGTAAATGGATTGTGCACAAAAGCATGCAAATTTCGTCCCTTAAAATTAATAATTTTAACTTTTTTATTTAATTTTCATTTTAAATTTAAAAAATCAAATCAAAAACTAAGCGTCTAATTGGATTTTCAGAATTTTTGATTAAATTCGTTTTCAAGTATAATGTGTCTAATACGTGTAAATCTCACTCTTAACAACTTAAAAAGATAAATTTTGCAGTTTGAAAATCATGTTCAAGTGATTTAGAAAATTTATATTTAAAGTAGATTTTTAGGTAGAATACGAATTTGATGTTTGTTTTTTGATTTTCTCTATCTTTAGTCTTCAATTTTAGAGTTATTTTTCATAAATTTATAATCTTTCAGTGAATCATTTTTGCTACAAAATAAATTCAATTTTAAAAATTATAAAGCCACACCTTAATTGAAAACTAAAATATAATTCTTTTTAGCATTGTGAAAGCTTACTCGTGCTTATTCTAATTGATACTATTTTGATAAAAAGGATTATGTTATTAGGTTCATATTTAAAAAAGAATAATAGAGCTTGAAATATCTTCAGTTATCTTCTTTTATTCAATTTATTAAAGAGAAAACTCATTAAAGAGTTATCTCTAGTAGAGATTAAATTTTTGAATGAGCTTGATTTTAGCTTGTTGGGGTAACCACCAAATCAATTTTAAATGTAAAAGTGGCATTTTCATTAAAATCCTATTATTTTGATGATTTTATTTTCAAATCTCAAAAAAAAGTTTTTAGTTACAAAATGATATGTCTAAGTCATATACTGGATGGGTTTCACCATATTTATTAAATAAATAGATTTAGCTCCTATAAAAACATGATTATCTTTTAATGCTTGGTTTGACTAGGCCCAGTGACCAAAAAGGCTAATTTTTTCAAATTTAGATTCCTTACAAGATTTATTTTTAGGAAATAATGGATTTTATTTCGGCACAGTGGGAAAAAATTGGGGCAAAATTTACCCTCTTATGTGCACAACCCCTTCGGTAAATTATTTTTTGATGCTTTGAAAAGTCAAAATAAGTTTCAGCGACTAATCGTGGTATTATTAACAAACATTTAATACTAATTTTTACTAAAAAATAAGGTAAATCATATATAAAAATGAGAAATATAATAGGGCTTAGCACTGAACCTTGTGATGCACCTAACTTGAGTGATGTAGGTTTAGATGTTTCATTCCCTAAATGAACTATTTGTGATCTATTGCTAAAATATTTTAAAAAAAAAAGGCAAAGGAACTGTTGTCAAACCCACAATGAAACAATTTCCAACACAAAAGATTGGAATCAATCACATCAAAAGCTTTTTTAGAATCTATAAATACTGATAATGTTGTCAGTTTCTCTTCATTGTCTTGAATTAATTCACTTAAATATTCCTGAAATGTTATCTTGCATGAATGAACAGGTTTGAATTCACGTTGACCACTAAAGAAAATTCAATTTGATTTCAGATTTCTGGCATTAGTATGATCTCAAACTAAAGTTGGGTCGCGGCCAAGCCTGACCGGTCCGAACACGGCCAAAATAAAGCAGCCAAATTGGCGGTCAGACCAGCGGCCAAAATTTTGGACCGCGAAGTTGGTCGGCTAAATCATAGACAGATGTACGGCCACTTTTAAACAGGCGATATTATCTATTTAAAATAGAAAAGTAGCAAATTGATTGTGTATTTAGAACGAAAACAAGCAGAATAAGAATTAAAAAATTGAATACTTTCTTTTAAATAAAAAAGTAACTTTATTTTTAGTTTTGTTAAATTCAGGGAATAATTAATCAAACAAATGTATTTCCTTTTTTAAAAATTGATTAAATATTGAAAAAAATTATAAAAATAAAAAAGTAAAGCATTTTGCATGCCAATGCCATGTTGTACTTTTTTATCTAAAATATAATCCTTAAAATCAATCAAATCAATATTCAAATCCTGGCCCATTGAAATTTTTTTCTTGCTTTTTAATCTAAAGAAGCAATTTTTATTAATTAAAAGAGTTTAACATTAAATAATACACTTTGTTCAATTTTTTTTCAATATTTAAAAAAAAAAACACTTTTTTATTGAATCATCTTATAATAAAAATCGATTTGAATTAATAATAATAATAATAATAATAATAATAATAATAATAATAATAATAATAATAATAATAATAATAATAATAATAATAATAATAATAATAATAATAATAATATAAGTTACAACAAGCTAGCAAGCTAGACTTGCGAAGATGAGAAACAGTAGGATCTCATCTATGGTAACTGTGGTTTGTAATTCATCTCGATTTCACAGTTTCAATGTCAAATTCTGATTCAATTTGAAAAAAAGTTCTTTATTAGAAAATTAAGACACAACTTAAAATTAAAATATATTTATCTCTATTCAAATTATTATTCAATTTGTCTTTACAAACAATATTCAAAATTTGTGATTTTTATGAAAATATTAAGATTTATTCTAATTAAAATGATTTGAGCAAGACTGGATAGAACGACTTTTTGATAAATAAATAAATTAAATATTAGTCAAAATGTTTTTTCAATTTTACCAAAATAAGTTTAAAATTTTAAAGGATTTTATTAAAAAGCTGAATCAAGGAAATTCCTCAATTTAAATAATAATCACAATAAAAAAGAACGAGTTAAAAGTGATTTTAGTTAATGATTTTGATATTTAGATGATTCCTGTTTTTTTAATTCTTGGTAACCAATTTGATTTTTCCTTACCTTTAAAGTAGACGATTAAATTTTGATAAAAAGAGTTTTTTGATTTTCGGGTTTCAGTCTTAGGTCTTGAGCAAGCAAATTTTTCTATTTTTTAAAGCTTAATTGTTTAAATTTATAAAAAAGTGTCTCTATTTAGCGAAAAACTTAGGTACTAAATTCAAGAATCTGAATCCGATTGGAATTCTTTTTTTTTTTACAAATAATCAATGAAAAAATTAATGATTGTTGGAGCTTACAACAATATACAATTTATTACCAAGTGGGTTGGTTTTTTATTAAAATAATAAACAATCATTCTAAATATTTTTATTCGAAATGATTTTCTAAGTATTATATGAAATGGTTTTTAGTGCTGGATTAAATTTTAAGTTATTGATACCGATTGAAGACAATTTCATCTGATTTAAACTTTTTTAGAATTGAATAAAAAAATCGTATTAATAATGGAAAAATTTAGTTATTCAAAAAAGTTTTAATTTGAAAAGTTTTAAAATAAAATTAAGCATTTAAGTCAAAGCTGGATGATTGATCCTTTATTTCTTGATAAACTGTATTAGGCTTAAAGGTAAAGAATTCATTTCGAAATTTTCTATAATGACGAATAGGTCTGCTATCCATTGAATAGAATGTCTTAATTATATCGTTTTGT
This sequence comes from Brachionus asplanchnoidis, assembly GCA_025491095.1. Taxonomy (NCBI): domain Eukaryota; kingdom Metazoa; phylum Rotifera; class Eurotatoria; order Ploima; family Brachionidae; genus Brachionus; species Brachionus asplanchnoidis. Next base: position 408,163 of record JAILYF010000070.1, read on the forward strand.
AAATTAATATCCCTAAAGTCATTGCTTGACCAGATGTCTTTTTTGAAATGCTGATCAAAATTTCTTGCTTTTGCTTTGTCTTTATTAATTCGCTTGTAGGTCTCATTTGATCTGACCAGCAGTTCATTAGCTCGAATATTTCGAAAGTTTTGTTCCAGTTGTTTTTGCTCGATGAGTAATTTTTGCTCAAAAAGAAGTTTTTTTTTCTTTTCGGATGGATTTTCGTTAAAATTGACACTTAAATCGGATGATCGGTTTATTTTTAATTTTGGTATTTCTCTGCTATTCCACTCGTAGTTTGTCGATGAGGTAAAATTGTTATTTAGATTATCAATGCTGTTAGATTTTGGCAAAAAAGTGTCGATTCTAATTTTTTCAATCGTACTAGGCTGGTTAGTTAAAACTGAAAATTTATCGATGCCAATCTCAAGTATTTCTTTATCTTTTTTCAAATTGTTTTCGATATAAACTGGATTTTTTTGGCTTAAAGAAATGCTTCGTTTTGAGAATTTTAGCGGAGGTAGGAACGAATTTTTACTGCTATTTACTTCATTAATTTGCATCATTTTATAAATAAACAATTCTAGCTAAAAATCAAAATGTTAGAAAGATTATTTAAATATAAATTTATTTTTTAAACAAAAATTCATCATTAATTAATTATAGAATAAAATATAATTTTTCAAACTTGACACAAACAAATTAAATTTATTTTTAGAATTTTTTTTTATCTTTATGTTTATTTAGGTATTTATTTAAATTTCAAGGATGTTAATCCGAGAATTGAGTTGAACAAAACGCCAAATGTTTCATCAAATTTATTTTTTGTGCTTTTTTTAAAGCTTATTTCAGCATTTAAAATCAAATTAGCTTTAAGCATTTTGTTTGTTTTTGTCAACTTTTTTTTTGTCAGACAATAAATTAAAAAATTCAAAATCTTATACATTTAAGCATTTCATTTATTACCTTTGTAACCGTTTTTCATCCAAAATGCGATAAAACAAAAAAAAAAGAAAATATTTTCCTTCTGGTAAAAATTCCTCAGTCTCCAAGCTGAATCCGGTGACAATTCACCGTACATGCAATCGAATTTTTCAAATCGATTTTTTTTGATAGGTGCCAGAAGGCTGGAATATTTTGTCTAAAAAAACTCTCATCAAATTATTAATAACTTTAATTATTATAGCATAGAATAAACAAATTTAGCAAACAAAATGTATTTCTTAAAAAGAAACCAAATAAAACTAAATAGAACATTTTAAGTTAAATTAAAAAAAAAGAGTTTCACATTTAGCACTTGGAAAAGAAAATGAAATCGTCAAGAACAACAGAAATGGAAACATTTGAAGCTTTATTGCATTAAAAATTTAATACCTGTAATGTTTTTTTTTTGTGTTGTTTTGTTTGTTTGCCATTCAATTGTGTATTTCGTTTGTTTCTTAAAAAATTACTTCACAATAGCAAATTAGCTTAGTAGCTACATGAATTTTTTTAATTTCTAATTTAAATTTGGTCGATTTGAGTTTCAAATAAGCAAAGCAACAAGTTCAAAATAGAGACTCTATAAACACTAATAAGTTGTAGATTTTTGTTCACCATTTCTCTCCCTCATGTAAGTTCAATTAAAGCCAAACTTAAAAGGATTCTGTTTACCAAACACTTGTTTGTAAAGTTTATTGATTTGTTAAATAAATATATTTCAGAAAAAAAAAAAGTTCTTTTGCCTAAATGAATTATGACTCTTCTGCCAGATATTGTACGTGAGGCCAAAATAGTCTCTGGCAAAGACAACAAATTAATAAACGAGCATTTTTCGTCTACAAGCGCCACCAATTTCGATGCAAATCAAAGCAATGATGACAAAGCTCAAAAGGCAAGCAAACGACACGGCTCTCTCAGACATGATAAACACAAAACTCATTTAATATTCAATGACAAGAATCGGAGCACTTCATACTCGCGGGCAACTCGATCTACAGATTTTATAAACGTTAAAAATTCGCCCATAGCCACAAATTATGTGTACAACTGGAAGCCGATTGAAAGACTTCCATCGAAAATAGTTCAGGCAAAAGTCAAAATTTACAAGCCACCCAAGCGGATTGAAATGACTGGCCGGCCTTCTTCACCCTACAGAGTCAAAGTAGACTATGAGACCACAGATCCCACTTTTCACAACGACAAAAGAAAACTTGAAATGAAACGACTTCAGTATTTACAGGCTCACACTACTTGGTCCATTTATCCATATGCTGCTGTTGAAGAACGTGAAGTATACAAGTAAAGATACTAAATAAATGTTTCCTAATTAACTTTCAAGTATTTTCAAGTAAAAAAATACGTGAGACACTCAAAGAACAAATAGAACAAAAAGACAGGCAACTGAAAAAGGATTTTGATGATAAAATTTTAGAATTTAAAATTGTCTCCGAATTGGATCAGCAATTTAAAAATGAAGACAAAACGAAAAAAATTGAAAAAACTAAATATTTGATGGGATACCGAGATGAAAATAAACAAGTAAGAGATGACAACTCATATTATTTATTTTGTCATTTTTTAAGCACAAAAAAATAGACTAGCCCAAATTTTAATGAGCTTGAGAAACAATTAGTAAAAAAATAATTATTTTTAAAATGATCTTTTGGGTTTTTTGTTTACTTTAAACGATTTTAAAAAAATAATTATTTGATTAAGATATTGTGTTTTTCGATGTTTTTTGATCAGCATCAAAAAACATCGTAAAATTGTTGCATAAAAATCAAATCTAAATTTTTAAAATTTAAAATCAGAATTTTTATTAACATAAAAAAATCGACAATATTTGCTATTTTTGTTCTCAAGCTCTGAGCTTTTAACCAAAGTTTTAGAATTAAATTTAAAGTATCCTAAAAATAATTTGTTATTTTGTTGCCAGTCTATTTTTAAACATGAAAAAAAAAACAAATTGAAAAAAGAAGTTGCCAGATTAATTTTATCAAAACATTTTAACTATTAGATAATTTTAAGCTAATGGAAGACAGATGGATGCATAATTATTTGCTAAAAAGACATGAATGGCAACAAGAGAGTCAATTACTTGATCAAGATCCAGTCAATTGGAGCAAAACACTAAGATGATGCTCCTAACCCGAGTTCGCTCTTTATAATACTCTATTACTCATTCGAAAATGATTAAATCGTATTTTAATAAATTTTTAAAAAAATTACTTTGCTTAGAAAATTAGAAAAATCTTTCTAGAGAGAAATTTTATTTAAATAACCCTAAAAAAAGAAAAAGAGAGTTTTTGAAATTATTTGTTAATTAAAAATTAAATTATGCAATATTTTACCAGTAATACACTTATAGCCGAGTGGTTTGTGTGCATCATATATCTGCTATACGGAAAGAATGTTTAGACCACTTTCATCATAAAAAAGACTGACCGGTTTCTACTTGGTAATAAATGCGGTTTAAAAGATCGACTTGATGCAGGAATCTCTGTGTCAGATCGGATCCACTGCCCAAAAATGTTCTGAAAAAGCAGATGAGCACCTCCGCCTATTGTCGACTAGGATAGAAAAGAGAGACAAAAATTACTAAAATTCTTACAATAAAACACTTTGTCTTTTAGAGCTCAGTCATTTATTTCCAAGATACAAAATCTAATTTTTAAATATATTTTGGTTTAATTTTTTGTGTTTGAATTACAAAATGTATCCAATGTTGATAAAACATTGAAAAAGTGCGATATTTCAAATATTTTTTTCAGTTTCAAATTAAAAAATTATTTTTAATTAATACTGCAAACATTTTCTTATTTGAAATTAAACTCTTTAGTGAAATTGAATGGGATTAAAAATTCTTTTTCAACTTTTAAATAATTTATTTGTTTAGTTGTTTATCTGTAACGAGCTAATGCTTCTTCAGAATAAAAATATATAAAGATAAAACAAAATAAAAACAAAGTTAAGTAAGATAAAACAAAATAAAAAAAAATAATTCATCTAGATTTAAATTAATATTAAATCATTGAAAAATTGGATCGAGTCGATTAGTTAAGCCATATTTCACGAACAGTTCTTGTTCTCTCGTTTTGTGAACTATTTGTTCACATAAAGCTGAATCAAAATAGAATTAACTCAACAAATCTCAAATTAGGCGAATAATTTTTAGTTTATGTGAACAAATTGAATAAAGCTATTTAATTAAATGACTAATTCGCGAAACTGATATAAAAATAAAGAATTTAATGAAGAGTGAATTTATTTAAACACAAATTGTGGATAAATATCTTGTTTTATCGCACACAATTTACCTGTAAATAAACAAAAAAATTTTCTTGTGTATATAAAATAATTAGTTATTTAGCCACAAATTGACAATATTTTTTTGTTTATTCTTTACATTGAAATCCATCAAAAAAATATAATTGAAGCTCATCAAATCAATTAATTAGGAATAAGCTTGAATAAGAACATATAAAATATAAGAAATGGCTCCTTATCTATCATCATTCTTAAATCAAAATGGAAAACGAATTTTACATTGGAAGAGTTTTCGATTCTTTCGACGACTTTATCGAGCTATTGAACGATTACTCAAAGCAATCATATTCAATATGGAAAAAATTTAACAGCAAAAAAATTGACGAAGAAAATGGTACTCAATACAAGTTAAAGTAGATAAAGTTACTCCAGATGATATTTCAACTTATAATGCGATCGAGATCAATGATGACAAATCGATCGATGAGCCAATTTCAATTGATGAACCTAAATCAGTCGATATAGAAACGGAGATTTTAGATGAAAATGTCGAAAAAATAAGTTTAGCATCGACTGAATTAGCAAAAGATGTGCCAAAACGAGGAGCTCCTACTTCGAAGGAACGTAAACGAAAAGCCAAAGCAAACACAATTACAACACAACGGTCAAAATCAATCAAAGTAAATGACGACAGCGAGTTAAAAGAATTTTTTACTCAAATTCTACTCGATGAATTCAAGCCAAGTGTAGATAGTTTCATTTCAAAAGAGCGTGTCGTCGATGAAGAGCATATACAAGTAATACCTTCGAAAATTAATCCTAGTGTACTTAGTTGTGCTTTTTTAAATGAAAATAATGAAATATCTTCTTTAGTTTCAAGTTTCTTCACTAGTGATGCTCTCTTAATGTTGCAAAATACATTATCAGCATTAAGATCACATGGTCAATTAAATTCTTGCAACTCTTGTTCTTTATCTTGCGACTCTAAGTTTATCGTTTGTAGTTCTTGTAATAATTATTTTCATTTAAAATGTGTTAAAAAAGCTTATGCTCCTAAGATTAAAAAATGGCTTTGTGCTAATTGTAACTCTAATTAATTAATCTAAATTTGTTAATCTTATTTTTTTTATTTTTTAATATAACTTGTGTCTAAATAAATAAAAAAATTTCAAATCCACATCCACTTTTTGTGTGTATCAATTTTTGTTTATTTATCCATAAAATGTGTGAAAATAAACGCTACCTTTAATGAAATACTTTTTTTGTTTTTTTTTATTTTAAAGGATCTTTAGAGATAAAACTTAATTTGATCTAGTTGGCCTAGTATTATCTTTTCAATAATCCCAAATACCCAAATGTACTCTTTACTTAAATATTTGCCTTTAAATATAGTAATAAAAATTAAATATAATTTTTCACTCTTCAAGTATTTGATTTCGGGGAACATAGATTCATTTATTTCCAAATTTTGCACTCAACTTTAAATTTTTTATCTAATTATAATTTTTTCTACCTTATTTTTAATATTACATTCAGTTTTCTTCTGAATAGATGAATAAAACTATTTTTTTATTTGAAACTGAAAAATATATTTTAAACATCGAACTTTTTCAATGTTAAATCAACATTGGATATATTTTGTAATTTAAACACAAATAATTAAACTAAAATTTATTTCAAATAACAAAATAAGTTTTTCTTTATTCTTAAAAAAAGAGAACAAAAAATTGAGCATAATTGTCTTTTGAATTTTTTTTTTCAATTGACGGTAGTAATATATATAATATTTATTCTTTTCAAATAATTTTTTTATTTTATATTTACTACAATTAACGTAAAAAGACTCATTTTTACTGTAAAATACGGCAAAAAATTGAGGACATTGTGAATTTTAGTACTAAAGAAGAAAAAGGAAGGTTAAAAATGGCAGAAAAATGGCCGAATTTTTATTTATTTTCTTTTTAGTGAAAATTTACTAAAATTTTCAAAAATTCGGCCATTTTTCTGCCATTTTTTGATTGAAATAACTATACCATATTTGAAATGAGGTTTCATTTTAATAACAGCATTGTTAAATTTCGTGTTAATTTTTAAAATATGCTTAGAGAAAAGCTAGTGGTTGACATAGACAGTTACACAACGAGTACAAAAAGCTTTTCAACGACATCTCTCTGAACTTCCAAATAGAAACTACTAACAAAACTTTTATAAATCAATTTATTTGCTAAATTTCGAACCCAGCTCTTCCTTTTTCTTTTAGAAAAGAAGTCCTTAGAAAAATAATATAATATTGTCATAGCTGTGGGCTTGGGCGACGTCTCTTAAGAGATGATAAAATACTCAGCTAATCAAAACCTGTATAATTTTGTCTCGACCGCATTTAAAAAAATGTTTAAGTCATAAGCAGGTACCATACCTGTTCAACATTTCAATCATTAAGTCTCTTATAAAGGACTCAAAAAAAACAAAAAATAATGTCAGTAATTCAGTTGCTGTTTCGGATGCGAATCGAAAGTGGCCCAAAAGTGGTGGCCTCGGCTTTAGAAATTAATAATAATAATTAGAGTTGTTTGCAATTAAAATTGAAAATAAAACTTAAAATTTTTATTAGAATTTAAACTCTTAGATTTTTAAGAGTTGCGAGTCAATCAATTAATAAAATCAATAATGGAATTTGTATTTACTTATAAGAAAAAAAATTTATTAATAAATTCAAGCTTGAAAAAAAAAATGCTTTAAAAATTCTCAATGAAATTAAATCCTTGAAATCGGCAAATTTATGAGCCCTAAGTGAATGCTTATTGTTCATTTTCACAGCCTTTGCATCCAGTACAACTTGGTTTATTTTCGTACAAATAAAATGAATCTGGTAATTTGAGTGATCGCGCCTGCTCAACTTGTTCATCTGATGCCCTGGCTTCAAACACAATTTTCACATCATCAGTCTCATTTTTTTCTGTTTTTTCTTGGTTACAAGTCCAATTTCCTTCTTCTGATTTAAGCTTACTTGCTAGATTATTTTTTACCTCAGCTGACTGAGATGCAGCAGTTGTTTGGCTGTTGGTGCTTAATTTAATGGAATTTTCAAACTCTTGAAAAAATTTCTTGGCATCGTTCTCATGTCTAAACCTTGCAGCTAAACACTCTGTATGTGGTGCTCCCTCAGAGCAATCGTTTGCTAGCCATCTAACTTGTTTGCCGTTAATTAAGTCTAGTTTAATTTCTGACGTAATTCGATGATTGGCACACAATTTAAGAACTTGTTCTCGTCGCATCAAAACTCTGAAGTTATTCTCTTTTATTTTATGCTTCAAGATTTTTATATCTCCAGTTCCTTTTTCTTTCCATTCATTTGTTTTAGACTCAAATCGGTATAATTTACATCTTTGTTTAAACAAAATTTCTTCGTCTTCTTCGCCAGTTTTCACTTCAACTTCATTGAGTTTTACCAAGGGTTTGAATTCAACTTGAGGCTCGTACTCTTCGGGATTATGGTTTTCGGTTTGTTCGTCGCCTTCTTCAGCTGTGCCACTTTGTGCTCCGAATAAAGGTGCTGGCTGAGGAGCTCCTTGCTTGGTTGCAAACAAATTATTTGTTTGATTAGTCTGACTGCTAAATCCTCCAGTAAATCCTCCAGTAAAGCCGCCAGTAAAACCACCAGTAAATCCTCCACTAAAACCATTTGTAGTTTTTGCAGCTAAATCAGTAAATGTTGGTCCAGTTTTAAATCCGAAAGTATTTTCCGTTTTTTTTGCTTCTTCTTGTTTTTTATCAGTACTAGTCACTTGTCCAAATGATTGAGTGAACGAAATAGCAGATTGATTGTTACTTTCAATTTGACCAAAAAAAAAATTTGACTTTTCAATTTTTGCACTTGTCATTTCTTTTTTTTCGGTTTTATCAATTCCATTTTTATTTGTTTGACATGCAGCGCAGTCATTACTCTCTTGTTTATTTACAACATAGCATGCCGTGCATGACCAGCCATTTTGCTTAAACAAAGCGCTTAAGCTTGGTTTTAGGCCATCGCAAATGTTTTTCGCCTCTTCTTTTTTGTTCTCTTCTTTTTTGTTCACTTCTTTTTTGTTCACTTCTTTTTTGTTCACTTCTTTTTTGTTCACTTCTTTTTTGGTGTCGACTTTTTTGTCAATGTGTTCGTCGGCTAAAGCTTTTTGACATTGTTCACAAATTTGTTTAAACTTTTTGGCATCGTGTTCGCTTTTAAATCTGCCAGCTAATAATTCATGTTTTCCTTCACCCTCCGAATAATCTTGAGCATGCCATCTAATTTGTTTTTCATTGAAAAGCTCCCATTTTAAGTCATTGGTAATTCTGTGATTAGCGCACAATTTAAGCACTTGATCGCGTCTCATAAGAATGCGGAACATATGTTCACTATTCTTATGCTTCAAAATTTTTATTTCTCCAGTGCCTTTTTCCTTCCATTCCTTTAGATTGCTGTCGTATCGATACAACTTGCATCTTTGTATTAAAATAGCCTCTTCGTTTTCTTCTCCAGTTTTTACTTCAACTTCATTGAGTTGTACCAAAGGCTTGAATTCAACTTGAGGCTCATACTCTTCAGGATTATGGTTTTCGGCTTCTTCATCGGCTTCTTCAGCCTTGCCAGCAGCTGCTGCTGTTCCAAACAAAGGTGTTGGCTGATTTCCAAACAAATTAGTTGTTTGATTGCTTGTGCCAAATCCGCCATTAAAGCCTATTGGCTTGAATAATGTATTGACTTTTGATGTGGATTCTTTATTTCCTAATGCAGCATTGACATTTGCTGCTAAGTCACTGAAAGATGCTTGTGGTGATTTTTCAAATGGAGTGGACGAAAAACTAGAAGTTTTGTCTAAAGTTGAACTAGGTGCAGCATTGAGCGCATTTAATAAAGCAGGAGTTTTTGTGTGCGTCGGTTTCGGAGTGGAACAGCAAGCGCATTTTAACACTTCTTTTTTGTTTGGCGCATAACACGCCTCACAATTCCAACAATCAGATTTAAGAGCTTGGCCTAAGCTTGGCTTGTCAGACACAACAATTTGTTTTGTTGTTCCTTTTGCTGGACTCTTCGACTTGTCTAAAGCTTTCATTTGATTGACTGACTTTTCAAATTCAGCTCTAAATTGACTAGCATCTTGAGCATTTCTGAATTTGGCAAAAAGAACTTCAATTTTGGCTTCATTTTCTGAAAAATCAGTTGCAATCCAACTGAATTGCTTTGGCGAGATTTCGTTAAGCTTCATTTCGCCGCTAATTCGATGATTAGCGCATAACTTTAGAATCTGTTCACGTCTCATCAAAATTCTAATCACTTTGGTTTGTTTGTGTTTCAAAAATTTCAAATGGCCAATGCCTTTTTCTTTCCATTCTTTTGAAGCACCATCGAAACGAAACAACTTACAGCGCTGTTCTAACAAAACATCTTCATCCTCTTCTCCACTCTTCACCTCCACTTCCTTTAACTGTACAATTGGTTTGAACTCAACTTGTGGCTCATACTCTTCCGGATTTGCAGTCACTTCGCCATCTTCAGTTTCTTCACTTTGCTTAGTTGCCAGCGAAGGTGTTGCGCTCAGAACATTGGCAGCTGATACGTTTGCAACACTTGGAACACTCACGCTTGTCGGAACAGTAGTTGGCGTTAATTTGAATATATTTGGCGTTGATGCTAGATTGGCAAATGGACTTTGTTTGGTCGATTCAGCAGATGGTTTAAAAAGGTTAAGTCCAGCGAAGACATTTGTTCCCGATTGAGGCACTCCAGACGTTGGTTGTGCTGGAATAAGAGCTGATTTTGATGGCTGATGCACAGAAATAGGCTTTTGGTCGGCTGATTTAGTGGGCGAAAAATCAAACACTGAAAACTTTGGCTTTTCAGCTTGAGTTTGAATTGTTGATTGTTGATGAGTTTGTTTGAATGAAAATTGATTTGCTTGAGGTGTACTGGTAGTGTTAATACTAGGCGTAAATTTTAGCGGCACAATGCTTGATGATGACTGCTGAGCTGTGGCTTGCTGAGCTGTGGCTTGCTGAGCTGTGGCTTGAGATTGAATTGGCTTAACTTGAGGCTGGCCAGAAAATGCTGGCGGTTGTGAAGAACTGTATGACGGTAGGGCCGTTCCAAAAACTGGTGGCTTTGTTTGAGAAGGAGGAGGTTGACTAAAATCGGGCGGGATTTGTTTGCTCATTGCTGAGGCTGAAGAGGGCATTGTTTGATTTAAATTTTGAAAATTTAGACCTTGATTTTGATTCAAAGGAGTTTGTACACTTTGAAAGCTAAGATTGTTTAGCATTGACTGATTCATTTGATCAATCATTGAGTTATTAATTGGACCAGCAAGATTCGGAAGCTGATGTGGGAGTTGATGTGGGGGTTGATGTGGGGGTTGATGTGGAGGTTGATGAGGAGGCTGACTTAGCTGGGGCATAATTGGTGGAAACATCGGTGGAGGCGGAAAACTCTTTAATTGTTTATTGAATTTAGGATTTTTTTTTATAGCAAAAAATAGTACCTGTCTGTTGAGATCGTAGATTTTTCTCAGTAAGCTTTTGAATTCCTCAAAATCTTCCTTAAAGTAGAAAATTAAATTTTCTTATGATAGTTGGATACTTTTTTGTTAAATACGTCTTGCTTGACATATGCTTCACGTAATGCTCGTATTTCACTGATTAAGTTTTTATTCATGTCAATCATATTTTTATTTTGATCGACTACTTCCTTGGTGATTAACTCACACAAGTCTTCCAAATTTTTGATTCGTTGTTCCATCTAAATAGAGCTTTGAATTCAATTATTCAAAATTTCGATAAGATTTGAAAATTATTTTAAAGCACTCTCAGAGTTCTAAAAGTTGAGAATATAAATTAGCTTTTATACGTTTGCTAATCAATTTAATTTGAGCTTAAAAAAATAAACTAAAGTACATGAAAAAACTTTTGATTCTGTTAATTTCTAGATAAAAGAAAATGTTGAAAGTAGCGCTACAAGCTTTTGAATGGATTTCACCATGCTTCTTCGTTTTTTGTTTTATTATTTGTTTCTTTTTTGCATTTTGTTTTAAAATTTCAGAATTAAATAAAATTTCACAATTTTGAGCAAAATTTATGAATATAACAAAATATAAAAACAACAAAATTAACTTAATTTTTAATCATATTTCAAAAATGGATGATCAAAAATCGAAAATATTAGTATGTTGATTGTATTTTGAGCAGAATTTTGTTGTAAAAGAAATTTCACTGGCATATTAAAGTTTTTTTTTGTTATTTATTTATTTAGAAAAAAAAATTACTAGTGAATGTCAGTTGCTTGAAAGTGGGACGCCCTTCTTTCAGTATAAAGAAAACGCTAGTTTATCTCATATAGAATTAATTATCAAAAAGTGTAAAAAATTAAAAAAATAAAAAAGAGTCAAAGATTAAAGTTTTTGATCAATTAAACTGATCATATTCAAAATAGTTTATTGAAAAAAAAAACTTTGAAACATTTTTTGTTATAAAAGTTATTGCAGAAGCAATTTTTTGTGTTCATCTTTCAATGTTTACCTTAATTTTTTCAATATCTGAAAAACTCAACAAATATTTTATTGATGCAGAGTTAATCACAATACTCGTTTATGGTTAATATGATCTTTTTGCCGTAACAACAAAAACAATTTTAAAACCTTACTTTTGAGGATAAAAGTTAAATTTTGTTCATAAATCTGAATTTACCAGTGAATTTTAGGTTTATTAAAATTTTTGGTTCGAAATTTAACGTCAAAAACGCTCACCATCAAAATTTAAACATGAGAATAAATTTCAAATACACTCAATAACCGGTTATCCGGAATGCCCGATTATCCGGAATCAATTTTCGGACCAGCACTTTTTGATTTTTTACTTTGAGCTTTTTCGCTTCCTACTTTTTAGGCTTTGAGCTAATTAGAACAGCATTACTTCCGTATTACTTCCTGTTAAACCTTAATATATAAACATAAACGATGTGAGTCATTCTGTTATTCGCATTAAAAATGACAAGACCTTTGTATCAAATCCCTAAGCCTTTGTAAGTATGTAAATAAGTATACGGTTCTAAAAATACTATCGTTAATCAACGAGCCATATTGAATTCACTCAGAATTAATATCATTATTTTTTTATTGTTTATGTTCAAGATTTTAACATGATTTTTATTTTCGTCTTTTAATGAAAATTTTCATCCATTTTTGAAAAAGCATGAAAAAATGCTATGTTTCAATTTTATTCTATAAAAAAATTAATAGTTAATTTTGCAATCTTACTACATTGAAATAAAAAATATTAAAGCAAACAAAGAATAAATAGATTTCATTGTTTAAAACAAAAACCTTAGAGCATAGTGCTCTGAATTCACAATGAACATCTGATTAATTTTGACTTTTAAATAAAATTTGAATTTAAAACGAGTCTAAATTTGCCTTAGATAACTAAAGATTACAAAAATCTTGTACAAAACTTGCCGGACTCCTTAAAATTGGTCAAAAAACTGCCCAGTGCCTCCCTGAAACGTAACATTAGTGATATTGAGCGAATTATTTGGCCCATTTAAAAACAATAATCAAGTAAAGAATTTAATATAGTGATAAAACTTTAGAAAAGGATAAATCTAGTTATTATTCTTTGGTTAAATATATGTTGAAGTAAATAAGCAAACAATGACAGGTTAACGATAATTAATTTATATGATATTCTTTATAGCTGTTCATTTGGAATATTTTATAAATGATTACTCATATGAATACTTGCAAGAGAATGCTTTTCATTTTAAACATTCTTTATTAGAAAGCTACAATTCTCGATTTAATCAGATTATTAATGCTCCTGTCGCCTAAACAAACACACAAAATCTACAATTTCTTCTTTTTTCTTTATATTTTTAGCTTTTATTTTTTCTAAAAAATTCTAATTCTATGTTATAACAATTTTTATATCATATTCAAATATTCACAATAACTAGATTAAACTTTAGTTCAAATTTCTATGTAAAAATATTCATAATTATTGTATTCGTTTTTAAAATTATGCTCAATTAAAATTAAATTTTTATTTTTTTTTAATTTCTTATTCGTCTTATAAATTTTAAGACAAAATATTATTTACATACTTACTCATTTTAAATTAACAGACGGTTTCTCGCCCGCCTAATTTAATTTAATTCAATTATTCATTTTTTACTAAGACAAATTCCATGTCCCTTTCAAACAAAACTGAAATTTTTTCAAAAAGTGAAGGATGTTGCGAGTTGTTTTTTAAATACAGTTGGCCATCAAATGCGTATGCACTATTAACTGAATTTAATTGAAATTGAGAAATCATAATCTAAATTAATTTAGTCAAGAAAAGCTTAAACCATGGGCTATCTAAAATACATTGAGCTTGAAAATTTTAAATCATACAAAGGAATTATAAAAATAGGACCTTTCAAGTCATTCACAGCCATAATAGAACCCAACGGCTCTGGAAAATCGAATATGATGGACGCTGTGAGCTTTGTGCTGGGAGAATCGACCAAAAATTTGCGCGTCAAAAAATTGAGCGACCTGATACATGGAGCCCCAATTGGAAAGCCAGCTTCAAATCGCGCAAGTGTAAGCTTTGTTTTATCCTATGAACAAATTAGCACGGCTTCGGACGAAGAAAACAGACAGGCTGCTGAAGATGACATTGGCAAAGAGACCAAGTTCACTCGAACAGTTGTTGGATCTTCATCCGAGTACAGAACAGATGGCAAAGTAATCAATTCGATTGATTATCAAAATGAGCTTGAAAAAATTGGCATTTATCTTAAAGCAAAAAATTTTTTGGTCTATCAGGGTCAGGTTGAGTCCATAGCGGTCAAAAACGCCAAGGAAATTACTCAAGTGTTTGAAGAAATCAGCCGACCAATCGAACTAAAGGAAGAGAATGAAAAGTTAAAGGCGGAGATGGAAAAGGCCGAACACGAGAACCAAGCTAACTTTCAAAAAAAACGAGGAGTTGCAGCCCAAAAAAAAGAAGCTAGACTTGAGAAAGACGAAGCTGAAAAGTACCAAAGGCTCAGACATGAAATGGTAATTTGGCAATTTTGTCAATTATGGTCATTTTTTTTTCTTTAAAAAAGCATGAACAAGAACTTCAGCTTCGGCTATTCAAACTAATTTTAAGGCTATTAAAAACATGCCGTGAGTTAAAAAAAGAAGAGGACTCACTACAGGAATCAATTTCTGAAATTGAAGAACAAATTGAAAGCAAAAAATCTCAAATTGAAGAGATCAAGTCTGAGGCCAGTGACCATGAAGCTGTAAAAAACGAGCTTAAAAAAAAACTTTTCTCTTACAACAAAAAAGTAAATGATTTTCACAAAAAAATCAATTCAATAGAAGCCAAAATAATGGACAAAAAATTGGAACGTCACACCATATTAAACAATTCAAAACTTGACTTGATCGATTTGCCAATGATTATTGGCTCAATGGATGATATAAATGAAGAAGACTTAGCCTCACAAGCGCCTCAACACTCAGAAAATACTCCGGAATCATCCAAAGCTCCAAGCACTCTTAACACACTTTCAACTCAGGATCAGACAATTATTTTTGAAATAGAAGCTCGAATCAAAATTGACTATAAGAAATTGGACACTGAATTTTTAAATGTATTTTTCAATTTTTTTTAGAATTTTTTTTGAAATATTTTGAAAAATTTTAAGATTGATTCCGAGGACGATATTGAGAAAACAGAAGTAAGAATTGCAAGTCGAGTCAATGAACTTAAGGAAATGTTGCAAAATTTTCAAATACCAAATCAAAGAGTTGATGAAAAGTAAGTTAATTGAAAATAAAATTTCTATCAGTTTAAAAAAATTTTAAAATTTCGAAATAAGAGAATATCTCAAAAAATAAAAATGATATTAAGTGGCATCGGTTGATGATCAATTCAAAATATCATTTCAATTGAAAAAGCTTATCTTTTGATATTAAAATAAAATTTTGATTTAATCTATTAATTGTAATGTAACATGCTTTAGTCTTTTCAAAACTTTCATTAGACTATCGTCGTGTTCGGCATCAGTCTTCCCAAAAATGAGTATATCGTCGGTCATGTTTGTCTGACCTGGGGTATCTTCTAGCATTTTCCTTATTGCCTCTGTGAACTCTTCGGACGCGCTTGAAATTCCCATGTGGAGTCTCTTGTATCTGAAGAGGCCACAGTGGGTCGTTATTGTGGTCAAATGCCTGGAATCTTCAGAGAGCTTTAGCTGGTGAAAAGCCTTCCTGATATCCAGCTTTGAAAACTTAACTGATCCGCTTACGAGGTATATTAGGTCCTCGAGTGACTTTGTTGGATGCCTAGTGCGTCGCAGCGCCTTGTTCATTGGTCTTGAGTCACATGTGAGTCTAACTTCTAGTTGGTTTCCTTGTTTGTTTGTGTCTGATTTCTTTTCTTTTGGCACAACTACCAGGTTTGATATCCATTGGGTTGGGCCCATCGATGAGTCAACTTTTTCCAGGATTCCTTCCATTACTTGTTTTTCGAGCTCCTCCTTCACAAGATCTTGGAGATGGATTGCTACTGGTCTAAGTTTTTGTCGGATAGGCCTTGCATTTGGGTCGATATCTAGCTTAACTACAGTGTCAGTGATACAACCCATAGTTTCCGAGAAAAGATTTGGGAACATTTTTCTGACCTTTTCTTTGAACGCCGTGTCTGGATCATTTGCTCTTTTTGTGTTGCTTTCTGTGGCCACGGTGTTTATTATTTTGACCACGCCGAGTGCCACTGCTGTCTTGTAGCTTAAGAGAAGTTCAGCTTTGCCTCTTATGACGATGAAACCGGCTTTTGTCGTTTGGTTGGCTGTACTTGCTTCCGCTACAAACTGCCCTACAATAGGAAGTGGTGATCCAGATTTGTATCCATAGTATTCTGTCCGGCACTTTTGAAGTGTCGGCCTGTTGTGGATGCTATGGTACGTGGGTTCGTCGATGACATTGATTGGAGCACCAGTATCAATTAAGAATGACAGTTTTGTGCTGTTTATTTCAATTGATACTCTAGGACCATCATTTGCGGGCTTTTGCCTATCCGATACGGCGAACAGACCATATGATTGGCTTTGTTTGTATCTGAGGTAGTTGGCATATTCATTGGTGTCGAGTGTGTGACTCATATCCGACTCTGATTCTACTCCCTCTATGAGTCTAATTGGCTTCTTTGATTTGGGCTCATGACATTTGGATTTGGCACTTCGGCAGACTGATGCGAAGTGGTTTAGCTTTTCGCAGTTACGGCATTGTTTGCCTTTTGCTCTGCACGTGTCTTTGCTTTCGCAGTGACCCCCGCACCAGTTACATTGGCCACGTTTCTTTCTATTTTCAAAGCTTGCCTGTGTTCTTTTTCTTTCTGCGTAAAGGATTGACGATTCTGACGTCGGGTTAGTGAGCAGGTTCATATTCTGGACACAGCTTTCGTAGCCTTGAGCGCTATCGATTGCATTTGACAAGGTGAGGTTGTTGGTTCGGCAACATTTTTCCTGGAATGCTGGCATGTTCGAACCTGCTACGAATTGTGAAAGCACATTGCGTTCAAGAGCTTCTCCGAACTTGCAATGGATCGCCTGTTGCCTCAGGCGCATCACGTAATCATGGACTGGTTCACCTTCCCTCCGTTTCATGTGCCGGAATTTTTGTTCCTCGGCAAACTCGGACCTTTGAGGGGTGAAGTGATCTGTGAGGAGCTTGTATGCTTGGTCTAAGCTTTCATTTCCACCAGCTAGGCTCTTGTAGATTTCGTAGACCTCAGGACCGATCATGAGCAAGAAGGTCGGTAAAACACGGTCTTGCGGAAGGTTTTTGGCTAGTAGGAATAGCTTGAACCGCTCAAGCCACATCTTCCATCTCGAACCGGCTGTGGCAAGATCCTCTCCGGTTTGGTATTGGAAACTACCACATGTCGCGTTGTCAGCCATGTCTGTGTTTGATTTCGAGTTTTCGAGTTCGCTTGTTTGTTGAGCGTGCGTGTCTGGTTGCTGCGTGTGCGTGTCTGGTTGCTTCGTGTGCGTGTCTGGTTGCTGCGTGTGCGTGTCTGGTTGCTTCGTGTGCGTGTCTGGTTGCTGCGTGTGCGTGTCTGGTTGCTGTGTTAGCGTGTCTGGTTGCTGTGTTAGCGTGTCTGGTTGCTGCGTGTGCCTGTCTGGTTGCTGTGTTAGCGTGTCTGGTTGCTGTGTTAGCGTGTCTGGTTGCTGTGTTAGCGTGTCTGGTTGCTGTGTTAGCGTGTCTGGTTGCTGCGTGTGCGTGTCTTGATATCTTGCTTCGTTGTTGTCTTCTTCTTTCTCTTCGTTGTATTGGATTGTGCTGTCTGGGCTAGACATTGGTTTTTGTTTTTTTTTCCTCGTCGCCAGATGTTTTGTTGCCTCTTTGTTGGGTTTTTTGTAGGGTGGGGAGAATTAATTGACAAGAAGCTGGTTTGTTTTAGTTTATTTATTAATCTAAAGATGATAATGAAAACGGCCGTTCTAAAGCCAGTTTAGAGTTTGTAAGAGAAAGATAGAAATTGGATAATGTAAATAGTTTGTGAATAGAGTTTCTTTCATTAGTTGGTTTTATTTATATTAAGATTGTAAGCTTAGGAAATTAGTTATTATACATAGTTAGTGTTGTGTGTTTTAAAGAAGTTATGTAAGTAGTGTAAATATGAAAATAGTGTAAATAAGATTTTTGTTTAATGTTTAGCGAGCATAACAAAATCTGCTCTTGTGGTTGCTACACCACAGCATTGAAACATCGTTAAAAATAAAGAAAAATTAAATTTAATCACACTTTTTTATTATTTAAATTTTAGTCAATTTTTCGTGACCATTAATTCAAAAGATGTTGGAAATGAAAAAATTTACATTTTTGAATATATTAAGTGAATGAATGTATAAAAATTCATAATTAAAACAACAAAAAATCAATACTTATATTTTACAAATAAAAATTTGGAAAAAATGAAAAGAAAAGCGGCACTGGCTGCCTTGGTAAACATTCGAAAAGTCAAAAAGGGGTTCAAAAAACCCCTCAGGTCTTCTAGTGAATTGAAAATAAATCATCATACTTTTTCTCATATTTTTTTTTAACTTTAAGTCACAAAAATGATTAAAAGCTCATTTTAATCGTTTTGTATTGCTCTTTAAAAAAGTAATAAGCATATATTTTCTGTTGATAAAAATAGAGGAAAGGTGTAATTTACAAGTTAAGGTATTCTAGTTGGTCTTTTAGTAAACCATTTTTTATGTAAACCGTTTAATTTTCCTAATTGTTTTAAATATATTAGATAATTGTGAAAAATTCGGTCAAATTTGGTCAATGTGAACATATATTTTTAAAAGTCGAAATTTAAAAAATTATTTTAAAAACAAATGAAATGAAACGATCGAGCACAAAAAAAAAAAAATTTTCTAATTTTTTTAAAATAATTCAAATTCTTATTAAACCTATTATCAAGTCGAATGTCTTAACCCACTTAAATCAAATCGTGTTATGCCATTCATGTAGTAAATGCAATAAAACATATAAATCTCTCAAAAATGAAAGAAAGAATCTCTCAAAAAATAATCAATACAAAATGGACATAAACTCCCAAAATGAACCTTCAATTACAACTATCGAGTAACAAGAGGAAAACCTTAGACCAAGACACAAATGCAGAAGAGAACAATGAACCGAAGAAAAGCAAAGAAGAAATAAAAAGTGTAAAAAAAAAAAAAACGTTAATACCAATAAAAGAACCATCAGAAAGACAAAAAAAACAAATGGAGAAAAAGATACAAGAGGAGAAGGAAAGAACACAAATAAGACAACAAATAATGAGCGAATCCGGAACAAAACTAACTATATATCAAATAGAAGAAGAAATAAATAAAAGACTAAAATTATGAGACCAGTTGTATTCTCTGACGCTCTGGCTAATATTTTTGAAGCAGTACTGTTAAAAGAACTAGAAGAAGTTTACAAAGACAGCGAAAAACAGTTTGGATTCAAGAAGAAATCGTCTTGTAGCCATGCCGTATTTACACTTAAACAAGCAATTAAAATAAGTAGACTAGCAAACGAAAGATTATACGTATGCGCCATCGATGCTTCGAAAGCATTTGACAAGGTGAACCGCACTAACCTTTGGGCTCAGCTTATCCAAAAAAACATTCACTCAGCTATCATTTTAGCTATCTTTCATTACTATAACCAGTCGATGATGATAGTAAATAACGAAGACGAGTACTCAAGTCTCTTTAAGACAACACTGGGTGTACGTCAAGGTGGTATAATGTCACCGAAGTTATTTTCTATTTATCTAGACCATTTAATCATTTTGTCCATTGGTTCAATAAGGTTATTACTGTTCCTTAAAATATAATTCAAATTTTTTGAGTCATTTTTCTTTAATTTTTCTTTAAGAATTAGCGGAGCATTGAAATAAAGTAGACTTCGAACAACCGGTTCCAAGGTGTCCACCTCAACAAGCTCTTACTATTCTGATAGAATTACAAATGGGTCTAAAAAATACCAATCAAACTCGGCTCAAATCATGTGCATGGGTTAAGATACCTTTGTTTGATACAAAAAATAGATTGCTAAGCGGAAGATGGAGGTGTTCATTAAAAAATTTGCCTATTAAGTCCGAGTCGACCATAACAAATTTAAATAGCGTATCTGACTATGGACATACTGAGCTATTTTATCGTTTAGTAAATTTAAGAGATTCAGACGAACAAACAAGCGCTCCTATTTCTCCAGTATATGCTAATCAATACGAAACAACAGCTCAAGTATGAGTACATTTTTAAATTTCTAACTAAATCTAACTTAATCGATTAAAGTTTTGATATGATATTTTTTAATTTTGTATTTTACTAAGTAAGCTTGTTTATGTAATGACCTAATGATAACCCAGTTTTTGTTGTATCAACTTTTTGACTACTAACCGGTTTTTTTCATTAATTGTTCAAAATTTAACTTTAAAGGAAAATATAGAACGTGAATTAGAATTTAAAGACAACATTGAAAAATCAAATAATCAGGATAAACAAAAAGGGCCTGACTTAAAGCCTAATGATCACTTGTTAGATAGCCACAATAAACAATGGGAATCGAAAAATAAAAAATCTCAACAAAAAGGCACTTTGAAATTGAATCTAAATCAAATCAACTTAAAAAATAAAGAAGATAATAATACTAAACGAACAATTGAACCAGTTTCCACTCGAAACAGAAAAGAACCAAAATTTTTAAAAGGTGAAGTTTTTCTATTTAATTAAAAAGAAAAAAATTCAAGTTTTAATGTTTTAATAATTTTACGTTTTAATAAATTTCATCTAAAAATTTTGAATTTTGTTTTTTTTATTTATTTTGTTCAGGAATTACGCAATACTAAGACTCCAACTTAAAGTTTGGTCATTTGTACACTTAAGTTTTAAACATTGCATAGTAACGGATGTTTTTAAAATAATTTTATAAATTTCGACTTTTAAAAATATATGTTCACATTGACCAAATTTGACCGAATTTTTCACAATTATCTAATATATTTAAAACAATTAGGAAAATTAAACGGTTTACATAAAAAATGGTTTACTAAAAGACCAACTAGAATACCTTAACTTGTAAATTACACCTTTCCTCTATTTTTATCAACAGAAAATATATGCTTATTACTTTTTTAAAGAGCAATACAAAACGATTAAAATGAGCTTTTAATCATTTTTGTGACTTAAAGTTAAAAAAAAATATGAGAAAAAGTATGATGATTTATTTTCAATTCACTAGAAGACCTGAGGGGTTTTTTGAACCCCTTTTTGACTTTTCGAATGTTTACCAAGGCAGCCAGTGCCGCTTTTCTTTTCATTTTTTCCAAATTTTTATTTGTAAAATATAAGTATTGATTTTTTGTTGTTTTAATTATGAATTTTTATACATTCATTCACTTAATATATTCAAAAATGTAAATTTTTTCATTTCCAACATCTTTTGAATTAATGGTCACGAAAAATTGACTAAAATTTAAATAATAAAAAAGTGTGATTAAATTTAATTTTTCTTTATTTTTAACGATGTTTCAATGCTGTGGTGTAGCAACCACAAGAGCAGATTTTGTTATGCTCGCTAAACATTAAACAAAAATCTTATTTACACTATTTTCATATTTACACTACTTACATAACTTCTTTAAAACACACAACACTAACTATGTATAATAACTAATTTCCTAAGCTTACAATCTTAATATAAATAAAACCAACTAATGAAAGAAACTCTATTCACAAACTATTTACATTATCCAATTTCTATCTTTCTCTTACAAACTCTAAACTGGCTTTAGAACGGCCGTTTTCATTATCATCTTTAGATTAATAAATAAACTAAAACAAACCAGCTTCTTGTCAATTAATTCTCCCCACCCTACAAAAAACCCAACAAAGAGGCAACAAAACATCTGGCGACGAGGAAAAAGAACAAAAACCAATGTCTAGCCCAGACAGCACAATCCAATACAACGAAGAGAAAGAAGAAGACAACAACGAAGCAAGATATCAAGACACGCACACGCAGCAACCAGACACGCTAACACAGCAACCAGACACGCTAACACAGCAACCAGACACGCTAACACAGCAACCAGACACGCTAACACAGCAACCAGACAGGCACACGCAGCAACCAGACACGCTAACACAGCAACCAGACACGCACACGCAGCAACCAGACACGCACACGAAGCAACCAGACACGCACACGCAGCAACCAGACACGCTAACACAGCAACCAGACACGCTAACACAGCAACCAGACACGCACACGCAGCAACCAGACACGCACACGAAGCAACCAGACACGCACACGCAGCAACCAGACACGCACACGAAGCAACCAGACACGCACACGCAGCAACCAGACACGCACGCTCAACAAACAAGCGAACTCGAAAACTCGAAATCAAACACAGACATGGCTGACAACGCGACATGTGGTAGTTTCCAATACCAAACCGGAGAGGATCTTGCCACAGCCGGTTCGAGATGGAAGATGTGGCTTGAGCGGTTCAAGCTATTCCTACTAGCCAAAAACCTTCCGCAAGACCGTGTTTTACCGACCTTCTTGCTCATGATCGGTCCTGAGGTCTACGAAATCTACAAGAGCCTAGCTGGTGGAAATGAAAGCTTAGACCAAGCATACAAGCTCCTCACAGATCACTTCACCCCTCAAAGGTCCGAGTTTGCCGAGGAACAAAAATTCCGGCACATGAAACGGAGGGAAGGTGAACCAGTCCATGATTACGTGATGCGCCTGAGGCAACAGGCGATCCATTGCAAGTTCGGAGAAGCTCTTGAACGCAATGTGCTTTCACAATTCGTAGCAGGTTCGAACATGCCAGCATTCCAGGAAAAATGTTGCCGAACCAACAACCTCACCTTGTCAAATGCAATCGATAGCGCTCAAGGCTACGAAAGCTGTGTCCAGAATATGAACCTGCTCACTAACCCGACGTCAGAATCGTCAATCCTTTACGCAGAAAGAAAAAGAACACAGGCAAGCTTTGAAAATAGAAAGAAACGTGGCCAATGTAACTGGTGCGGGGGTCACTGCGAAAGCAAAGACACGTGCAGAGCAAAAGGCAAACAATGCCGTAACTGCGAAAAGCTAAACCACTTCGCATCAGTCTGCCGAAGTGCCAAATCCAAATGTCATGAGCCCAAATCAAAGAAGCCAATTAGACTCATAGAGGGAGTAGAATCAGAGTCCGATATGAGTCACACACTCGACACCAATGAATATGCCAACTACCTCAGATACAAACAAAGCCAATCATATGGTCTGTTCGCCGTATCGGATAGGCAAAAGCCCGCAAATGATGGTCCTAGAGTATCAATTGAAATAAACAGCACAAAACTGTCATTCTTAATTGATACTGGTGCTCCAATCAATGTCATCGACGAACCCACGTACCATAGCATCCACAACAGGCCGACACTTCAAAAGTGCCGGACAGAATACTATGGATACAAATCTGGATCACCACTTCCTATTGATATTGATTGTTGCGATTGAAAGGTCTTTTATTTCGCGTTTATCGAGACATGAGTTATTGGTATTTAGTTGCTATTGTTGATTTTGAGTATTACGGCTTTCTATAAGTCTAATTAACTTATAGAAAGGCTTCAAACCGGCTTCTTGTCCTTTTTTTATGTCACTTGTGTCATTCACTATTATGACCATCTTATCTCTTAGCGTGTTTATGTCCGAAGTATTTCGTGCTATATTGAGTTCATTTGTTTCTACTCTTTTTTCTACGTTTTCAATCCTGTTTTTTATTTCGGTGTCGTACTTCCTGTTAAATATTTGGTTTACTAGTGTCTCGAGGTCGTCGTTGCTCTCGTTGCGTTTGTCAATCATAGTCGATGGGCGTGGGGTCCGGAGTATTCGATACTTGTCTTTTATTATTTCCTCTCCTAATAAAAGGTCAATTACATACTTGTTTAATGCAAATGTTTTATCAGTTAATTTGTGGCATAGCTCACTGTTACAGCGGTGCTGGCCCTTGCAGTTTATGCATTCGTCGTAGATGCTTTTACATTCGTCTAGCTTGTGACTGAATGATCCACATTTGATGCACCTCGGTTTGTTGGTACATACTTTTTCTATGGTCCTTTCTTTGTGGCTTAGCTCACCACAGCGAGTGCATACTTTTGCATAAACTATATTAGGACTGACTATGTGTTTCCTTGAGGTTTCTTCGATATAGATCCCGTTTTTGATTATTTCTATGTAATCAGTAAGACTCTTCACGTTTGCTTTTATTTTATTAGACGGATTATTCTCCGCTAAGTAAATTCTTTCAACTTTAACTAACCCATACCTTTTTTCCAAGTCAATCAAAGTTTTACGCTTTGCCTTGATGTCAATAGTCTTTTCAACATTTTGAATGATGATTGTGAGGTCCAGGTACAGTGTTTCGACTGTGATTCCATTTTTGAATGCATTGTTTGGTCAGGTTTTTAGTAGTTTCAGATAGTCACTGTAATTGTTCACAACTACTTTTAGATATGTTTCATTTGTGGTTTCGTCTTTAATTGGCTGTATTAGTGTCGGATTCGTTACTTCAGTGCATCTTTCTAATTCACTAAGCCTCTTGTGAATATCTTTAGAAAATTCGTCAATACGATCACCTCTGATTAGTACACCGTATTGTTTTCTCGGGTACTGAAGCTCTTTTTAATGGTTCAAGTCCTCTTTGTTTGATTTGTATCTGATATTAGTTGACTCAAAAGAGTCTTCTGTTATGTTGTGGCTAGCATCTTGAGGTGCTAGCCACAACATAACAGTGTTTGTTAGGGGTTTGTTTGAGTAAGCAAGTCAAAGTGTGCAGAGGGACGAAAAAAGTGAGTGTTTGGAACTGGTGTCGATTCTAGTCGTAAGTCGTTCATCTCTATTGAGTGTTTATCTTGTTCAGATTTGTTTGCTTGTCCTGGTGTTGTTGTACATATTGCTGCAGTATCCGTATTAATTAGTGGTTGTTGCTGGTTGATCGGTGTTATTAGATTTTCGTTGTTCAGTTCATTCATTTCTGTGTCGTCAATAGCTTCTGTTACTTTACTATCGTTTAGTGTGGTGTGTGATAGTGTGTTGTTCTTTCCAGTATTCGGGTTTTTTTTCTTTTTATCAGCGGCTATTGTTTTTAGTCTTTTATTTATTTCTTGTTCTATTTGATATATAGTTAGTTTTGTTCCGGATTCGCTCATTATTTGTTGTCTTATTTGTGTTCTTTCCTTCTCCTCTTGTATCTTTTTCTCCATTTGTTTTTTTTGTCTTTCTGATGGTTCTTTTATTGGTATTAACGTTGTTTTTTTTTTTTACACTTTTTATTTCTTCTTTGCTTTTCTTCGGTTCATTGTTCTCTTCTGCATTTGTGTCTTGGTCTAAGGTTTTCCTCTTGTTACTCGATAGTGTAATTGGAGGTTAATGGTTTGAGAAACATTTAAAAGTATGTGCTAATAATCTGGGTAATGATAAAGAAATTTTTTCTGGTGATTTACTGAAACAAGTATTTCACTTTAGTGATGATTTTTTTGTAAATAAATTTTATGCCCCGTCTTATCCAAATTATTTTGATCAGTTAAAGAAATTTTGTTTAAATTTTAAGAACAATTTAAACATTCTTCATTTAAATATAAATTCTCTTTTTCTTAAGAAAGATGAGATAAATGATATTGTATCGCTTCAGTATTTTGATATCATTTCTTTAAATGAAACAAAATTAGATAACTCATTTCCTCTTTCCTTTCTAGATTTTCCTAATTATACTGTGAAACGTAGAGATAGATGTAGAGATGGTGGAGGTATTGTTGTACTTGTTAAAAAGAGTCTGAAAATTACAAACTGTCATTTTCACCTTGACTTTGAAGGTATATCTTTTGAAGTTAGCTCTGTTAAACAAAATTTTAATTTCCTCTTTTGTTACAAACCACCGTCGTATTCAGATTATGATTTCATTAAAAATCTTGAGCAATTTTTATTATCCTATAATTTGAATTATAGAACCACGATTATAGGAGATTTAAATATGGATCATAAATCTGGTGAAAATTTTTTAGTTAAATTTTTAAGGGATTATAACTTAAAAAGCTTTACTAATGAACCTTCACGAATAAGTTTCTTGAACAACTCTTGGGAAGTTAAAGCTAAGCTAAGTTATATCGATCATATTATACATCAAGAATATTTTGATTCTTTTTCAAGTATTGTAGGTTGTCCTTTCAGTGATCATAAATTTGTACTGGGCTCTTTTCCTATTTCCGTTGAAAGATCTAATATTACCATTTCACATTTTAGGTTAATCAATGAAAGAAATATTGCTAAAGTTGGAAATCTTTTAAGAAAATTTGATTTTAATTTACTCCGTAAGCTTGATAGTATAGAGAATAAGTGGGGTTTTGTTAAGGAAACAATTATAAATGCTATAGAAGAATGTTGTCCTTTAAAAAAATCTATTCGTAAGAAAAATGAGCAATCCCCTTGGTTCGATGCTGAATTAAGATCATTTAGAAATTTTAGGGATTATTGCTATCAGAATTATATGATGGATAAAACAGAACAGAATCTTTTCCAGTATAGGGATGCTAGAAGGGAGTATAAAAAACTTAATCGTCAAAAAATAAAATTATATTTTGAGGCTAAAAAGTCTAATGACTTCAAAAATTCTAAGAAATTCTGGAATTTTTATAAAACATCCATAAAACTGAGAGGAGATGCTGAATTTGACAGCTTTCCAGAAGAACTTTGTTGGGATGTTAAAAAAGCCTCAAATACTGTTGATCAAGTGGAAATGTTTAATAGCTGCTTTGCTTCTATTGAATCTTCCTCTTTGTCCAGTGAAAATGAATCAGCCAAATACATTTTTGATACATTTAGAGAATTAAAATTTAATGAAAATATTTTAACTCCAGGATTTTCATTTTGTGAATTCTCTTTGGATGAAATTAAAAAGGCTGTTGACGAACTCCCTTCGTCAAGCTCCCCTGGATTTGTTGGAATTCAGACCAAGATTATCCAAAATCTTAACGAATTCTTTGTTCCATTATTAAATGAGCTCTTTAATAATTGTTTATTTTTTAAAAATATTCCGGAAGACTGGAAAATTGCCATTGTTAATCCTTTATTTAAAAATAAAGGTGACAGGTCAGATATAAACAATTATCGGGGGATATCAATCCTATCACCAATAGCAAAAATCTTTGAAAAACTTTTAGCAAAACAGATATCTTATTATTTTGAATCGAATAAGATTTTATTTAAAGGACAACATGGTTTTAGAAAAGGACATTCTTGTCAAACAGTAATCCATGAGTATATCAGTGAAATAAATAAAGCTAAAGAAAATAAACTAACAACTGTTTCTTTGTTTATTGACTTTAGGAAAGCATTTGATGTAATTGATTCAAATTTATTACTTTTAAAACTTTTTCACTATGGTTTTGATAATTCTTCTTTGGGTCTTCTTTCAAACTATTTTGAAAATAGATCTCAGATAGTTAGAATTGGTTGTGAAAAGTCTAATCCAGTAAAATTAAAATAAGGTGTCCCGCAAGGATCTGTCCTGGGTCCACTGCTATTTCTTATTTTTGTCAATGATTTACCATTTTTATTTAAAAATTTAAGTAGTAAAATGTTTGCAGATGATACAACAATAAGTATCTCTGAAAAAGACCTTGAAACTTCTTTGATAAAATTAAATGTTACAACAAAAAATTTAAATGAATGGTGTATTTTTAACAGAATTGATATAAACTGGTCAAAAACTTTTTGCATGATTTTTGAAAATAGGAAAAAATTATATCCAGATAAGATTAGAGTAGGTAATGAAGACATATTAGTTGTAAAGGAAATCTGTTTATTAGGCTTCATAATTGATCAAAATCTTAATTTTACCAAATTTGTATCTAATTTATCAATTCAAGTTAATAGGAAATTATTTTCTATCAAGAGAATTTTCTATCTTGCTACTTCAGTAAAGATACAGTTTTTTAAGACCTTTAACCTCCCGTATTTTGACTATTGCTCTACGCTTTTATGCCATTTTTCAAAAGAAGCAATGTTAACCCTCGGATAAGGTTAAGTTAATTAAACTCAGTTTATTTGTTTTTTAAATTTTATTTTATTAAATGATAAAATTACACTTATAACAAATACGACGATCTTGGAAGACTTTAAGTTCTCTATTGTTTTAGGTAATTTATTTTCTAATAAAAATTTTATTTCAGCTGTTCTTCTTAACAGAGTTAATTCTTCTTCATCAGCTATATTTGAATCTATTTTATCAAAGTTATTCATAAACCTTCCGAATAATAGTTCATAAGGGGTAAAATTTGTTGAGGAATGAATTTTATTTCTATAGGACATTAGAACTATTGGTAAATACTTATCCCAATTTTCCTTATCATTTGCTGCTTGTTTTCTTAAAGCAGAAACTAATGTTTGATTAAAGCGTTCGGTTAAACCGTTAGCTCTTGGGTTGTATGGAGAAGTGAATCTTCTGTTAATATTGAAAGTCGAGCATAACCTATCTAATAGCTCATTGACAAATTCTTTGCCACGGTCCGAAAGCCATTCTTTTGGAGGTCCAAAGATTGAAATCCAATCTAAAACTTTTTCAAAAATTTCATCCATTGATTTGGATTTAATTTTATAAACAAATGGGAACTTAGAACAGTGATCGGTAATTACAAGACAACCGATATATCCTTTTGAATTTTCAGGAAAACCTAAAACAAGATCAAAACTTACACGATCTAAAACACTTACAATAGGTAAAGCAAGAGCAGGATGTTCTACGACTCCTTTTTTATCATATTTTAGACAAGTATTGCATCTATTTATATAATTTTCAATTTCTTTTTTCATTGATTTCCAAAAATATTTAGACGAAAGATTGGAATAAACTGTTTCACTTTTAAAATGTCCTAAATTGTGAGTGTTTTTAATGATATCCAATCGTTCTTCCATTTTTGGAACTATCAAATTAAAATGTTCATCTTTAATATTTTTTCTATACTTAAGTAAGTCTCCTTCTAATATATAAAATTTAATTAATTTGTTAATTCTTTTTACTTGCTTTTTGGAAGATCCCTCCGTATGTCTATTATATTTTAAGAAGTGCATTAGATATGGATCTTGATATGGGTCTAAATGTTTAGAAGTCCTCACTTTCATCATTAATATTATCGACTTCATTTATAAGAATGGGTCTACTTAAAGGGTCAACATTTGTATGAGTTTTACCTTTTCTATGAATAATTTCAAAGTTATAAGTTTGTAAAAGTATCGCCGATCTTGTTAGTCTAGCGTTGGGGCTTTTAAGTGTTAATAACCATTTTAAGGAATAGTGATCGGTTACTATTAGAAATTTGATGTTAAATAAATAGTTACTGTATTCCTTACAGCCAAAAATTACAGATGAACATTCAAGTTCAGTAACGGAATAATGTTTTTCATTGGATTTAAGTAATCTTGAAGCGTAGATTACTACATATTCGTTACCTTGGTTATCAATTTGTGCTAATATAGCTCCCAAAGCAGTTGTTGATGCGTCTGTGTATAAGATAAACCTATTATTAAAGTCTACTTTTCTAAGAATGGGATACTCTATTAATTTTTGTTTTAATGTGGCAAAATCATTTTGGCATTTTTCTGACCAGTACCATTTATATTTAGGCGAAGTCAAAGAATGTAAGGGTGAAGTAATTTTTGCATAATTTTCAATGAATTTTCTATAGTAATTAGATAATCCTAAGAAAGTTTGTAGTTGCTTAACTGTTTTTGGTGGTTTCATATCTCTAATAGCAGAAATTTTTTCAGGATCCATTTTGATACCTGTTTCGTCAATAATGTGGCCTAAAATTTTTATTGTCTTTTTTAGCCATTGACATTTTTTAGGATGAATTTTCAAATTATTTTCATTTAATTTATCAAAAACAATTTGAATATGTTCAAGGTGCTCATCTTCATTTTCTGAAAAAATCACTATATCATCAATATATACTTGCACAAATTCTAGGTTTCCTAATATAGACTGCATTGTTGCACTGAAAAAAGCTGGTGCATTTGTCAAACCAAAAGGAACTCTATTGAATTCGTATATTCCAAATGGAACTATGAATCCAGTTTTATGTTTTGAATTTTCTGCTACAGGAATTTGAAAATAACCTTTTCTTAAATCAAGATGCGAGTAAATTCTACCTTTAGACAGTTTGTCCAGTATGTCATCAATTCTTGGTAAAGGATGAAAATATTGTTTGGTTATACTGTTAACTTTTCTATAGTCTACAACGAAACGATAACAAGACTTCTGCTTAATAAGAAAGGCTGGACTAGCCCAAGTACCCGTTTTACCATGACTAATTATACCTGCGTCTAGCATCAATTTAATTTCTTTTCTCATTTCATCAATTAAACCTACGGGTTGGCGAAACTTATTCGATTGATAGATTATTTTATTTATCTCATAAAGTGAGATTACAATTCTTTAAATCGTTCATTCTGCCGTATTTTGATTACTGCATGTCACTTTCAATATACTTTCCTAAACGTACAATTCAGAAATTAGCTTATACTTATTATTACTGTATTTACAAACTATTACATATTGATTTATCAGTATCAAATATGGAAGACTTTAATACGTTGAATAATAACTTAAGTAAATATAACTTAGAATGTTACCAACACAGACTGATCAAAAGAATAGCTAGGTTCATTTTCAAAATTTATAATAACAAAAATTCACCAAATGGACTAAAAATGTCATTGATAAAAAACATAGATAAAAAGACTATCTCATATGATTTAAGGAACAAAAACAGTTTCTTCATACAAGCAAAAGGAAAATATAATAACCATATGGAGTGGACTTTCAATTATTTTTATTCAAAGTTCCTGAATGAATTTTTACTAAGTGATTTGAGTTTAGATGCCAATATATTCAGAAGAAGAATTGACAGCAATATTAATTTACATTTTTTAAAGTTTTGTAAAATTTTTGTTAAATTTGATTTAAATTTTAGATTATTTTATTACTAAGGATCAAAATTCAAAAACAAAAACATACAAATTTCTTTTTATATTATATTTAATTATTAATTTTGTCAATAAATGAGTTCAATCGACCCTTAAAAGGGCTTGACACTAGTCTCTTCGATTGAATTGAAATATATTAAAAAATGAATTTTCTATAGTAATTAGATAATCCTAAGAAAGTTTGTAGTTGCTTAACTGTTTTTGGTGGTTTCATATCTCTAATAGCAGAAATTTTTTCAGGATCCATTTTGATACCTGTTTCGTCAATAATGTGGCCTAAAATTTTTATTGTCTTTTTTAGCCATTGACATTTTTTAGGATGAATTTTCAAATTATTTTCATTTAATTTATCAAAAACAATTTGAATATGTTCAAGGTGCTCATCTTCATTTTCTGAAAAAATCACTATATCATCAATATATACTTGCACAAATTCTAGGTTTCCTAATATAGACTGCATTGTTGCACTGAAAAAAGCTGGTGCATTTGTCAAACCAAAAGGAACTCTATTGAATTCGTATATTCCAAATGGAACTATGAATCCAGTTTTATGTTTTGAATTTTCTGCTACAGGAATTTGAAAATAACCTTTTCTTAAATCAAGATGCGAGTAAATTCTACCTTTAGACAGTTTGTCCAGTATGTCATCAATTCTTGGTAAAGGATGAAAATATTGTTTGGTTATACTGTTAACTTTTCTATAGTCTACAACGAAACGATAACAAGACTTCTGCTTAATAAGAAAGGCTGGACTAGCCCAAGTACCCGTTTTACCATGACTAATTATACCTGCGTCTAGCATCAATTTAATTTCTTTTCTCATTTCATCAATTAAACCTACGGGTTGGCGAAAAGGTTGTGTCATTATTGGATTTTCACTAGTCGTTTCTATTTCAAAAGTAACTGATTTACATAGACCAAGATCATTAAGACTTAAAGAAAAAGAATTCTTGTTCTGTACGAAAAGAAAATTAAGTTTTTTATTATCACTTAAGGGAGGATAATCATCATAGTTCAATTCGACTATCTCGTTTGTTGGATCATTATCCTCAATACTATAAATAGAATTATAAGAATAATCATCATCTGATTCCTCAGATTTCGGGTTTAGACATATTCTTTTTCCTGGTATAGAAAGCTGTCTTTTAGAAGGGTCGATAATGGCTTTTGTTTGTTCAAACCAATCTAATCCTAATAGGATTTCGATGTGTAATATATTAGTTATTACGAAATTTAAATAAGCTACGGTCTCTTCAATTTCTATTTTAATTAAGTCTGTCTCACCTAACACTTCGTGGGTATTTCCATCAGCTGTGTTAATTTTCTGATGTGATGGATTTATATGTAAATTGAGTTTTTTGGCTACACTTAGACTAATTAAAGAAATAGTTGCACCCGTGTCAAATACAGTTTCTATTTTTTCTCCTTTGATATAAGTGAAATGTCTTAGTAGTTCATTACTTTTATATAATTCATTAATGTGTAATACATTATTAAACTTATTTTTAAATTTTGTTTTTTGGTTATTACCTCTTTTATAATCTACTTTAGGTTTTGATTTCTTATTATTGTAACAAGAATCTGTGTTATGGTTGTCTTTTTTACAAATTTTACAATAAAGTTTTTTTGTATCTCTGATATTATTAGCTTTTTTATTATAAAAAGGATAATTGAAATGTTTACCTCCTACCTTAGAAAATTTGTTTCCAAAATTTTTTCTGTTAATCATTAATATATCTGCATTTCTTGGATGACGGGAAGTATTAAACCTATTATAATCTTCTGCGTATTCAATTGCCTTTTGCAATGTTTCTGGATTGCGAAGTCTGACGTAATTTTCAGTTAGTTCAGATAATCCTTGAGTAAAATATGTAATTTGATCATATTCACTTATTTCAGATATTTGATTTAATATTATTCTAAAGTCATTGATATAATTTCCTATATCTTTAGATTGTCTAAGACCTCTTAACTTATCTCTCATGTAAAGTTCATGATCTTTACGTCTATAACGTTCTTTAAGCATGTTTTTATACTGAACCCAACTAATAGAATTCCTATCTCTATTTTTGGAAAATGCTTGATATTCGTGAAGCGCAGAATCTCTTAAGTATGAACTTGCAAAAAGGATTTTGGACTTGTCTTGTGTTACTCCATGTCCTTCAAGTATTAGTTCAACAATGTAAAGCCAATCTTCAATTCTTTCATTTTCTTTTCCATGAAAGGGGCTTATGTTATTATTTGTTTTAGGAAAGGGAAGATGGGTAAAGTAAGGCGACGGATTTTGGGAAAACTTATTTTCTTCTTTATCCTTAACGTACAAAGAGCCTAATTCAAGATTGTTACTGGTTATTTTTTCTTCAATATCCGGTATTATTTCACTTCTATTTGTTAATTTATAATCTACGACCGATCGTTCTTTTGAAGATTCAGTACCTAACGATTTCTTACCTGTTGAGAAACTAGGTGTATTAATAGGTAAAGAGTAAGAAAATTCTAAATTTGGATCTAAAGCATTTTTATCTAATCTATTTAATTCTATTTTTCTCTCAGAATATCTTAATTTGTCATTTAGATTATTCTTTAAAGTGAGTAGTTCCTTGTTTGTCCTTACTAATTCTGTTCTTTCTATATTTAGAGACAAATTTTCTTTATTAAGATTGTCGTTTTCATTTCTTAAATTATTGATTTCGAATTCGAGCAACCAGACAGGCACACGCAGCAACCAGACACGCTAACACAGCAACCAGACACGCACACGCAGCAACCAGACACGCACACGCAGCAACCAGACACGCAAAAAGAAAAAGAAAAAGTTAGCATCCTTTCAAAAATTCGATGTTGAAATGAATAAAGACCATACTTTTCTAAAGCGTTATTTATTTCATTAAAGCTGTTTGCTTCTAGCTTAAGATTTAAAAGTTTTATGATAGAGATATAATAACTTTTAGCTAATTTATTTATTGCTGTTACTATGATCTACGATCCAAAATCAATAACTTATCAAGTTATTTATCTTGATGTTTTAATTAAATTAATTTAATATAAAGTGTCATCGTTATCTCAATGACCATTGTCTACAATCTTTCCTACTTTTAATATTTTATTTGATATTATCTTGATTTGTGATTGATGTTTTTTAATTATTTCTTTTACTATAAAAATGTAATACTTTATTTCATTTATTCGTCTTATTCGAATATTTCCACAAACAACTTAAACGTTTACCTAGGCCTATTGTCGTATTTGTTATAAGTGTAATTTTATCATTTAATAGAATAAAATTTAAAAAACAAATAAACTGAGTTTAATTAACTTAACCTTATCCGAGGGTTAACAGAATTGGTAGCAGCGAAAAACAAGAAAAACAATAAAAACAAGAAATACAAAGAAATACTCCTAAGCGATATCGTAATAAATCGTAACAATCTCACACTCAAAGGATCCTATTCAAATAATCAACTGACCAAAACTCAAATCACGAATGGAAGGTAAGTTAAGAATTTTAGAAAGATTACCAGATAATTTTGATGAGGGGTTAGAATCGGTTAAAAATTTAGCCAGGCGTATCGAAGCATACGCAATACATTTGGAATTAGAGAGAAAAAATGACGCGTTAAAATTAAATAAGTTAAAAGATGACTTATATAACTGTGAGAAAGGTTACAAAAAACTAAAGTCTCAAAATGATGAAATTAGTAAAATAAATGAAAGACTTGATTCTGAAAAAGAACAGCTTTCTAAGGAGTTAGCAATTGAAAAAAGTTCTCATAAGGAGAAATCTGAAGAATTAGAGCTAGCAAAAGAAAAAATTCAAACTATAAATAATGAACTTTTCGATGATAGAAAAAAACTAGAAATCATTGACAACTATAAAAATAGTTTCGAAGAAACATTAAAGTCCAATGATGAACAAATAAAAAAGCTAGAATCGGAAAATAGTGAACTAAACACTAACCTAGCAAACTTAACAAAAGTTAACGACTAGATAGAAATAAAATATAGTAAACTAAATGAAAATTTTGAAAAGTTAAATTTTTCCCATAATCACATAAAAAGTGAAAACATGACTTTGGTTAGTAAAATTTCAGCATGTGAATCAAAAATTAATTCATATGAAAATGAAATTTCTCAGTTTAAATCAAATAGGGAATCAGATGTGACAAAAATTGCTGATCTCGAATTCGAAATCAATAATTTAAGAAATGAAAACGACAATCTTAATAAAGAAAATTTGTCTCCAAATATAGAAAGAACAGAATTAGTAAGGACAAACAAGGAACTACTCACTTTAAAGAATAATCTAAATGACAAATTAAGATATTCTGAGAGAAAAATAGAATTAAATAGATTAGATAAAAATGCTTTAGATCCAAATTTAGAATTTTCTTACTCTTTACCTATTAATACACCTAGTTTCTCAACAGGTAAGAAATCGTTAGGTACTGAATCTTCAAAAGAACGATCGGTCGTAGATTATAAATTAACAAATAGAAGTGAAATAATACCGGATATTGAAGAAAAAATAACCAGTAACAATCTTGAATTAGGCTCTTTGTACGTTAAGGATAAAGAAGAAAATAAGTTTTCCCAAAATCCGTCGCCTTACTTTACCCATCTTCCCTTTCCTAAAACAAATAATAACATAAGCCCCTTTCATGGAAAAGAAAATGAAAGAATTGAAGATTGGCTTTACATTGTTGAACTAATACTTGAAGGACATGGAGTAACACAAGACAAGTCCAAAATCCTTTTTGCAAGTTCATACTTAAGAGATTCTGCGCTTCACGAATATCAAGCATTTTCCAAAAATAGAGATAGGAATTCTATTAGTTGGGTTCAGTATAAAAACATGCTTAAAGAACGTTATAGACGTAAAGATCATGAACTTTACATGAGAGATAAGTTAAGAGGTCTTAGACAATCTAAAGATATAGGAAATTATATCAATGACTTTAGAATAATATTAAATCAAATATCTGAAATAAGTGAATATGATCAAATTACATATTTTACTCAAGGATTATCTGAACTAACTGAAAATTACGTCAGACTTCGCAATCCAGAAACATTGCAAAAGGCAATTGAATACGCAGAAGATTATAATAGGTTTAATACTTCCCGTCATCCAAGAAATGCAGATATATTAATGATTAACAGAAAAAATTTTGGAAACAAATTTTCTAAGGTAGGAGGTAAACATTTCAATTATCCTTTTTATAATAAAAAAGCTAATAATATCAGAGATACAAAAAAACTTTATTGTAAAATTTGTAAAAAAGACAACCATAACACAGATTCTTGTTACAATAATAAGAAATCAAAACCTAAAGTAGATTATAAAAGAGGTAATAACCA
Organism: Brachionus asplanchnoidis; assembly: GCA_025491095.1. Taxonomy (NCBI): domain Eukaryota; kingdom Metazoa; phylum Rotifera; class Eurotatoria; order Ploima; family Brachionidae; genus Brachionus; species Brachionus asplanchnoidis. The sequence continues at coordinate 444,369 of JAILYF010000070.1, forward strand.
AAAAACAAAATTTAAAAATAAGTTTAATAATGTATTACACATTAATGAATTATATAAAAGTAATGAACTACTAAGACATTTCACTTATATCAAAGGAGAAAAAATAGAAACTGTATTTGACACGGGTGCAACTATTTCTTTAATTAGTCTAAGTGTAGCCAAAAAACTCAATTTACATATAAATCCATCACATCAGAAAATTAACACAGCTGATGGAAATACCCACGAAGTGTTAGGTGAGACAGACTTAATTAAAATAGAAATTGAAGAGACCGTAGCTTATTTAAATTTCGTAATAACTAATATATTACACATCGAAATCCTATTAGGATTAGATTGGTTTGAACAAACAAAAGCCATTATCGACCCTTCTAAAAGACAGCTTTCTATACCAGGAAAAAGAATATGTCTAAACCCGAAATCTGAGGAATCAGATGATGATTATTCTTATAATTCTATTTATAGTATTGAGGATAATGATCCAACAAACGAGATAGTCGAATTGAACTATGATGATTATCCTCCCTTAAGTGATAATAAAAAACTTAATTTTCTTTTCGTACAGAACAAGAATTCTTTTTCTTTAAGTCTTAATGATCTTGGTCTATGTAAATCAGTTACTTTTGAAATAGAAACGACTAGTGAAAATCCAATAATGACACAACCTTTTCGCCAACCCGTAGGTTTAATTGATGAAATGAGAAAAGAAATTAAATTGATGCTAGACGCAGGTATAATTAGTCATGGTAAAACGGGTACTTGGGCTAGTCCAGCCTTTCTTATTAAGCAGAAGTCTTGTTATCGTTTCGTTGTAGACTATAGAAAAGTTAACAGTATAACCAAACAATATTTTCATCCTTTACCAAGAATTGATGACATACTGGACAAACTGTCTAAAGGTAGAATTTACTCGCATCTTGATTTAAGAAAAGGTTATTTTCAAATTCCTGTAGCAGAAAATTCAAAACATAAAACTGGATTCATAGTTCCATTTGGAATATACGAATTCAATAGAGTTCCTTTTGGTTTGACAAATGCACCAGCTTTTTTCAGTGCAACAATGCAGTCTATATTAGGAAACCTAGAATTTGTGCAAGTATATATTGATGATATAGTGATTTTTTCAGAAAATGAAGATGAGCACCTTGAACATATTCAAATTGTTTTTGATAAATTAAATGAAAATAATTTGAAAATTCATCCTAAAAAATGTCAATGGCTAAAAAAGACAATAAAAATTTTAGGCCACATTATTGACGAAACAGGTATCAAAATGGATCCTGAAAAAATTTCTGCTATTAGAGATATGAAACCACCAAAAACAGTTAAGCAACTACAAACTTTCTTAGGATTATCTAATTACTATAGAAAATTCATTTTTTAATATATTTCAATTCAATCGAAGAGACTAGTGTCAAGCCCTTTTAAGGGTCGATTGAACTCATTTATTGACAAAATTAATAATTAAATATAATATAAAAAGAAATTTGTATGTTTTTGTTTTTGAATTTTGATCCTTAGTAATAAAATAATCTAAAATTTAAATCAAATTTAACAAAAATTTTACAAAACTTTAAAAAATGTAAATTAATATTGCTGTCAATTCTTCTTCTGAATATATTGGCATCTAAACTCAAATCACTTAGTAAAAATTCATTCAGGAACTTTGAATAAAAATAATTGAAAGTCCACTCCATATGGTTATTATATTTTCCTTTTGCTTGTATGAAGAAACTGTTTTTGTTCCTTAAATCATATGAGATAGTCTTTTTATCTATGTTTTTTATCAATGACATTTTTAGTCCATTTGGTGAATTTTTGTTATTATAAATTTTGAAAATGAACCTAGCTATTCTTTTGATCAGTCTGTGTTGGTAACATTCTAAGTTATATTTACTTAAGTTATTATTCAACGTATTAAAGTCTTCCATATTTGATACTGATAAATCAATATGTAATAGTTTGTAAATACAGTAATAATAAGTATAAGCTAATTTCTGAATTGTACGTTTAGGAAAGTATATTGAAAGTGACATGCAGTAATCAAAATACGGCAGAATGAACGATTTAAAGAATTGTAATCTCACTTTATGAGATAAATAAAATAATCTATCAATCGAATAAGTTTCGCCAACCCGTAGGTTTAATTGATGAAATGAGAAAAGAAATTAAATTGATGCTAGACGCAGGTATAATTAGTCATGGTAAAACGGGTACTTGGGCTAGTCCAGCCTTTCTTATTAAGCAGAAGTCTTGTTATCGTTTCGTTGTAGACTATAGAAAAGTTAACAGTATAACCAAACAATATTTTCATCCTTTACCAAGAATTGATGACATACTGGACAAACTGTCTAAAGGTAGAATTTACTCGCATCTTGATTTAAGAAAAGGTTATTTTCAAATTCCTGTAGCAGAAAATTCAAAACATAAAACTGGATTCATAGTTCCATTTGGAATATACGAATTCAATAGAGTTCCTTTTGGTTTGACAAATGCACCAGCTTTTTTCAGTGCAACAATGCAGTCTATATTAGGAAACCTAGAATTTGTGCAAGTATATATTGATGATATAGTGATTTTTTCAGAAAATGAAGATGAGCACCTTGAACATATTCAAATTGTTTTTGATAAATTAAATGAAAATAATTTGAAAATTCATCCTAAAAAATGTCAATGGCTAAAAAAGACAATAAAAATTTTAGGCCACATTATTGACGAAACAGGTATCAAAATGGATCCTGAAAAAATTTCTGCTATTAGAGATATGAAACCACCAAAAACAGTTAAGCAACTACAAACTTTCTTAGGATTATCTAATTACTATAGAAAATTCATTGAAAATTATGCAAAAATTACTTCACCCTTACATTCTTTGACTTCGCCTAAATATAAATGGTACTGGTCAGAAAAATGCCAAAATGATTTTGCCACATTAAAACAAAAATTAATAGAGTATCCCATTCTTAGAAAAGTAGACTTTAATAATAGGTTTATCTTATACACAGACGCATCAACAACTGCTTTGGGAGCTATATTAGCACAAATTGATAACCAAGGTAACGAATATGTAGTAATCTACGCTTCAAGATTACTTAAATCCAATGAAAAACATTATTCCGTTACTGAACTTGAATGTTCATCTGTAATTTTTGGCTGTAAGGAATACAGTAACTATTTATTTAACATCAAATTTCTAATAGTAACCGATCACTATTCCTTAAAATGGTTATTAACACTTAAAAGCCCCAACGCTAGACTAACAAGATCGGCGATACTTTTACAAACTTATAACTTTGAAATTATTCATAGAAAAGGTAAAACTCATACAAATGTTGACCCTTTAAGTAGACCCATTCTTATAAATGAAGTCGATAATATTAATGATGAAAGTGAGGACTTCTAAACATTTAGACCCATATCAAGATCCATATCTAATGCACTTCTTAAAATATAATAGACATACGGAGGGATCTTCCAAAAAGCAAGTAAAAAGAATTAACAAATTAATTAAATTTTATATATTAGAAGGAGACTTACTTAAGTATAGAAAAAATATTAAAGATGAACATTTTAATTTGATAGTTCCAAAAATGGAAGAACGATTGGATATCATTAAAAACACTCACAATTTAGGACATTTTAAAAGTGAAACAGTTTATTCCAATCTTTCGTCTAAATATTTTTGGAAATCAATGAAAAAAGAAATTGAAAATTATATAAATAGATGCAATACTTGTCTAAAATATGATAAAAAAGGAGTCGTAGAACATCCTGCTCTTGCTTTACCTATTGTAAGTGTTTTAGATCGTGTAAGTTTTGATCTTGTTTTAGGTTTTCCTGAAAATTCAAAAGGATATATCGGTTGTCTTGTAATTACCGATCACTGTTCTAAGTTCCCATTTGTTTATAAAATTAAATCCAAATCAATGGATGAAATTTTTGAAAAAGTTTTAGATTGGATTTCAATCTTTGGACCTCCAAAAGAATGGCTTTCGGACCGTGGCAAAGAATTTGTCAATGAGCTATTAGATAGGTTATGCTCGACTTTCAATATTAACAGAAGATTCACTTCTCCATACAACCCAAGAGCTAACGGTTTAACCGAACGCTTTAATCAAACATTAGTTTCTGCTTTAAGAAAACAAGCAGCAAATGATAAGGAAAATTGGGATAAGTATTTACCAATAGTTCTAATGTCCTATAGAAATAAAATTCATTCCTCAACAAATTTTACCCCTTATGAACTATTATTCGGAAGGTTTATGAATAACTTTGATAAAATAGATTCAAATATAGCTGATGAAGAAGAATTAACTCTGTTAAGAAGAACAGCTGAAATAAAATTTTTATTAGAAAATAAATTACCTAAAACAATAGAGAACTTAAAGTCTTCCAAGATCGTCGTATTTGTTATAAGTGTAATTTTATCATTTAATAAAATAAAATTTAAAAAACAAATCAACTGAGTTTAATTAACTTAACCTTATCCGAGGGTTAACATTGCTTCTTTTGAAAAATGGCATAAAAGCGTAGAGCAATAGTCAAAATACGGGAGGTTAAAGGTCTTAAAAAACTGTATCTTTACTGAAGTAGCAAGATAGAAAATTCTCTTGATAGAAAATAATTTCCTATTAACTTGAATTGATAAATTAGATACAAATTTGGTAAAATTAAGATTTTGATCAATTATGAAGCCTAATAAACAGATTTCCTTTACAACTAATATGTCTTCATTACCTACTCTAATCTTATCTGGATATAATTTTTTCCTATTTTCAAAAATCATGCAAAAAGTTTTTGACCAGTTTATATCAATTCTGTTAAAAATACACCATTCATTTAAATTTTTTGTTGTAACATTTAATTTTATCAAAGAAGTTTCAAGGTCTTTTTCAGAGATACTTATTGTTGTATCATCTGCAAACATTTTACTACTTAAATTTTTAAATAAAAATGGTAAATCATTGACAAAAATAAGAAATAGCAGTGGACCCAGGACAGATCCTTGCGGGACATCTTATTTTAATTTTACTGGATTAGACTTTTCACAACCAATTCTAACTATCTGAGATCTATTTTCAAAATAGTTTGAAAGAAGACCCAAAGAAGAATTATCAAAACCATAGTGAAAAAGTTTTAAAAGTAATAAATTTGAATCAATTACATCAAATGCTTTCCTAAAGTCAATAAACAAAGAAACAGTTGTTAGTTTATTTTCTTTAGCTTTATTTATTTCACTGATATACTCATGGATTACTGTTTGACAAGAATGTCCTTTTCTAAAACCATGTTGTCCTTTAAATAAAATCTTATTCGATTCAAAATAATAAGATATCTGTTTTGCTAAAAGTTTTTCAAAGATTTTTGCTATTGGTGATAGGATTGATATCCCCCGATAATTGTTTATATCTGACCTGTCACCTTTATTTTTAAATAAAGGATTAACAATGGCAATTTTCCAGTCTTCCGGAATATTTTTAAAAAATAAACAATTATTAAAGAGCTCATTTAATAATGGAACAAAGAATTCGTTAAGATTTTGGATAATCTTGGTCTGAATTCCAACAAATCCAGGGGAGCTTGACGAAGGGAGTTCGTCAACAGCCTTTTTAATTTCATCCAAAGAGAATTCACAAAATGAAAATCCTGGAGTTAAAATATTTTCATTAAATTTTAATTCTCTAAATGTATCAAAAATGTATTTGGCTGATTCATTTTCACTGGACAAAGAGGAAGATTCAATAGAAGCAAAGCAGCTATTAAACATTTCCACTTGATCAACAGTATTTGAGGCTTTTTTAACATCCCAACAAAGTTCTTCTGGAAAGCTGTCAAATTCAGCATCTCCTCTCAGTTTTATGGATGTTTTATAAAAATTCCAGAATTTCTTAGAATTTTTGAAGTCATTAGACTTTTTAGCCTCAAAATATAATTTTATTTTTTGACGATTAAGTTTTTTATACTCCCTTCTAGCATCCCTATACTGGAAAAGATTCTGTTCTGTTTTATCCATCATATAATTCTGATAGCAATAATCCCTAAAATTTCTAAATGATCTTAATTCAGCATCGAACCAAGGGGATTGCTCATTTTTCTTACGAATAGATTTTTTTAAAGGACAACATTCTTCTATAGCATTTATAATTGTTTCCTTAACAAAACCCCACTTATTCTCTATACTATCAAGCTTACGGAGTAAATTAAAATCAAATTTTCTTAAAAGATTTCCAACTTTAGCAATATTTCTTTCATTGATTAACCTAAAATGTGAAATGGTAATATTAGATCTTTCAACGGAAATAGGAAAAGAGCCCAGTACAAATTTATGATCACTGAAAGGACAACCTACAATACTTGAAAAAGAATCAAAATATTCTTGATGTATAATATGATCGATATAACTTAGCTTAGCTTTAACTTCCCAAGAGTTGTTCAAGAAACTTATTCGTGAAGGTTCATTAGTAAAGCTTTTTAAGTTATAATCCCTTAAAAATTTAACTAAAAAATTTTCACCAGATTTATGATCCATATTTAAATCTCCTATAATCGTGGTTCTATAATTCAAATTATAGGATAATAAAAATTGCTCAAGATTTTTAATGAAATCATAATCTGAATACGACGGTGGTTTGTAACAAAAGAGGAAATTAAAATTTTGTTTAACAGAGCTAACTTCAAAAGATATACCTTCAAAGTCAAGGTGAAAATGACAGTTTGTAATTTTCAGACTCTTTTTAACAAGTACAACAATACCTCCACCATCTCTACATCTATCTCTACGTTTCACAGTATAATTAGGAAAATCTAGAAAGGAAAGAGGAAATGAGTTATCTAATTTTGTTTCATTTAAAGAAATGATATCAAAATACTGAAGCGATACAATATCATTTATCTCATCTTTCTTAAGAAAAAGAGAATTTATATTTAAATGAAGAATGTTTAAATTGTTCTTAAAATTTAAACAAAATTTCTTTAACTGATCAAAATAATTTGGATAAGACGGGGCATAAAATTTATTTACAAAAAAATCATCACTAAAGTGAAATACTTGTTTCAGTAAATCACCAGAAAAAATTTCTTTATCATTACCCAGATTATTAGCACATACTTTTAAATGTTTCTCAAACCATTAACCTCCAATTACACTATCGAGTAACAAGAGGAAAACCTTAGACCAAGACACAAATGCAGAAGAGAACAATGAACCGAAGAAAAGCAAAGAAGAAATAAAAAGTGTAAAAAAAAAAACAACGTTAATACCAATAAAAGAACCATCAGAAAGACAAAAAAAACAAATGGAGAAAAAGATACAAGAGGAGAAGGAAAGAACACAAATAAGACAACAAATAATGAGCGAATCCGGAACAAAACTAACTATATATCAAATAGAACAAGAAATAAATAAAAGACTAAAAACAATAGCCGCTGATAAAAAGAAAAAAAACCCGAATACTGGAAAGAACAACACACTATCACACACCACACTAAACGATAGTAAAGTAACAGAAGCTATTGACGACACAGAAATGAATGAACTGAACAACGAAAATCTAATAACACCGATCAACCAGCAACAACCACTAATTAATACGGATACTGCAGCAATATGTACAACAACACCAGGACAAGCAAACAAATCTGAACAAGATAAACACTCAATAGAGATGAACGACTTACGACTAGAATCGACACCAGTTCCAAACACTCACTTTTTTCGTCCCTCTGCACACTTTGACTTGCTTACTCAAACAAACCCCTAACAAACACTGTTATGTTGTGGCTAGCACCTCAAGATGCTAGCCACAACATAACAGAAGACTCTTTTGAGTCAACTAATATCAGATACAAATCAAACAAAGAGGACTTGAACCATTAAAAAGAGCTTCAGTACCCGAGAAAACAATACGGTGTACTAATCAGAGGTGATCGTATTGACGAATTTTCTAAAGATATTCACAAGAGGCTTAGTGAATTAGAAAGATGCACTGAAGTAACGAATCCGACACTAATACAGCCAATTAAAGACGAAACCACAAATGAAACATATCTAAAAGTAGTTGTGAACAATTACAGTGACTATCTGAAACTACTAAAAACCTGACCAAACAATGCATTCAAAAATGGAATCACAGTCGAAACACTGTACCTGGACCTCACAATCATCATTCAAAATGTTGAAAAGACTATTGACATCAAGGCAAAGCGTAAAACTTTGATTGACTTGGAAAAAAGGTATGGGTTAGTTAAAGTTGAAAGAATTTACTTAGCGGAGAATAATCCGTCTAATAAAATAAAAGCAAACGTGAAGAGTCTTACTGATTACATAGAAATAATCAAAAACGGGATCTATATCGAAGAAACCTCAAGGAAACACATAGTCAGTCCTAATATAGTTTATGCAAAAGTATGCACTCGCTGTGGTGAGCTAAGCCACAAAGAAAGGACCATAGAAAAAGTATGTACCAACAAACCGAGGTGCATCAAATGTGGATCATTCAGTCACAAGCTAGACGAATGTAAAAGCATCTACGACGAATGCATAAACTGCAAGGGCCAGCACCGCTGTAACAGTGAGCTATGCCACAAATTAACTGATAAAACATTTGCATTAAACAAGTATGTAATTGACCTTTTATTAGGAGAGGAAATAATAAAAGACAAGTATCGAATACTCCGGACCCCACGCCCATCGACTATGATTGACAAACGCAACGAGAGCAACGACGACCTCGAGACACTAGTAAACCAAATATTTAACAGGAAGTACGACACCGAAATAAAAAACAGGATTGAAAACATAGAAAAAAGAGTAGAAACAAATGAACTCAATATAGCACGAAATACTTCGGACATAAACACGCTAAGAGATAAGATGGTCATAATAGTGAATGACACAAGTGACATAAAAAAAGGACAAGAAGCCGGTTTGAAGCCTTTCTATAAGTTAATTAGACTTATAGAAAGCCGTAATACTCAAAATCAACAATAGCAACTAAATACCAATAACTCATGTCTCGATAAACGCGAAATAAAAGACCTTTCAATCGCAACAATCAATATCAATGGTATTACAAACAATATGAATTACCTGAATAAACTAATTATCGAGAATCAGGTGGTATGTATTCAGGAGACATGGGCTGAATCAATTAAAACAATTGATGAATCAATATTTATACCAAAGAAGTCAATATTTTGGACCCCGGCGACTAGATTTTTCAAAACTGGTCGAGCCTCAGATGGTCTAGCATTCATACTTAATGATGACCTAAACTCGAAATTCTCAACACTAAACGAACGAATAAGCCTGATCAAACTAAGTGGCCTAGTTATAATAAATGTATATTTAAAATTTGAAAATAACAAGGATGGAAATAGACTAATATTTGAGAGTGACTTTGTTTTATTAGAATAAACTTTAAACGAACTCAAAAGACAAGCTTTTGACATAGTAATTTTAGGAGACTTTAATGAGTGCTGACGAGACTTTTAACTATATTCTGACTCATGGCAAGGGGATCTAGTACTAAATGGAGATGTTATAAAACGAGTACCAAAAATGAAATACCTAGGTATGATCCTAACTGACGATGATAAGAATGCAGCACACATTGACAAATGTAAAAAATCGGCACTTAAAGCGTTAAACAGACTAAAAGACCTATCACTTCTCACAAACGAAAGCCATCCGAAAATGAAAGGTCACCTTTTCAACACATATTAGACCGGTCTTATTCTACGGACTAGAAAATCTTTCACTTAACAAACAGGAAAAACTAAAATTAAAAAGAATTGAAGGCAACATTGTTAAAATGATGATAGGCCTTCCTAAAAGGTGCCGAACTACTGATCTTTTCCTAGCCTTGAATATAGAACCAACCGTAAAGCGTATAGATAAAACTATATGTGACTTTTATCTTCGACTGACTACAAATAGCTACACAAATACAATAACCGAGACTAAGACACACACAAAATGCATCCAGTCTGAAATAAATGATATCAAGAACAGATATGGCATAGAAAACGAAACTGATACGACAAACCTATGCCAAATAATTAAATATCACATTAAAACTGACATGAAAGCAATGTCATCAAATAATCAAAAAGTTAACGTTATACGCAAAATCTTCAACATGCAAAACAAGCAAGAACTATCAAGAAAATTTTTTGAAATAGTCAAATTCTAGAACTCTTTTTACACGTCTACTAATATACTCTGCTTTTATTTTTAACATAAACTGATATGTAAATATGAAACAATTTTTATACGGAATAATTAACTTTAATTTTCAATTTGTAAATAATATGCAGTACGCTTTATTTCACAGCGTACTGGAAAGTGGTCGCGCAGCGGCCTTTGCTTTAGGCTTAAAATAAAAAAAAAAAAAATCTGTATTAGTAGAAAAAAAAAATTTAAGAATTTTTAGTTGATTTTGGACGTGTCTAGCTAAATATGTTATTGTTTAGGTGTAATTAGGTCAAATTAAATATAAAAATATTCGTTCTGTATTATCAAAAATAGTTAATATATTATAAAAATGAATCAGAATAAACAAAAAGAAGTTAAAAAATAAAAAATTTGATTTGTTTTGAATGATTACGGAAAAAGTTTAGAAATAACAAAGGGTTAGAGTTTCACTGTGATGAATGTCTCGACTAATCTTTTAAACTAAAAAAAATAAAACATAAAATTTATTTTAAATTCGTTAATAATTCGTTTAAATTTTTTTCTAAATAGTTATGCTGTAACGTATATTTAAAAGAATAAGAATAAAGAATATTTTAAATATTTAAATTATTAAATAAAACAAAAAATCCTTTTTTTAATTTTTATTTTAAATAAGAAAAGTGCTCCAAAATACCAAGACATCAATCAAGATACCTTCTAATAAATGGGCCTGATACCAATAAAAGACGCGTTTCAAAAGGTACGATTCAAAAGGTAAAAAGCTTAGGCTCGAGAAAACTAAGATGAAAAAAATGGCGATATCGGACCAACTCAGGCAGCTAATTTAGCAATTTTTTCCAAATTTTTTTTAACTCCTTTTTTTATTATATAATATATTATATAAATTTACGTAAAAAAAGGTTTAAAAAAAGTAAAACTTACAAATATTTTATTTTTCTTTAAAAATTAAAAACTAAAAAAAAAAACAGAAAATTTAAAAAAAATGTCAAAATTTCCTTTTTTTTTTGACATTTTGGTTTATAGTTTTTTTTACTATATTTTAAAAAATAAAATATAGTAAAAAAGAGTAAAAAAGAGATATCGTAACACCACTGTATTATGGTAATTTCAAGCATTACTTTTCGGTAATAAATAAGGTATCATACATATGCTTTTCAATATTTTATGACTTATATTTTAAAGCAGCATCTAAACTTAAGTAAAAAAAATGATCTCCGTTTTTCTTTAAAATAAATGTTTTCAAAGGTTAATAGTTCATTTATTTTGAAATTTTATGTCCAACATAAAATTTCATGGCCTTTTTCGAACTTAATTATTTTTTTCTCAAGATTTACATTTTTTGCAAAAATTTTCAGACAATATTTACAATTTTTAATAACAAGTAAAGGCATATTTGATTGAGCGTTTTGAAAGCAATGAAGAGTATCGATTTTTATCTTGTATTAATTTGACTACGAAAGATGACAAGGTAAAAAATTCTTTTTAAAAATTCAGTGCAGGCATTGAAACATCGTTAAAAATAAAGAAAAATTAAATTTAATCACACTTTTTTATTATTTAAATTTTAGTCAATTTTTCGTGACCATTAATTCAAAAGATGTTGGAAATGAAAAAATTTACATTTTTGAATATATTAAGTGAATGAATGTATAAAAATTCATAATTAAAACAACAAAAAATCAATACTTATATTTTACAAATAAAAATTTGGAAAAAATGAAAAGAAAAGCGGCACTGGCTGCCTTGGTAAACATTCGAAAAGTCAAAAAGGGGTTCAAAAAACCCCTCAGGTCTTCTAGTGAATTGAAAATAAATCATCATACTTTTTCTCATATTTTTTTTTAACTTTAAGTCACAAAAATGATTAAAAGCTCATTTTAATCGTTTTGTATTGCTCTTTAAAAAAGTAATAAGCATATATTTTCTGTTGATAAAAATAGAGGAAAGGTGTAATTTACAAGTTAAGGTATTCTAGTTGGTCTTTTAGTAAACCATTTTTTATGTAAACCGTTTAATTTTCCTAATTGTTTTAAATATATTAGATAATTGTGAAAAATTCGGTCAAATTTGGTCAATGTGTACATATATTTTTAAAAGTCGAAATTTAAAAAATTATTTTAAAAACATCCGTTACTATGCAATGTTTAAAACTTAAGTGTACAAATGACCAAACTTTAAGTTGGAGTCTTAGTATTGCGTAATTCCTGAACAAAATAAATAAAAAAAACAAAATTCAAAATTTTTAGATGAAATTTATTAAAACGTAAAATTATTAAAACATTAAAACTTGAATTTTTTTCTTTTTAATTAAATAGAAAAACTTCACCTTTTAAAAATTTTGGTTCTTTTCTGTTTCGAGTGGAAACTGGTTCAATTGTTCGTTTAGTATTATTATCTTCTTTATTTTTTAAGTTGATTTGATTTAGATTCAATTTCAAAGTGCCTTTTTGTTGAGATTTTTTATTTTTCGATTCCCATTGTTTATTGTGGCTATCTAACAAGTGATCATTAGGCTTTAAGTCAGGCCCTTTTTGTTTATCCTGATTATTTGATTTTTCAATGTTGTCTTTAAATTCTAATTCACGTTCTATATTTTCCTTTAAAGTTAAATTTTGAACAATTAATGAAAAAAACCGGTTAGTAGTCAAAAAGTTGATACAACAAAAACTGGGTTATCATTAGGTCATTACATAAACAAGCTTACTTAGTAAAATACAAAATTAAAAAATATCATATCAAAACTTTAATCGATTAAGTTAGATTTAGTTAGAAATTTAAAAATGTACTCATACTTGAGCTGTTGTTTCGTATTGATTAGCATATACTGGAGAAATAGGAGCGCTTGTTTGTTCGTCTGAATCTCTTAAATTTACTAAACGATAAAATAGCTCAGTATGTCCATAGTCAGATACGCTATTTAAATTTGTTATGGTCGACTCGGACTTAATAGGCAAATTTTTTAATGAACACCTCCATCTTCCGCTTAGCAATCTATTTTTTGTATCAAACAAAGGTATCTTAACCCATGCACATGATTTGAGCCGAGTTTGATTGGTATTTTTTAGACCCATTTGTAATTCTATCAGAATAGTAAGAGCTTGTTGAGGTGGACACCTTGGAACCGGTTGTTTTGTAGATATAAGAGCAACTGTACTTTGGTAATGATACTTATCAGAAAATGTTTCTGTACTGACAATTGGTAAAACAGATGGTTCACCTAAACCAGATTTGGGATGATGTAAGCAAGTAATAACACGCGCTGATGCATAATTTGGATCAATATTGGTTACAAAATCAATGAATAAAACAAAACCGCCACTAAAAAAAAATATTTTCTATTAAAAAAAAAATATTTTAATGTCTTTTTAATACTTTGGATCATATGGAGCTGGCGGCAAATCCTTAAGACGAATTAGATCGTGGCTTTCGTTTAACTCGTCTGGAATAAAATTTGAATTAGGCCTGTTTGAGTGTTGATTTTTAGGAGTTTGAGAATATTGATTATTTATTTGATTTTCTTGATTTCTAATTGTGTTATTTGTATTTTTATATAAATTGGCATAACTACGCGGACTAAAATATTGATTGTTTTGGGGTAGAGGCACTTGTTGAATAGGTGGCAGGCTTCTAAAAAAAATTAAATAAATTAAAAAAATTATTAAAAAATTTAAGAAATTTAAAGAGCAATTAATATACATGTTTTCATATCTCCTACTTGGATCTGTATTCGCAGCTGAACCTTAAAAAAAAACAAACAAGCTACAAGTTGAAGTTAATATCCCAGAAATAATAACTATTACCATATATTAATTTGTTTTGTAATTGTTCTAGCTCGGCTTGAATTCGTTTATTTTCTGTGTCTATTTTTTGAATTCGATCTTCCAAATCAGCCGCATTAGAATCTAAATTGGATATTTAAAAAATGTATAAGAATATTGATAAAAACAAGCTTAAGCTTTTGTTAATGCTTTTTTGAAAATAAAATATAGATAGAAAATTTCGTATCATTCTGAAAAGCTAAGCTTTAGTAAACAAGTAAAATTTTTCTAATACACGGAGCGATTTCCTTGGCAAGAAAATCAGAAGCCAGTGGAATATTTTGATTCTCGAAGCCAGCAAAAAATTGTGATTGACTTGACGATATTAATGGTGAAATTTGAGCTTTTGTGTTATTATGAGAAGAGTTCATTAGAATTGTTGGCTTTTTAATGAAGTTATCATCAGCATCCTTTTGTTCTAAATTTTTAAATTTTAGCCTTAGAAGTGCAATTATTATTTAAAGTTTGTGTTAATAGAATAAGCTTTAAGAATTTTAATTGAAACTATAAAAAAAATTTTAAATTAAACTTTTAAAATTAACAACTAACTGTATGATGTCGAATAGTTAGACTTTGGAACTGAAAGATTTGGAAAACGAAAGTTGTACTCCATTTCTGTAAATTTATTTAAAATGCTTGAATCATGGCCACCATTTTGTAAATAATTTAGTCTCATGGCCCTTATATCAAATAAAAAATTAATTCATTCTCAAATCTATTGAACGATTCTATAATTTAAATTAAAACCTTATATCTTCATGATTTAAATCGTTGCTATTTAAATTAGTCAAAAAGAATGGGTTATTCATAGGATTGTTAGATGAATATAAAGAAGGCAGAGCAGTCGATTGTATTCCAGATCGAAGTTTGTTTGACAAGGGTTTTTCAGTCACCAATCTTTCACGTAGCAAGTTTAAAGCTGCTTCATTTAAAGTTTGCTGATCTCTTAGCTCAGACAAAAGTCTGCTTACACTTGGATTTTTGCGTAATGGAGCTGTATAAGATGCGTTAGTTTTCAGCGACTCAATTTTAAATTGAATGTCTTAAAAATTTTGCCATTAAAATCAATGATTTTTTATTTAAGATTTATTTTTCCCGAAAAAATAAATCTCAAAGAATACCATGTCTTTCCCGTTCCAATTGCTCTGTTTTTTCTTGAATTCGTCTAAGGTTAAAATGAGTTTCATCATTCATTTTTGTTTTGTCATCAAATCTATTAAAAGAGAGTGTATCTAAAAGTTCTAGATCGAAGTCATCCGAATTGTCGAACAATGACATAAAATCGTGCTTAATAAAATCGCTGTCCTAAAAATATTAACAAGTTTTAATTAAGAAAAAAAAAGAAAATTAGTGATATTTGGTATTTGAATTTTCTGCTGTTTCTTATTTTTTCTAATCTAAATTTAGTTTACAGTCAATGTATTATGGGTTAAGGTAAATTAAAAAAAACTTTTGTTAACAAACAACAATTTAAAAAATAATCTCTTTGGCAACAGAGAAAAGAAAACATAAAAAATTTTCTTTTTGAAAACAGTCGACATCTAAAGCCAATTTTCTTAAAATTCAACTTTTCAATATTGATCCCACAGAATTGCTTGTGATATGCTATTTAAAAACAAAAACAATGTACCTTATCAAAATATGAGGCGCTGTATGACATAAAGTCAGGATTATATTCTTAAAAAAATAAATAAAAATTTTTTCAAAACTTATTGAATTTTTTAATTGTACCATAAACTTCTTTAAGGACTTGTTTTTCTTTATTTTTCAAATTTCCATACTAGTTTTAAAATTCAAAATTAATTATTTGAATCTTAATTTAAATAGTGTACTTCTTCTAGCAATATCCGATAAGGATCTTCATCATTAGCATTCACTAAATATTTGCTTTTTGCTATGTTATTTGATTGAATTGGTGAATTTTTGCTTAAAGTATTCACTAGTTTTTTATCACGTATTGTGTCTCTAACTAATGTATCTTCTAAATCTTGTAAAGATTGCTCAACTGATTTTCGGCTTTTAAATCGTTTTACTTCATCAATAACAGACTCTGCTTTAACAATGCTTCTATTTTCATTATCCGTTCTTTTACTTTTCGGGTCAATAATATTAATTTGATCATTTGGTGTACCAATGTATCTTGTGTTAGAATAAATAGATACTTTATCACTTCTTTGACTAATGGGATCTTTTTTTTGATTATTTGCTGATACTTTTTCATCCAGTTTATCCTGTGCATTCATATAACTTTTCGAGTAAAGCTCAGTATTTTGGTCATTTTGTTCATTTTGTTCATTTTGTTCATTTTGTTCATTTTGTTCATTTTGGTCATTTTGGTCATTTTGGTCATTTTGATCATTTTGATCATTTTGGTCATTTCGGTCATTTTGATAATTTTGACTTCGATCAGTATTGTTTGCTTGGTTAATTGCATCATTATTTGAAAGATTCAATCTTTTTATTTCTTCTCGATTTGTATTCTCGGAGAAAATTTCATGCCTATTTTTAGTGTTCGTCGAGTCCAGATCGGTTCTATTTTTTTCGTTACTGGAAATACTCTGGTCTCGATTTGTTTCTTCATCTTTTTTATAATTTTTCGATTTAATATGTGCACCGTCTTCAAAATCTTTATCCATTTCATCTAAACTTTCATTTTGTATACTTCTTTCCATTATTTCCATTTCATCATTCAAATCTTCTATTTCGTCGTCAATCAATTCATTTTGTTTTTTTATATTATTTTCTATATACTTTGAATTAATTGGCGGAGAATTAGTTCGATTGACTCCCGAATCAACTACTCCGATGCAAAATTTTTCCTTGTGTATTCGCAAACTATCATTACTTGTAAAGAGCATACCACATTGGTCACATCTCTCGTTATTTAGCAGTATATTCGTTTTTTCGTCTTCCTTTGTAGAAATATTTTCTATTTGGTCACTTATCATCTTTTCTGATAATTCTTGCTCCTTACCTTTTACTTTAGATTGAGCACTTTTTGATTTATTGGAACCTATTTTAAAATTCAATTTTGTACAAATAAATCTAAACTTTTGATTTATTTATATTATTGATTTATGAACTTCAGAATATTCACATGTTGAAAATATGAATATTCATCTTAAAATTTTGTTTAAGATTGAATAACTTAAAATAAAATGAAAAAAAAAGATTCATTAGAAATAAGTTAATCAAGTTTTTTGAATATATTCTATACCACACACAATCTCAATTAATTGTTGAATACAAAAAAATAAAATAAAAATTCAATTTTCACGATAAGCCACGAAATAGCAGCAAACAAACATAAAAGTAGATTCATTACCAAGTAACTATCCTATTTTTGAGAAAATAAACTCAGCTAGTGGAAAATTTTTGACTCAAATGCTAGCAAGTTTCTTCTATTTGTGGTTAATTTTATTTGATGAAATAGGCTATGTTAAGCTTACTCTTTTTTCATTAAAAAATGTCAAGAATTTTTTGTATTGGATTGAGATTTATAACAAACAAAAACTTATGAAGCTTTTTTTTTATTATAATTTTAGAAAAAAAAAACAAAAAACATGGTATCCCTAAGACTAAATATTTATACTGATTAAGATTCAAAAAATATTTAAATGAAAGCTTCCTCTGTAGTTTATTATTTTTTAAAATTTTATTTTCTATCTAAAAATATTATTTTGATAGATATTTTAAAAATTTGAAGCTAAATATTTTTTCAAACGAAACAGAAACAATTTAAACAATGAAATCTTACGATATTAAAATGGCTTATTGAATTTTGAAAGGTATATTTATTAAAATTTTTGAAAATATAAATTATTTAAGATAGGTCGTTAGAAAAAGAAATTTTAATTTTCTGCAAGCTAATTAAAACAAAAAGCATAGTAACAAATCAACGATTGTTAATTTGTTATTTTGATTTATGTTTTTTCTTGGAAATTAAAATTTACAATTTTTAGACGAATTAACAAACCAACTTCAAATTTTGATTAAAAAATTCAAATTTATTTTAATTTCTCATTATTTTTTCAAAAAGTTATAAATTCCGCTAAAGAATTATGCTTAAATTTATTTGAATTTTATTTTTGTCTTTCTGTTTCATAGCAACATTAAACCTTTGTTTATATTTAAAAACATAAAAGTTTATTAAATTTTTTAGTTTTTCCAGTGGTTCTTGCCAATATGAAATGGTCCGTTCACGAAAAGGGAACGGAATGGTAACGCATTCCATAAAAAACCATTCCCGTTCTGTTCCATTCCATTCCATCCGTTCCGTTCTATTAGTTCCATCTATTCCATCCATTCCATCCATTTCATCGATTCCATTCGATTCAATTCGTTCCGTTCCATCAATTCCATTCCATTTGTACTAAATTGAATTTCAAAACAGGTTCAAATAAATCAAAAAGTGCTCAATCTAAAAAAATTAAAAAGCGCATTTTTCTTTTAATTTTTATTTTTTATCAATCCAAAAACATAGTAAAACCAATATTAAAAATTTAAGTGAAAAAAAAATGACCAACTTTGGCGTATTAACAAGCCAAAACCTTATTTGACATTGATTCAATCAATTTTGTACGTACTCAGTCGTAATCATTAACCACTCTTTGTGTAAAGCTTCTTTTAAATGCTCAATAGAGGTTTTTTTAGTGTCTACCAATTTGGCATCCATGTTTGACCATAAGTTCTCGATTGGGTTAAGATCTGTTGAACGAACACATCAGGACAGAACCTCAATGTTCTGTTCTTTGAACCAATCGCTTGCTGAGTGAATGGAATGTGCCGAAGCGCCACCTTGTTGTAAAATCCAAGGGTCATTTGGCTCAAATAGGACTTCAAAGTGTTAATGTAGACAAATTAATTAATTCGTCTTGTATAAATGTTGCATATGTCTTTGTAAGAAATGTATCCCCAGATACTGGCTAAGTCTCCACTGTTTTGTAACCTTGGTATAAAGAACTTAAGATGAAAGTTTTCATTTTTAAACCTTTAAATTGGACTCGTCACTAAAAATAACTCTGGACCAATCATCAGCCGTCCAATTAAGTTTCTTTTTGCACCATGTTTATCTTTTTGCCTATCTTTTTTGTTTATAAGGCGCTTTCTTACCGCTGTATGATACTCTTTGTCTTTTTTTTTAAGATATCTCATTACAGTATACATTCTAATTAATCATATTCCATATAGTCTTAGAATTAAAATCAGTGGCCAGTTTTTGATAGCTTCATGTAGGGTCCTTTCTAATCTCTCTAAAAATGTAATTTTCATCACTAAAAGTTAGCTTCCGTAATTTAACAGAACGGCTTCGATCAGACACAGTACCAGCCTCTGAATGTCGTTTTTTGGTTGAAGAGACACATTTTGGAGATATACATAGCAGCTTGGCTATCTCATTTGATTATATTTTTGTATAACTATATTGTTATATCGAACAAAATTATGAAGAACGAATAATTCAATAAAAAACAGTTTTGGAATTTAAGAGCATGCTTCTTATTTCAAAAATAATTATCTCATATTACGGCTAACAAGATTAAACTTTAAATTGATATACATTACTAAATATTGACACTTTTTATTAACAATTTAAGAAGATTCCAATAAAAAAATTTTGTTCAAAGTAATTAAGATCATAAACTACTAATGCTCAAGATTTCAGTACTTTCATATACTGCAATCGTTTTCTTTTAACGAACAAAAACGCGCCAACCTTTTTTGAACACCCGTTATTATGTAAATTAAAATAGAAATTCTATTACTGATCAATGATAAAAATACTGATCAATAAAGATGGCAGCAATAAAAAAGGCTACAGACTGGTAAATTAAAAAAAGGGGATAATTTCTTTATTGCACTATTTTTTTTTCACCAAAAAAAATTCATTTTTATAAAAAACCACTTCATGTTTAAAATTAATTAATTTACATAAAAAATTTTTTTGAATCTAAAAACACTCTTTGATTATTAAAAACCAAATTTGAAAAATGAAACAATCGATGAATCTTTTGAAATGTTTTACGAAATGATTTAATGCGAATTAACAAATTGCCAATGTTACTGAACTCAATTTGATTTCAACCAGTATTTCACTTTGAATAATAATATCAAAAAAGTTAAGCTAAATAAAGCTGAATAGCAATTTAGTAAGTGTACTTGTAAAGCTTATTTTAAGGATTATTTATGTATGCATATTGCTGCTTCAGCGGTTAAAACCAAGTAAATCGAACCAAGTTTCATGACTATTGGTATGAAGAAAAAACGTGGTAGAAAAGCAAAAGCAAAAGATTGATTTTTTCTATGATACTATTTAGATTAAAAACAATTTTGTATACGTGTAGTGAAAAAAAAGCTTGCCTTTAAAAAAAAAACTTTTAACACACTTTTTGGTTATTTTTTAATGGTAAACCTTTATTTATATGTTTTTCTTTTATTTGAAAAGAAATTTGAAGAATCTAAAAATAATTTCTAGTTTAGTTTGAATTTTTCGTCATAATAATTAAATTAATCATATTTTTCAGTTTTTTGCATTTAGGTTGATGTGATATAATTACATGCAATTAAAATAATTAAATTTCTATATTTTTTATTTTACAAAAAAGAGTTAAAAAAAGAGTTTTGCAATATTTATTAATTGAAATTAAATAGATTTCTTTAAACATACAATTGTAAAGATTATATTGTTTTCAAACAAAAAAAAACTTACTTTCAATTTTTTTTACAAGTAACAAAATTAAATTTTTCAAATACGATGAAAATTTTTTATCTTAAATCAATGAAATCACTTTAGAAACAAGAAACTATCGGATTATTGAGAAATATGATAATTCTCTTAAAAGTAATATTGGAAACAAGCTTTTAAATGATAAAAACTTTAAAAAAAAATTTTTTTAAAAGTTTTCCGCCTCCACCGATGTTTCTCCACCAATTATGCCCCAGCTAAGTCAACCTCCTCATCAACCCCCACATCAGCTTCCGAATCTTCCCAGTCAAATTAATAACTCAATGCTTGATCAAATGAATCAGTCAATGCTATACAATCTTAGCTTTCAAGTATACAAACTCCTTTGAATCAAAGTCCATTTGCTAATCTAGCATCAACGCCAAATATATTCAAATTAACGCCAACTACTGTTCCGACAAGCGTGAGTGTTCCAAGTGTTGCAAACGTATCAGCTGCCAATGTTCTGAGCGAAACACCTTCGCTGGCAACTAAGCAAAGTGAAGAAACTGAAGATGGCGAAGTGACTGCAAATCCGGAAGAGTATGAGCCACAAGTTGAGTTCAAACCAATTGTACAGGTAGAGGAAGTGGAGGGGAAGAGTGGAGAAGAGGATGAAGATGTTTTGTTACATCATTTATTATCACTCATTTGAGTGATAAAAATTTTTCAAACTTTGTTTAAAAATTCCATACAAAAATAGAAAATTTGCTAATTTATTATTGAAAAAAACTAATTTTATCAAATTGTTCCATCAAAAAATAAAACTTATTGAATCAAAAACTTATTGACCAATGAAGTATGACTGAAGTGTTATTTGGATCAAAAAATTAATTAAATAATTAAATTTTTTATTTATATATTCCAGTAAAAAATTTTCTTTTTATCTTTCAGTTCTTTTTTTTAATTTAAGACAAAATATTATTTTTTGAATTATTTATTTAAAATAGTTAAAAAGTAATCGATCTATCTAGAAAATTGTTTTATAAAGTCAAGCTGCTTCATTTAAAGTTTGCTGATCTCTTAGCTCAGACAAAAGTCTGTTTACACTTGGATTTTTGCGTAATGGAGCTGTATAAGATGCGTTAGTTTACAGCGACTCAATTTTAAATTGAATGTCTTAAAAAATTTTGCCATTAAAATCAATGATTTTTTATTTAAGATTTATTTTTCCCGAAAAAATAAATCTCAAAGAATACCATGTCTTTCCCGTTCCAATTGCTCTGTTTTTTCTTGAATTCGTCTAAGGTTAAAATGAGTTTCATCATTCATTTTTGTTTTGTCATCAAATCTATTAAAAGAGAGTGTATCTAAAAGTTCTAGATCGAAGTCATCCGAATTGTCGAACAATGACATAAAATCGTGCTTAATAAAATCGCTGTCCTAAAAATATTAACAAGTTTTAATTAAGAAAAAAAAAGAAAATTAGTGATATTTGGTATTTGAATTTTCTGCTGTTTCTTATTTTTTCTAATCTAAATTTAGTTTACAGTCAATGTATTATGGTTTTAGGTAAATTATGAAAAACTTTTGTTAACAAACAACTTTGCTAGTTCAAAAAATATTATTTGAGTAAAAAAAAAACCTCAAAAGTTGATTATGAAATTAAGATTTTTTTAAAAAGTAGAAGAACAATTCCTGTGATCATAAAGTTGCTAACCCTTCAGAAGACTAATACTTTTAAGCCATACATGGCCTTTCTTACAAACGTAAAGTAAAAAATGTTGCGAAAGATGTATAAAAAAAATTAGGTTACCTTAAAAATAAAATTTTATTTTTGCAAAAAATGTAAATCTTGAGAAAAAAATAATTAAGTACGAAAAAGGCCCTTTTTCGAACGATGTTAAAGACCCTGGCGATGGATAGAAGCAAATGGAGAGAGAACAGAAGAGGACAATATATAATATAGTAGCTTCGATTTTATTAGTGCTATTATATTATTTTTAAATAAACACTCAATGTCAAAATAAATAGCAGATCATAATTAGACGATAATATATTATTAGAAGATTAATTAAAAGAAGAGAAACTGGCAGCTAATTTTAGGAACATTTATTAATACGATAATAATAAAATATCAGATAATAATAATGAACTTTCATGCGTTGTTTCCTAAAAGGTCACTGATTAATAAATAAATAATTTAAATAAAGGTAAATAATATTTTTTTGTTTTAAATTTTTTTCATTTTTTAAAGCAAATGATCTAAAATTTGTATTTAAATTTTAAATTGATATTTATTCTGTTAAAACATTTTTTTTAAATTCACTTAATTTTATTAATAAACATTTAAAATAATAAACTTTCCTCTAAATTCTTTCAAAATTAACTTAAATTACTTGTAATATATATAAGTTAAAATTTTATCTAGTTAGATAATATCCAATTTTAAATTATTAGGTAAATAAACTAAATATTTTAAACAGTATTTAAAATTATATTTTATCATTTGGATTGTAATGAGCTGTAATATTTATATCATTAGTTGAAATTGGATTACTGGTAGCTGCAGTTGATTGTTGTCTCATGCTAGCTCTTAGCTTGTACCATGATGTCTCCTTCAAAACAAACCAAATATCTCCAGCCCAAACTATTAAATTGCCAAATCCTAATATCTTAATTAAATAAAATAAATTTTAATTTCAATCGTATTTCTATATTTTTATTTGTTCTTACACACGAGACTATAAGATTTGCATAATTTGCAGTTTCATAACCACTGCATGGATTTTGACTTTTAGTTTTTTTACAAAAATCAAATGAATCAATTATTGTTTTCGTATCTGTATAATGCTGAAGATCACCAACGGCTTTTGACCAAGCAATTGATCCTGCGAACCAAAATATTGTAAAAATACAAGTGACAGAAAAATCCTTTAATGAATAAATTAGGTGCATAATGTATGTTTAAATTATTGATGCTAAATTTACAATCAGAGGCAAAAAAACAATGTTGTTATATTTATGGCGGAAAAATATATAAATAACCAATACTGCAATAGAATACAAAAATGCTGTAACTCCAGTAAAAACAAAAAATTGAGCACTTGACACAATATTATTGGTTTCTGTTGCGATTGTGTATCGATCAGCTTTATGACTTGAGCATTCTATTGTTTGAGGCTTGAGATGTGAAGTTTTAAGGCTTGAAAAAAAATCAAGAAAGTTATTAAAGTATAATTTCTAAATGAAATTTAATTTATTTTTGAAAAAAAGTACATAATCCTAATAATCTTAATGAAATAATTTATTTAGGCATTGTAAATTTTGGTACAAAAAACAAAAACAAAATATTAAAAATGCCAAAGCTTAAGTTCTGAAAGACCAAAACATATTCTGTAAATTGAAGCAGCTGATACTTTCTTTGTACCACCAATATACTGATTATGCAAAACTCTGCAATAAATCTGTAAAATTCAGAAAATTGTGAATTTGGGATATTATATTATATTAAAAATCCAACACAACTTTAAGTGATGGTACAGAGGATGTATCAGTTGCTACAATTTACAGAACATGTTTTAGTCGGTCCAGATTAAAGTTCTGACGTTTTTTATATTTTGTTTTTGTAATTTGTACTAAATTTCACTATGTTCTGAATTTTGCAAATTTTTGCAGAATCAGTATATTGGTGGTACAAAGAATGTATCAGTTGCTATAATTTACAGAACATGTTTTGGTCCTTCAGAACTTAAGCTTTGACACTTTTAATATTTTGTTTTTCGTACCAAAATTCACAATGCCTTAATTTAAATGTAAATAAACTTTATTACTTGTAAGGATAATTGTATTTTCCTTTATATAGAACAGCGTTAGGCTGAGACTCATTAAAACATTCCCTTCTGAATGAAACATCTGAACCGCCACTAGCAGCTGTAGCAAATGCCAATAACGCCAGAAACTAAAATAAGTGATTAGATTATGATTTTATTATACAAATATATTTATACAAATTGTAGTATTTTAATGAAACCCAATGGCTCTTTTAGGACTTCAGTTCTTGCAGTTTCCACTGTCTAAATGAACATAAAATTAAAAATTAAAAAATTCAAATAATTAATCAGAAGATTTACTTGGTTTGCGAAATTTTGTGCTTTTTGAGCCGCAGTTAAAACTGTAGCTGCTGCTGATGCTGACATTTTTCAATAGAAAAACAAGTATCTTAAAAGTGAAATTTTAAAAATTATTAGCAGATTTTATGATGAATTAATTGTGAAATCTGAGAAAATAGACAGGTTTTAGAAAAATTATAATTAGTCTTAAAATATATTGATTTTTTAAAGCGTTTTATAATAAAAAAAATTTTAAAATTAAATTACTTAACTGAATTTGAGAATTTTAATTATTTTAATCAGTTAAAATCCTTTTTTTATTATTACTCACTTTTTTTTGGTTTGTAAATAAATTCTTTGTGGAAAATCGACTTCAATCTTATCTTTAAAAGAATAAAAATATTATTCAAATTTGAATAATTTAAATCTTTGTTGAAATTCAAATTATTTTCTTACTGGAGAACACAAAAAAGCAGTTGTTTTTAAAATTTTGTTTAGTATGGCAACTGGAAACTTAATCTTTCTCTTTAAACACGAAATGATTTATATTTGTATTATAATAAAATTATAATAAAATATAATAATATTATAATTTTTATTAAGGAATTTTTTAATGAAATTTCATTCTGTAAATTTAAATGACATATCTACTGATATTACTCATATTTTTATTTATAATTAAATGAAATAATACTCAATAAATTTGATTTGAACTGTATGTATTATTTTTAAAAAGTTAATTGACTCATAAATCTATTAATCTAAACTTTATTTTATAACGCTTGCAAATTTATTTTGTTTTATTTTTTAAATTAAGCAAAAATTTTAGCCAATATAGGTAAATCCTGATATTGATATCAACCACATGAATGAATTAAAAAAATGTAAAAAATAATTTAAATCTAATTCTAGAACAAATAACAAAAAATATCTTATCTATCTTTTATTTCGATCTACAGCTTATCATCTGTTTATATTTTTCTCAAAAAGCTGCTGGAAATTTCAAAGTTGGCTTTAAAATTAGAATTAGACAAATCACTCACTCCAAACCTAATATTATCTCTTATTTTCAAAAATTAATTAACTAAATTTCATCAAGACGAGGATAAAAGTTTTATCCTCGTCTTGATGAAATTTAGTTTTCAGAATCATTACATTAAATTATAAAAATAGAGTTAATTGATTTATAATTTCAAAAAAAGTTGACAACTGAAAAAAATCA
This sequence comes from Brachionus asplanchnoidis, assembly GCA_025491095.1. NCBI lineage: Eukaryota > Metazoa > Rotifera > Eurotatoria > Ploima > Brachionidae > Brachionus > Brachionus asplanchnoidis. The sequence goes on from JAILYF010000070.1 coordinate 470,377, forward strand.
ATCATATAAAAATTATTTGAGGTTTGAGTTTTTAAATTAATAAGTTAATATAAAAGTCAACTCTTTTATATATAGGTAATTAAAATTAACAAGGAGGATGAATTGTGAAATCATTAGTAAAAAATTAAGCTAATATTTAATTCTTGCCAAAATTTTTTAGTTCTTTTTAAAAGTTTTTTCTTCGTAAAGATATAGAATTTTACGGAAAATTGCCAAATTATTTTTATATTTATTATAATGAATCTTGTAAAAAAATAAATAAAAATTTGCTGAAATTAAACAAAATGGCGTTAAGTCCATTTTTTGGCCCATATCCAAAAATGAAGATAAGTTTAGATAATTTTTTTATTTTTTGTAAAATTTCAAAAATTACGTAATTTTACCAAAAATCTTTTTGACATCGCAATACTTTTTATGTTTGAATTATTAAAAAAATTAAAATAAATGAAAAAAATACTTAAATATAATTATTTAGTTTATTGATTGAATCTTTTTTGTAAAGAAAAAACAAAAACCAACAGAATTCTGAACATATATATTAGCAAAAAAGTTAATTTAAATGAGACTGAATTTTTGCCTATTTAGATTTGTCAATAATCGGAAAATCATCGGAAAAGTCTTTGATTTCGTTTTTATCATTTTTCAATAAATTTACTTTTGGTGTCTGAATCCATTTATGGTTTAAACACTCTAAAGCAGTGGCTCTATTTTTAGTATCATATTCCAGCATTGGTGTCAGAAAATCAGAAAAAAATTTGGCATTTTCGTCTGACCATGAATATTTTTGTGTAAAAACAGAAAAAAGATTCCAAGGCCGAAGATTACTAATGTTCTGTAATTCTCCTTTGCGGTTAAAATAATCTTTTGAAAATTTTCCATTCAAAGCTAAATGCTTAGGAATAGGACCCAAAAGCTCTATTATGTGGGCTAAGTGATCCTCGTCACGAGAATAATAATCTCCAGAATGTGGATCAAATAAATAATCACCGGTCGCAAGTTCAAAAGCCATACAAGCTAAACTCCATAGATCTGCAGATTTGTCATAACCAGCACCAATTATTACTTCTAATGAACGATATTGTCGCGTTTGAATGTCTTCTGTGAAATGATGATTCTGCGAGATTCATAAAAAAAATATAGAACAACCTATAGTAATATATTTTATACTCACAATCCAACAAGCATTTCCTAAATCAGCTAATTTAACTTGCAGTTGAGACTCAGTCATAGGATCCTTGTGTGGTTCTCTTTTATTAACATTACTTATCTGGACTTTATTTCGGTCTTTTTCTAATTGATCTTCAGAAGTTACTATAACAACGGAATTTGTATCCGAACTACTTTTTTCAGAATTTTTCGTCAAATATTTTTCCTCTAAACTTTTGATTATCGAAACTATTTAAATGAATAAATATTTTTTTTACTTATTATACAAAATACTTTTCTCATTCACAGACAAATTAGATGATTCAATGTCCATGAGATTTTCCGATTTATTCAAAAGTGATTGCTCAAAACTAATTTTTGGTTCTTCAATTGACATTTTCGATTCTATTGATTCTGACTTGCTGCTCTTATATTTAAATTTTATTTTAAGTAAAGAATTTAATTTTTTTTAAATACAGTTTCTAATTTCTGCTGGGCCATTTTTTCTTTTTTTTTCAATTTTTTCTTTTTGTTTTTACTCATTTTTGACTTGTCTGTTTTTAAAGGAACATTTGAAACTAAAAATTTTATCAAATATTAAATCATATTTTCAAAAATTTGTCCCTTACCTGATGATAAATTTGGTCTAATACCATTTTTTATCCAATTTTCGGCCTCTTCTGCCAATTCTTTTACATGTGACTCATTAACACACATCAAAACATTTTCTGGCTTTAAATCGGTGTGAATGATTTCGCATTTAGAGTGTAAATAATGAAGTGCTTCTAGAACCTTTTTATATTTATTAACTTGCACATAAAATCATTCTATGATGAAGTTTTTTATTTACTTGTTTAACAATTATTCGAACATTCTCCAGTGGAATACCAGAGTAATCTGATTTAGTGATAAGTCTTAAAAGATTGTGACCGAGAACTTCAAATACCATACAAATATCTTTAAAAGAGTTAAAATCTTCAAAAATTTAAAAAATAAAAATTAATTACGTGTCCCATTCGGTCCAGATATTTTAAAATCATCATAAAGTTGGACAGTTTTTAGTCTGAATGGATCTGATGGATCTGTATCTCTAACCTAAATTAAAAATGTTGACAAAATTTTTAATTTCCGAACATAATTATTTGTTTACGCTTTTTAGTAATTTAATTTCATCGATTGCAGCCTCAGTATAATGCTTGGCACTTTTGACTACTTTTAGAGCTACATTCCTCGTAGCTCTAATCAGAAATCAAACAGTTAGAAATTCAAATCAAAATTGAAAAATTTTAAATTTACTTATTGTCCCAACACAGCCAAACAGTACTGAAATGCCCCCAACCTACTTTTCTCAAAACTTTGTACCGTCCATTCAGCACATCTCCAATGCAAACTGGGTGATAGCCACCTTTACAATAATCTTTAGAATCTTCTTGCTCTTCATCTTCCGAATCAGCAGTTTTTTTCGATAACTCAGAATCAGATCCTCCTTCATTATCTGAGTAACTGTTATTTTTCTTGTCATTTTTATCATTCGATTTGGTATTTGTGTAATCATTTTTTGTCTTCAATTTATTTCTTTGAAAAAATGAATAAACACAATAAGATGAAATATTCTTGTTTACTTATTATCGATCTCATTATTTTCCTTGTTTCTATTTGGAGTTTTTTTAGAATTAAATAAAGAGGAATTAGGCTTTAGAAAAGGGTTTTCTTCAGTCATTCGTTTTTTTCGAGCTTGTAAATTTGCCATGTATGCAGTGGACACTGAAAAATTATGAATTATGAATTCTAAAATATTCAATTCTTAATATAAAATTTACTATTGAGCAACTTTAATATATTTTTACGATATTCTACAAGAAGAAAATGATCTCTTGAATAACTCTTAATTATAAATATTATAGAGATTTAAGACAAAATTTCTAATATAAGTAAATAAATTTTTGTAATAAATTAAATGAAACATGGTGCAATTCGAAATTGGGTTTTTTTTTTAAATTGCAAATATAATTACTCATGTTAAGTTTTTATTGACACATTTTTTTAATTCAATTGTAAAAATTTAAATGTTCATTATTATAAGATTATTATTTATTTGTTTTCTGTACCGAGCTAGAGCTCCTTCAGAATAAATTAAAAAAAAAAAAAAAAATAATAAAATAAAAATAAAATTAAAGTTAATAAAATGAGATAATAAAATAAAAAAAAATAAAAATAAAGTCAAATAAGCTAAATAAATGAAAGTTAAGAAGACATGAATTGGAATTGATTGTTACATGTGTTACAGCTTTTTTTTTTTTTTTTTGATATGTAGTGAGTTAAGTAAAAACAAATTAAACTGAATGGACGAAGACAAGATATTACGCTATGGTGTTTGTATAATAATTTATCATTATTTTGAAATGTTAATTTTTTAATTTTGATAATTATTATTCATTGTGTTTTTTTTCTTTTTTTTTTTTTTTTTTTTCATTTTTTTTTTTTTTTTATTTTATTAATTTTTGTTGTTGTTTTTTTTTTTTTTTTTTTTTTGAACCAAACCGAATCGAACCGACTCAAACCGAATTAGGAGTTAGCATGAGCAGTCCAACAGCGGCGGAGATTTTCAATTTTTATTTTAGGTAAAAACCTTTTTTTTTTTTTTTTTTTTTCTCTTCAATTGGACATTAAGTTAGACATGTTTTTATATATTATAAATCAGGAAAAAAGATCTTATAGATTAAAAAATAAAGTAAAATCGAGTATGATAGATATGATACATGTTTACAGAGTTGAAGTTTCAGAAAAATGAGAAGAAATAGTTAGGTAGCAATTACACAGTGGAGTCGGGTATTCGATGAATCTTGATTCGAAACCCTTCGTGTACTCCTCGACCAGTCTGGTTACTAATGGAACAGAATGGCTCAGTCCTACTCCAACATATCTCTCAGCCAACTCAAAAAGTCGATTAGAGACTTTTAACAGTTTTAGTTTATCAAAGGCCTCATTATGTAATATGTCGGAGGGTGTATCATATATTAGTTTAAGAATGAATCGAACTGCTGAGTTTTGAATAGCCTGAATTCTTTTTATGTTTGATTCTGAAAATAAGTTTAGACAGTGAAATGAATAGTCTAATATCGAGCCTATTAATGATTTGTAGAGATTACTTAATGTATAAGTATTTAAGCCCCATTTTTTGTTTGATAATATTTTAATTAAATTTAATCTTGAGTTGCAGCGTTTTTTTATATCTTCAACCATAGAGTTAAAGGTTAATTTTGGGTCAAACTTAATGCCAAGAAATTTTACATTTTTTTGACTTTCCAGTTTATTCCCATATATCTCTAAGTTAAGATTTGAATTTTCCTTACTATACTTGGAAAATACCATATAGCAAGACTTCTCTAATGATAATTTCATTTTCCACTTGCAGAGCCATTTTTCTAGTTCTTTTAGATATTTGTTTATCTTATTTTCTAGATTACCCTTTTTTTTATAAATAAAAAAAGTCACTAGATCATCTGCAAATAAGAGAGAGTATTCACTATTAGTTTTATTTCTCTTTGGAATATCATTAATGAATATACTGAACAGAAGAGGACTAATTACTGAACCTTGGGGGACACCTGCAGTTATTAAATATTCATCACTTATATGACCATTTACATTTACTTTGAATGATCTGGAATCAAGAAATGATTTTATCCAGTGGATAAGATAGTCAGGCAAGTTCATTTTAATTAGTTTATAAATTAATCCGTCATGCCACACCCTATCAAAAGCTTTTGAGATATCAAAAAATAAGGCATTGACTTTTTTCTTTCTATTGAATGATTCAGAAATTTTTTGAATCAAGAAAATAAGATTGTCGGCGGTTCGTCGATATTTTCTGAAGCCTGATTGCTCTTGAATTAACAATGAATTCTTTTCTAGGTGATTATATATTCTAATGTAGATAATCCGCTCTAGGAGCTTACCAAGACAGCTTGTCATGCTTATTGGTCTATAGTTAGTTGAGTCATTTAATGGTGAAGATTTTTTAGGAATCATGGTTATGAAAGCTGTTTTCCATTCTTTGGGAATTCTAGCCTGAAGAATACTTCGGTTAAAGAGTTCCTTAATATCAAGAAGACAAGTTCGTGGTAAATTTTTTAACATGATATTTTGAATTTTGTCAGGTCCTGGTGCCCCTTCTCCTTTTAATTTCCTGATAGCTACATTGATCTCTTTTAGACTTATAGGTTCATTAATTATGAATGATTTGTGGCTTTTAAAAAAATTCGAGTTAAAATCAGTTATCTCACTGTTAAAATCAGTTTTTTTTTTAAATTGCAAATATAATTACTCATGTTAAGTTTTTATTGACACATTTTTTTAATTCAATTGTAAAAATTTAAATGTTCATTATTATAAGATTAATGTAGAGTTGTTTAAAAGTCCCAAAAAAAAGTCCAAGTTCGGACTCTGACTTGACTTGAGACTTGTGACTTTAAAACAACTCTGGTTTAAGGCATTACAATTAACTTTGAATAAATTTGATTATGATTAAAAAAATGTTTTCATTAATTAATTAAATCTCAACAAATCTATCATCTCACAGTTGCTCTTTTAAAGATTGATTTTCTTCTTATTTTTATTTATTTATTTTATTTTTATTAAAAAAATACATACACCTCATAGGCATTTAGTAAAAAAAGGTTCATTTATATATAAAAAAAAAGTATTTATATAAAAATTTAAGTCACTTTTAATAAAGCATTTAGCTCATTGTACAAATAAAAATAATTAGTTTTATTCAATATAAATTTTTGTATTAGATAAAAATAGTATTTTACAGAATCGACTAAGCCTATGTTATTACATCTAAATAGGGAATTAACTAGTTCTACCATCGTATTTGGATCATAATCAAGACAGTTTATATACAGCTTTTCTTCAACACTTTTGATTTGATTACAAAATTACGTGTTGTCCCTGTCATAAACTTCATTTCCTTTTTTAATTTCATTAAAAACTTTCCAGCATAAGCTATTATTTATAATTTGTTTTAAGAAAAAAATTTTATGTTTGTAGTAAATCTGTTTGATAGACTCTAGTTTGAGGGCTTCAAATAGAGGTCTTGTACGACTATACTTACTTAAACCAATAGTTCGTTTAATTAAAATATTTTGTCTTGTGTCATATTCGGATAATTTCTTTTCAGTTAAAAAAACATATAGGTGTTTGTTTGTCTATTTTCACTTTAAGACTTTGAACCATTCAAGTTAAATGACAATTGATATATAATTGATAAATTGCCTCTTTATTTAGGATTTTAAAAATTTTGAGAATGAAAAGAACAAAAACACAAAGTTAAGTTAGTTGTGAATTCAAGTTAGATGTAATTGTAATAGTAATTTAACTATTATACAGTCTAACCTGGTTAATCTGGACTCGCCGGTTCTTAAAACCCTTGTCCGTATTAACTTTTCTGACTTATACCGTAAACCGTAATTTAAAAAATATGTGTTTTTTTCCGAATTAGGAAGTTTATTTTAAAATGAAGTCAATTTATAATGTTAAGGTCTGTTAACACACCACTAGTGTCAATTCTCATTAATTGCTTGACTAACCATGTATGAGCACTTTTTAACATCAGGCATTTCTAAATTCTCGCTACCTAATTGGTTAATTACGAGGAACGAGCTAGCCGTCACGAGCTTAATAAGCAGATGTAGGCGTGTCTAAGAGCAGTGAAGAATAACTGATTATGTCGAAAATTGAGATCAATACTCACGTTATAAAATATATTCCCATAGGAAATTTCATATTTCTCAAAAAAATTTTAATTAATAAAAGTTTCTCTTACGAAATTAAAAAATAATAAATGACGTCTCGTTACTCGCATATAAGTCTATATCTTAAATAAAGTAACCAATTGGGAAGTAAAGTGAGATTTAAAACTCTATATTTAAATGCTAGCATGACCTGAGTGTATTTATTTATTTATTTTAAATAATTTGAGGGTAGCCTTGGGAAGCACAGAATGGAACTAAGTCCTTCTTTTTAGCCCAACGAGTGTAAAAAACGAATAAAAATAAAATAAAAAAAAATTACAATAAAAACTAGTTTTAAAAAGAAACGAAATTAAACATCGTCTAAAATAGATTTGAATATTTGAAATAGTGATTTGAATTTTTCATTCGTGTTGTTTACTGTGAGTTGGGCTTGATATGACTCGAGATCTTGGATTAGTTGTTGATGATTTGCCCTTTTGGTTAGGAATTTGTACAAAAGCTTTTTTGATCTGATTTCTAATAAGTCTAGGTTGAGGGATTTGTGGATGGTAACAATTTTGGTTTTTAATGGGAAAAATTTGATGTGAATTTGAATTTGACACTTTGTTTTGAAGTTTTTGCATGTCAGATGTGATTTTTTGGGTTGAGCATAATAACGGGATGAAGGCATAGTCGAATTGCGAACGAATAAAGTTTTTGAAAATGATTTTACAAATTGACATCGAGTTTTTTAGCCTCAGACCTTTGATTCTGCGAATACGATTGATCTTGGACGACACCTTGGTGTTGATATTTTCGAATAGGTTCTTGAAGCACAATTTTGGATCGAATTGGATACCTAAAAAAATTGGAAAGGGCTCTAGAGGGATCGGTTGGTTGTCTATTTGTAATTTTAGTTTGTATTTGGATTCATAGTTTGCACGATGACCAGCAGTTGTAAAGACGGACTGGAATGTTTTGATTGTGTTGATACGAAGGCCCCATTGGCTACAGAAGGTTTGGATGCAGTGAATAGTGTGATTTAACTTCTGTTCAATTAATCGTAGTGATCTATTCGAATACCAAATGCACAGATCGTCCGCGAAAAGAGCTATTTGAATATCGTTTGGTATAATTTTTGTTATATCGCTGAAAAATAACGAAAAAAGAGTTGGTGAAAGACAGCTGCCTTGGGGTACACCACTCGTGATTCCAAATACGTTTGAGAGGTAGTTGTTGATTGAGACCACAAATTTCCTATTGGTGAGAAATTGCTTTATCCAGTTGAGCAAAAATTGGTTCAAGCCTAGTTTTTTGATTTTATGAAGGATGCCTTTGTGGGATGCCATGTCAAAAGCCTTTTCAAGGTCAAATAAAACCGCACCAGTGTACTCTTTTTTGTTAAAGTTTGTGATAATAGACTGACTCAACCGAAAGATATGGTCTTGTGTGCTCATGTTTTTCCTAAACCCGGACTGACAATGGGGTAGCAGTTGTTTTTCTTCGATCCATTTTTGTAGTTTGAGGTTAATTTTTTTTTCTAACAGTTTGGATAGACAACTGATTAGTGAGATGGGTCGGTATGAGTTGAGATCGTTCGGTGGTTTGTCTTTCTTTGGAATCATAATTATTTTAGAAATTTTGAATTCGGAGGGGATGTGACCAGTCTCTATTGAGGCGTTGTATAGGTCTAAAATACGTTTCAGGAAGGAGCTGGGGCAATTTTTTAGTATTTTATTATTTACCTTGTCAAGACCCGGTGCTGATTTTGGATTGGTTAGGGCTAGAGCCTTCATAAATTCTTGTCGATCGATTAAGGAGTCACGAAGATCTTTTTTTTCGTCACGAGGGCTGTTTGCGTGAGTACGGCTTGGATTGGGTATTTCGATTAGGGTAGATGGGTTAAAAATCGTTTCGAGTTTTGCTACAAATGCATTCGCAAGGTCTTTATCGTTCTTGAAGTAGTCTCCATTTTGATTTTTGATCTTAGCTGAGTTAATATTGGAGTTCTTTTTATTACAGCCTTGTTCGAATCTTTTCAAAGAGTCCCAGCATTTAGTTTCGTTCTGTTTGAAATTGGAGAGCTCGCTTAGTTCGAACTCCAAATTTGATTCTTTGATCCGAGAAATTTGTTTTTTAACGCGGTTGTTCAAAAGGTTAAAAAGCTTGTTGAGTTGTGGGGAGTTTGATTTTTGTTTTAATCGTTTGATATGGTGTTTGAGTTTGATTTGATCGACGAGGTGTTTTGGAATCGGTTTTGGGTTAACGGCTTTACAATTAAAGTGAATCGTTGTGGTGCATTTTTCAACGGTGGAGTTGATTAGGTAAGTAAGTTGGGAGAGTTCCATATCGATATCAGCTTCATTTTTTAGTTCTTTCGAAGGTTCGAGATTCGCTAAGGTTTGGTTGAACTTTTGCCAATTAATTTTTTTAATTTTAAATCTTTTTGGTTCCGAGTTAATGTTATTAAATGTAGTCATAGTTGGTTGATGATCGCTTATTTTGAAATCAAGAACTTGGTGTGAATCGAAATATTTGCGAATCGAATTGGAGCAAATGGACAAATCTGAGATGACCTGAGTGTACTTCTTGCTATTTTTCTCTCTTGGTAATAGCGCTTCACTATCTTTTTCTTCAGATCATAGCTCGGGTTCAAATTTAGTTCTCTTTAGAGTTGCTTTATTCTCTTAATGATTTATTTTATTTATTTCTCTCATTAACTTTCATTTTATTACAGATTGGTTTCATTTTTTCTTTACTATATACACTGCAAGTACTAAATGTAGGGATATAGCAATAAATATTGCGTGAATATTTGCAAAAAATCAATTTATTCAGCATGTAAAACGATTAAAAAAATCCGTTGTCCGAAAATTGAATGCCCGAATCGAAATTAAGCATAAACCTGTTTCGACTCTTTCGCAAATTAACATTTATAACCATCTGGAATCTGATTAGTTCAGCATCATACCTCTTTCTGAAGTAATTTGTAATTTTTTTTCCAAAAAAAATACGCTGATAAAGATTAAACAAAATTTGTTAATTATTAATTGAACCATATTTCTAGTTTGGTTATTCAAATTCTGCTTGATACAAAATAAAACTTTCAAAAATGAATAAAAAAATTTTAAATTATAAGAAAACAAAAACAATTCAAATATCCAATATCATATCTTATTTAATAAAAAAAATTGATATTTGTCAATGAAGTTTTATTTTTCGAGTACGCTCCGTTACGAAATTGATTTAAAAAAATATTGATTTATTCTTATCGAATGTATTGTGTGTATATGAAGTTTTATAATTTTTATGTAATTTTAAAGTTAATAACGAGAGATAGAATAATTATTCCATTTCTGGATTTTTATTAGAACTGTTTAAGTTAAAGTATTTTAGAAATTCTTTTATTTTTTTTTATTTTTTTATATTTGTCAAAAAATACATTTTTGTGGTGATAGAATTTTTTTCTTATCTAAATTATTTTAAGTTTTTATTGCAAATTAAATTAAATTAATTATTTAAAAAAAGTAAATAATTAAAATAAAAAATAAAAAAGTTAAGATTTCTGAAAAATAGATGCTAAATAAATACTAATAATTTAAACCAATTTCGATAGGAATCTTCTTTAACTCTAAAATAATTTCTTCGTTATTCAAAAAAAATAAAATGAAAAAATTTTGAAATTTAAAAAAGTGAAAAATTTTAACAATTCATTGATTATCTTTCATCAGATTGAATAACAAAAGTTTATTTCGTATTTATTTTTTTTTGATTTAAAAATTATAAAATTAAAAGTTATTAATTAAAATAATAATCGCCGAGAGGCGCTTTGCCATTTATTGCTTTTGCATTTATAATTTAAGAATTGAATCGAGCTTTGAAACCGGTGATTGTTTTGGCTAATATTGTTTCCTTGGTCAATTTATTGCATTATTATACAACTGAGTTCATCAAAAACTTCTTTCAGTTCTTCTAATATTGTTCTATTTTTATAATTTCTCTCATAATAATTATTTTTTTTAAATTAAAAAAAATAGGTTAATAGGACATCAATTTTTTAGCCTTTTCGAATAAATTTTAATATTTATACTGTTTATTTGACAACCTATTAACGACTTTTATTGCTGGAATGACATTGACATTTATCTAAATCACCATGTAAATTATAAAAAAATAAAAGAAATTTTCAAACAAGAAAAAAAAAACTGCTCTATTACTATTAACTGAATGTATGTACTCCAATATTTCGACTAACATAAAATCAGTGAAAATCATTTTTACAAAGAATTCATTTCATTCGAATTTAAAAACTATAATAAACTCATTTAAATCAAGGATTTTATCGATTTTAAGTTTAATTTATTTTAATTATTAAAAAAGAAAATTTTACAGTAAAATGGTAACCTGACTTGGCTAAAATTTATTCAAAATAACTTTATGAATAATGATTTTAGGAAGATCCATCATTAGATAGACATTTTAAAGGTCATAAGGATGCAGTTACTTCTCTCGATTTTAGCCCAAACACAAAGCAATTGGGTAAGCTTTTTTTTAAAGATAAAACAATTATTCAAATTTCAGCTACCAATTAAGCATCTGGATCTCTTGATTCTTGTCTGATGGTTTGGAATTTCAAACCACAAACAAGAGCTTATCGATATGTTGGACATAAGGTAATTATAGACAGTAAAATATTGAAGATTTTTTATAATATTGTTAAAGGATGGTATTTTAGCAGTTTGCTTTGCTCCATCTGGTCAATTGGTAGCATCAGGTTCGAGAGATAAAACTGTGCGACTATGGATTCCGGGAGCGTATGAATTTAAAAAAAGCTATTATTTAAAATACAAATTAAGCTCATTTTTATTTATCAAAGGAAAGGAGAATCTACAGTATTCACTGCTCATACAGCATCAGTTAGATCCGTGGATTTTTCTTCAGATAGTCAGTACATTTTGACTTCTTCTGATGATAAAACAATTAAAGTAAATTAAATAAACGATTCTATTTTTAAATAAATTTGATAAAAAGTTGTGGTCTTTAAATCGTCAAAAATTCCAATTTTCATTAAACCAACATTCAAATTGGGTTAGATGTGCCAAGTAAGTCAAACTTTTTAATTTCAAAAAGCAACTATGAACCGATTCAAAATTGTATCAATTATGCGTTAAAGTAAATAAAATAAAGTTGGCATTGTTTATTTTTGGAAAAATAAACTTAATGATTTTTTTAACTTCTTAAATTGGTCCTATAAATCGGTTCAGGTGATACATTCAAAGTATAGCCCAAATCCAGAGTGTGCAAAAGCTTTACAAATTTACTTCAATATTCTTTAACGTAGAATTTTTCCATTTAACATTATGATCAATTTTTTAAACCCAAAATAAGTTTCTATTAATGAAAAAAAATATCGGTAATTAATAATTTGGTTTAGGTTAGCTAATTATCTGTAATAATGGAAATATAAAAATCATGCAATCAAATTTAAGATTAAAGCATAAATTTTTAGAGAATATTTGAGAAATTTTTAATTTAAACAATTATATTTATAATAAAAAAAAATAAATTATTCATTCAGTTTAGAAATGTTTCGTTTAGAAATTCATCATTTTAATTTATATTTATTAAAGGTTTTCTGATGACGCACGTTTAATCGTAAGTTCATCTGATGACAAAACAATTAAACTATGGGATAGAAACTCAAAAGAATGTATTCACACTTTCAGCGAGTATACTGGATTTGTGAACAGTGTTGCGTTTCATCCAAGCAGCACATTTATTGCAGCAGGATCAACTGATTCTACAGTTAAAATCTGGGACATTCGTACCAATAAACTAATTCAACATTACACAAGTCACACGCAAGCAATAAATTCAATTTCTTTTCACCCATGCGGAAATTACCTACTCACAGCATCTAACGATTCAACGCTCAAAGTTTTTGATCTTTTGGAAGGAAAAATCTTCTATACTCTACATGGTCATCAAGTAATCAATAAAAATAATAATAATAATTAATTAAATATGAATAACAAAACTATAAAAATAGGGATCAGCTCTTGCTGTTGCATTCTCTAAAGGAGGTGATTATTTTGCTTCAGCTGGATCAGACGAGCAAGTAATGGTATGGAAAACAAATTTTGATCAAGTGCCTTATCAAGACTTGATAGATACCCGAAGTCAAAATGTGTCAATTCAATCTTCCAATCAAAATATTATATCCAATAATTATCATAGAAATTCATTAGGAAATAACCCGCCGAATGGTAATAATAATATCATTCACGCTCGCACAACTCATAGTTCCGCATCTTTATCGTCATCCTCTTCATGTTCGCAAAGAGATCAATCGCCTTTAACCATACCTTTAAATGAGTCAAATTTGAATGAAAGTGGCTCAGTCGATTTAGATCCAACTACAGCTGCACTGGTTTCTGCCACAGCGGCTCCAAAGCACTTTTTCACTCAAAATCGACCAAAGCCATCTAAAAACTTAGCAAATACAAATCCTCCCGTAGTTACAAATGGAAGCAACATAAGTAATTCGAGTGAGAAAAGTTCTGGTTCTTTTTCTAGTAATGGATCTATATTAAAGAAACTAACAAATGATACTGAATCGACTAGATCAAATATTCAGTTAAATGGTATATCAAATACTTTAGAGCACATAGTGCAACAATTAGACATCTTGACTCAAGTAAACATTTTTTCAAATTCAAAATAAACAAATTTTTTTTATTTTACTATTTAATTAAAGACTGTTGGCGTATTGGAGCAAAGATTAAATTTAACTGAAAACAAATTACAAGATATAGTAGAAAACAGTAGTCAAAATTCAGTAGCCACTGCATTAATTAAAAATAACTCATCTAATAAAAAAACCAAAATGGGTGCTTCAATAGGATCAGGGTTTAGAGATTAATTAAATTCACCATTTTAAAAATCAACAAATTAAAATTCAATTCAAAACATTAAAATTCTATATTCTTAGCTTTTAAAATTAAAAACTAACAATCATTTGAGTCAAAAATTCTAAATCACATTTAGATGTAATTTAAAAAAATTTAATTCCAAAAGGCCAAATTAAACTTTTTATTTAGATATTTAATAAAATTTTTTTTCTAGTTTTAAAATTTTATTTTTTGACATTTATTTCAAGAATTAATTAATCTTGTAAATATTATAATTAAAAATAATTATGTGTTATTTTATTTAGTGACTAAAAAAATTAAGATAAATTTTATAGCATATTCGTTTTTATCGGGATTTCTTGCTTGCTTAGTGTCACTTTTGATTAAATTTGCGTTAAATATTGACAATACTTTACCATACACTTTAATTAGTTTGAAATTAGTATTTCAAATTGTATTCATGATATTGAGCTTAATATCTAATTGTTTTATGTGGTTATTCTTTTCAAAAAGTTTAGAGACAAGTTCAACTTCACTATATTCGACTTCTTTGAACAAATTTTGCAATTTCATATTTTCAGCAATATTTGGATATTTTTTATTAAACGAAAATTTACAATTTTTACATTGGTTATCTGGTCTCGCAATATTGTTTATTGGTATTTTTTTACTTGGTCAACAAGACGAATTAAGAAAAAATGCAAAAGACAAAATATCAAAAAGTGAATAAAAATGAAAATGAAATCATAATTGATGCCATAGATCCAACCAAAACCGAAAATAAAGCTTTTGATTTTAGTTCAATTTATGATTACAAATCAATTTACAGTTATAATAAACCAAATACATTTCTTAAATATAATAGTTTAAATTTGGAGCAATGTAAATTTTAAACTTATTTATTTCTTGGATTAATAAACTAATTTATTTTAGCAAATATAAGTTCAAAAAAACAAGAAAATTTAATCAATTTCGTAATTATGGGAATGTGCTATTTAATTTTTTTTATTTTCCTGCCATTTTCACTTATCTTCTGTCTAAAGGTATGAATTTTTTTGATTGATTTATTTTATAATTATCAATATTTCATCAGAAAGTAAAACAAAATGAAAATATGGTGGTTTATAGACTTGGTCGATTGATTTATCCAGCACATCAACCAGGATATTATTTATTATTTCCATTTATTGACTGCTACAAACGTCACAATATAGTTCAAAAAGAATTGTGCATTCCAAATTTACAAGTAATAATCAATAAACAAAATCTTAAATTTTTATAAACTAAAACTTCCTACATAAAGATAATTACTCTTGAAACTTCAATAATTGACATATCAACAGTGATACGCTATAAAATAGAAGATATAATCAAAATGACAAATTCTCTTCAAGATTGGAACACATTATTGCGTTCTATTAGCAGAGGAATTTTAACAAGTATTGCTTCGAAAAAAGACATCAATCAAATTGAAAGTGACAAAGTAAATTTTACAATAGAATTTAAAGTAACTAATTTTTTTTTTTTTAAATTAAAACATCAATATTTAAATTTTAGAATGTTTTGAATGAAACAGTTAAAAAATGGGGAATTAAAATAATTGATACTGAAATGTATTAAAATTAGATATTTACCAATTAAAAGAATTTAAAAATATATAATTTAAGCTTAATAAATGGTGTTTTTAAAAATGAAAATTCTGATGGTGAAGATCCTGCCTTGAAAACATTATCAATGGTTTTCAAGAGCCTATTTAGCTCAACATCAAATTCAAAAAGTGATACAAAAACTGAAACATCAGATTCCTTTACACAAGGTTCAGATTTCATATCTTTAGTTCAAGGTATGATGCAATTAGTAAATCCACAGATAGAACAACATGAAATAGCTAAACCTGCGTCTGAAAAAGAAGCTTTTTCACAAGCAGATCACTTTTCACAATATAAACCTTTTCAATTATTAAAAATCATTGAACCATTAATAACAAAAAATTTAGTAAAAGAAATGAATGCTGTTTATGAATTTCACATAATCAGAGACTCCAAAGATCCAAAAAAAGAAAATAAATGCGAAGTATTTCATTTAGATGTCAAAAATAATGTCAAAACTCGAGTCTCTATTGGAGTATGTTTATTTTCAAAAGCTGATTGTGTAATAAAATTATCTGAAGAATCATTAAATGATTTACTCAATGAGAATTTGAAGCCGTTTGCAGCTTATTTATCTGGAAAAATAGATATCGAAGGTGATTTAAATGATGTTTTAAAACTAAAACAACTCATTAAATTGATACCTACAAATTTACGAAATGTTTAAAAAAATATTTTTATTTATATAAACCAGATATTTTGAAAAAACAAATTATTTTTTAATAAAATATATGTTTTAAATAGTTTTTATTAATTAAAAAAAGTATTTATTAAATATCATTATATATTTTTTTAAAATAATTATGAGAAAATAAATTTAAAAAACCAAAAAATTTATTACATTTGTTATAATCCTGTAAAAATCAATAAGTTTCTTCCGGATCTGCTAGGATATGGTGGTTCGCGGTTTTAACATAAATATTGAATAACTAAAAAATAACAATAACTTTATAAATAAAATGGCCACTTCTAGCCAGAACAAATAATAAAGAAAATGGAGAAAAGAAAAGAAAACAAATTATTTCAAAGTTTCTTCTTCTAATCGCAGATGTCCAATATTTTACACAATGTGAAGTACTAACGACTTACTTAGCACATAGTGTGCACTGTGAAACAAAAGACATCTAAGTTGGCTAGAGTTAGTGTTGTAGTTATATTGAGAAATAAAACATTCCTTCCCCCCTAAAAAAAGATAAATGAAAAAATACAAAAAACAAAACTAAAAGAATTAAAACAAAAATACTAATTTTGCATTTTTATTTACATATTTACTTATTCAAAATATTTACATATTTACACATTTATATACAAATTTATTTACATATTTACAAAAACAATAAAAATATTTTATCTAAATCTGTTGTATCAAAAAAAGATACAACTTTAGTTACTAGGCTTTTGAGATTTTTTAATAAAATAGAGATCTTTCAGATTATATGCTCGTAACTGTCCGTTATACTTATTTCATCTAAATGTTAATTTTTTTAATATACATATTTTAAATTATTAAAATTAAAAGAAAAATTTTTGAAAAAAATATAAATATTTATTTTTAGAAAATTTATTTATAGAAATTTAATTTTTTTTTCATTTAACGCCACAACACTCCATAATTTAATATTATATTTTTATATTTACATTCAATTCAATTTTTTTTTACATTTTATTTTAATTTTGAATAGATTTATATTTTAATTTAGTTTGTTTGTTTAAATTATTCAACCTTTTTTCTTCTGTAATTCGGGAAGGAAAAGAATCACTTTAAGCAATCATTTGAAATCGAGAATAAGGAAATGGTTTTATTAAAAAATCCGTTAATTTTTTAAATCTTGAGAGTTGTACAAATGTTGTTCCTAAATGTCTTTCAGATTTCCCTAAATCAATTTTATATTATTGCATTTAATTTTTATGACTTGGTTTTTAATTAAATAATTAAATTATAAACCTTTTTTTTCCATAGATTTGAAATAATGGTAGTTACACAACCTTAATATGATATTAGGTTCGTTACTGAAACATGGTTCAATCAAGAATCGGTAGTTAATATCGATGGGTACGATTGTTTCAGACGAGATCGTAGTGACAAAAAAGGTGGAGGGGTCTGTATATATACAAGAAGCTCTGAGACACTCAGCTTTAGGGAAACCAATTATGACCAACTTAACTCGAGTAGTATTGAACAAGTATGGTGCGTGGCTGATACGGGTGGGGAGTCTATTCTTCTTGGGTGTATTTACCGTCCAAAAATAATAAAAGATAATAAAGGGGTAACATTAAGTCTAGAGGAACATAAAAAGAGGGATCTGGGTATAAATGAATCTATAAGGTTGGCAAATAAACTAGTTAAAAGGGGTTTATTCCAAGGGGTAATTTTAGCAGGGGATTTTAATTATGGGGAATTAACGTGGAACGAAAGTTTGGAGCCGGAAATTTTAACTGAAACTGAAGCATCGGATTGTTTTTTGGATTGTTTGACCGAGTGTTTTCTGGTTCAGAATGTCTTTTTTAAGACTTTTCAACATGATGAAACGCGACTTACTAATTTATTGGATCTCGTCATAACTGAATCGAAAGAAAGAATATATGAATTGAAACCAGTCCCAATCCTGGGGGGGCAGGATCATGGTCATTTGTGTTTAAGTTGGAAATATGGTTTGAAGGTTTCGGTCGATTCTAGAAATAAATTTAGGAAAACAATATTGGATTTTAAACATGGTGATTACGTTGGTATGAAAATATTTTTCGGTAGCATAAAGTGGGTTGAAATTTTTGAAGAAATGAATGTTGGAGTTTGTTTTAAAAAGTTTGTGAGCATCTATAATGAGGCATGTGATAAGTTTATTCCGAACATAAGGGTCAATCCAAACCATAAACCAAAACCACCTTGGTTAACTAAGGAAATCAGAGAAATGATGAGGCGAAAAAGTGACATGTGGCATCGATTTGTTAGTGGAGGAAGGAGGAATGAGGAATTACATGAGGAGTACAAGGTACAATGTAAATTGGTTAAGTCATCTATATCTAGTAGCATTTCTAGTTTCGAGCTTGAATTGGCAAAAAATTCGGTTAAAAATCCAAAAGGTCTTTTTACATACATAAATAAAAAACAAAAAATGAAGGAATCTATAAGATCCTTGAATGATTGCAGTGGGACGAGCACCACGGATAAGTCTGAAATGGCTGAAATTCTTAGTTGTCAATTTGAATCGGTATTTTCTTTGGATGATGGTAATGAACCCATATTTGAAAACAGGACTAAGCATTTGTGTTCCGAAGAAGGTATTATTTGTCGATCTGATTTATTATCCAGATTAAACCGTCTAGATTGTAGTAAAGCGCCGGGTAGGGATAAAGTGTCCCAACATATTTTGAAGAATTGTTCTGTAGAGATATCAGAGGCCTTGGAAATCATTTTTAATAAATCACTGAATGAGGGAGAAATCCCAGATGAATGGAGGGAAGCCAACGTTACTCCGATTTTTAAGAAGGGTAGTAAACTTTCCGCATCTAATTATAGGCCTGTCTCGTTGACCTCAATTTGTTCTAAGATAATGGAAGGTATTATGAGGGATCGAATTACAAGTCATCTAAATAAGCATAATTTGATATCTCCGAGTCAGCATGGATTCGTTCTTAAAAAATCTTGTGTCACAAACCTCTTAGAATGTCAGAATGTAGTCTCAGGGCTTTTGAGAGATAATAAATCGGTGGATGTATTGTACACGGATTTTGAGAAGGCATTTGACAAAGTCTAGCATAAAAAGTTAATCATAAAGTTGTACGGGTATGGGATCAGAGGCAAGTTATTGGAGTGGGTTAATAATTTTTTAAAAAACCGGAGACAACGAGTTGTGATGGGGGACATTGAATCAGAGTGGAGAAATATTCTAAGTGGTGTACCGCAAGGATCGGTACTAGGACCATTACTTTTTGTGATCTACATTAATGACTTGCCTGATGGATTGGATAGTATTTTTAAAATGTATGCAGATGACAGTAAAGTTATTGCAGAATCCGGTTCTAAATTGCAAGATGACATTGTAAAAATTAAAGAATGGTGCGATAGGTGGTCCATGTGTCTAAATAGCAGTAAATGCAAAGTAATGCATTTTGGGAGGGGGAACCCGGGGAAGGAATATTATATAGGTAGTGGGGATGAGAGGGTGATACTTGAGAAGACAGAGGCGGAAAAAGACTTGGGGGTAATTATATGTAACGATGGGAAGAACAATAGACAGGCAGTAAAGGCAATAAACCGGGCAAATTCAGAACTGGGGAGGTTGAGGAAAACATTCCAATTTTTTAATATAAAATTATTTAAGATTCTATACCCAACCTTTATAAGGCCACACTTGGAATTTGCGGCATCTGTGTGGAATAATTTCTCAAAGGAAAATATAAAAAAGATAGAGGGGATTCAAAAACGAGCAACAAAAATGGTCATTGAACTGAGAGCTCTAAGTTATGAGGACAGACTAAAAGAGTTGGGTCTGACGACTTTAGAGGTAAGAAGGAAAAGGGGTGACCTTATCCAACTATATAAAATAAAAAATGGGGTTGAGGAGGTGGATATAGACATAGGGGGAGGTAATCAAGGGGGTTACCAAGGGAGGAGACATAACCAACAAATTACCAGGGAAGTGATGGGAAATGTGCCCATGAGGAATTACTCTTTGCCAAATCGAAACGCAACTACTTGGAATCAACTACCCTCAGATATAGTAGAGGCTGATAATGTGAGCATTTTCAAATCCAGGATTGACAGACACATTAGATTGGAGTCTTTGAGGAGATCTGTTTACAGAGTCTGAACTCGAGTTTAAACTTTAATGATCGTAACTAAAGGTTACGAGCTGATAAAGTGTAGCCTTATGAACTACACTCGCACATTACTGTGTTACAGCTATTACCACTAAGCAACAATAATCGAATTTTCTAAATTATTAAAATGAGAAGTAGCAATGCACTGGGCTTTGTTTGATGAATTAATAGCTCTTATTTCAGTAATTGGCTATTTTTTTTTTTTTGCTCTTAATTTATTTTATCAACAGAATCATTATCGTTGAATATTGATAAATGATTTTCAAAACCAATTAATTTCTCAGCGGTTGGATTTCGAGTTTGTAATAACTTCCAATCATCTAAAGTTGATGTTCCATCTCTAAGTCGTGGTAATAGATCAATAAATTGGGCTTGTTTTGCATCGTTGTCAAGATTTTGTTGTCTCATTACAGCTTCTAAGGTTATTACTTTTTTAAATTGTTGATTAGCTATAAAGCCTATCTGTGAATTATTATTTTCTAATCTAATGTCATATAAATGAGATTGACCAACTGTTAATAGTTGACCAGGATCACCAATTAACATAACTGAAATGCCACCTAGTAATTGATCATTATTTTTAGCTTGACGTAATCTTCTATCAATTTTACCAAACATTATTTGACCAAGTAGAGAAAATTCGTCTTTTATTTATAAATCAATTTTTTCAAAATCAGATTGTAATTGAGCTAATTGTTCATTCTCAAGACAAGATTGATAAATGTTTCTTATGCACTTTTAACAACAGGTATTGTCAATAAACTGTGCAATGTGTCGCCTTTTTAATTAAAGGTATAGTAATATAAATTTAATTTAAAAAAAATAAGAGTTTGAACCTTTGATGATAAATGCTGCTTTTGCAGTAGGACATGCTCTTTTCATTTGACCAGTTTTTAGTTTAGATATAGCAGAAACCGTGAAAGATTTTCCTGTACCAGCTGTACCAAGTAAAATTATAAGCATTTGTTTTAGTTCTTCATCTGTATTTTTTCTCTAAAAATTTGCAAATTGTAATTAAGATTAATTAAACATTCGATCTCGTTTTGTATTTTAATTTTGGCATGGTATTTGCACAAGAAATCAATGGTGTTTGAATATATTCTTCTGTTTCTTCAAATTCATCGTCATTATTAATATCATAATTTCGATTAATTTTATTATCAGCAATTCCGTGAGTAAACCTTAATTTTTTTATATTTTAATCTAATATTAATTTAAGTAATTATATTTTATAAATTATTGCTTCATTGTTTCAATTATTTCAGGTGTTGTTTTTATAATTAATTATTCAAAAAGAGGAATACAGGATTTGCATTGAAAATTTGCCCCTGTTTTATTTTTGATTAGATCACTCAAATTTTTTTATTTTTATCAATAAAGATACCTTTTTTAAACTGTATTCAGAATATTTTAAATATTTTTTAAATTTTTGTTCCAAAGTTTATCAATTTGGAAAATAAAATATTTTTCATTGACAAATCTAACTTAACAATAAATTATTTTTTAATATTAATGTTGAATGAAACTAAGTGACAAATTTTCTACATTACTTTAGTTTTCATATCATTAAAAAAGATGTCTTTTTTTTCAGGGATCAAGTATTTAGTATTAATTAAGAAAAAATGACACTCTGTCCAACATAATGGATCAAGAGACTCAAATAAAATTCAACTAATAACACTCTTGATTCGACTTTTTGAATTCGGTTATATATATGTTGGAGCTGAATAATTCTATTACATTGGTAGTCAGATTGGTGAAAGAATATGGAGAGGATTCCGAACCAAGACATATTGACATACTCTTAATTCAATATTTTTTTAAATTTAAACTTTTTCAATTTTTATCTTTTTATTTTATTTTAATATTTTCTTCTCAGTTTTGATTTGCTTTTTATCTGAAAAAGCTTTAGCTCGACATATCAAAACAAAAAAAATAAATAATTTAATTCAATTTTTAATTAGCTAAAATTATATAATATCTCAAGCTATTCTTTTTCGATTCATTTTTTTTTCTTTACTTTTTCGATTCATTTTTTTTTCTTTACTTCTTCGATTCATTTTTATTTTTTGCTATACTTTTAATATTCATTCTTTTTTTGTGCTATACTTTTTCGATTCATCAATTTTTATTTCTAAGGAAAAAATAGTTAAATAAAAATCAAACATCTCTTTAAATAGGTAATAAAAATGGTCATATAAAGATATGTTCTAATTTTTGTTTTTTTTAGTTTGTCAATTTTTACATAAATGTTTTCTAAATCAAGACTTGTCAAAATTGAGGAAAAGAAATCAGAAAAAGTTAGACTCAACTAATGATCGACGTTTTTAATTAAAAGACCTAAATTTTTTAAGACTTGAATTTCAAAAAATTTTCAGGTGACACAATATTAAGTTACTCAAAAAAGATTGTGAAACTGTTCTATAATAATCGAATTCTAGAATAAATTGGTTAAAAAATTAGTGTAATTTTAGTAAGAAAAATATTAACTTTTCTTAAATGTTTTGCAGGATTTTTATGAACAAAACATTTTATCAGGAAAATTTATTTATTGATATATTTTTGTTTTTGTGCTTGACTTTTACGATTCATTTTTATTGTTTGCTACACTTTTACTATTCATTTTTTTTTTGCGCTACTATAATATACTTTTTCGATTCAATAATATATATTTTTAAGAAAAAATTAGTTAAATTGTGAAGATTTAATTAATCAGTATGTTGTAGAAGATCAACTCGAAACTGTGTTGGATCGAAAAACTGTTTCTTAAAAAAAGTACTCACTAAAAATCAAACATGTTGCATCAAAATGAATATTTATATTGTATTGTTTTAAAACAAAAATTTTTAACATTCATATTTCTTGAATAAAGCAAAGAAATAACTATTGAAAAGGATCTTTTTTTTTAATTTAATTATAATTATGTTTTTTTTTTGAATGACTCAATTTAAAGAGTCATTTTTGCATTGTTAAGTTTCTGAAATGACTTTTAAAAAAAATTTTTTTTTTGTCAGTTATTCAAATTTTTTTTTCAAATAATAATTTTTAAAAGTATTGTCACAATATCATTAAGTTTCTGTTTGTCTAGAAGTATCCTGTGAAATCAATACATTTAGTGAATGAATTTTTATTCAAATTAAAAAAAAATAAAGTTTTTTTAAGAAAAAGGTTGATTATCTTAAAAGTTTAAAAAAAAATCTAGACTTGTCCAAATTCAGGAAAAAAAAACGATAAAATATTGCTTTGACAAGAAATTAATAGGAAAAATATTAACTTTTCTTTAAAATTTTGCAGGATTATTTTTAAACATTTTATGAAATATTTTATCCGGAACGATTTGTTGTGCAGATGATAATTTTTTTTTGTTTTGTGTATTGTTTTCTTTTTTCTGTTCATGTATTTTGATTTATTTAAAACTTGCTATAAGTAGTTTTTAACTTTTCAAAATAAAAAACTAAGTAAATTGAACACTAAAAAATTTTATAAAATTTTTTACGGAAATCTGAGACCTACAAATTAACCTTCAACTATTGCAAGAATTTCCTGAAAATAAAAATGAAAGTTTGTCAAAGTCAAGACTTAACTAAGATTTTAAATTTTATTTTTTCTTCAAAATAAATTACAACTTAGAAATAAGACTCTTTTTTGTTTGTTATATTTTTTGGAAAGAAATTGATCAATTAAGAATATAAATAAATTAACTAACTTTAAAAAATCATTTTTTTTAGACATTTATATCTTTTCATTGGACTAAGATGCTTTTTTGTAAAATTATGCTATATTTCAATTTTTTCAAAAATGATCCTTAAAATTCAAAATCAAAATCTTGTAAAAAAATAAATACTTTTTCTATTAATCTGTATGATTCTTTATCAAAACTTTCGGTTTCGATCTCATCTAAAATAAATTTTTTTTAAAAAAAAAAAATTTCAAATTTGAACCTAATTATAATAAATTATTCGGCAACCGCAACATCTATTTCAATGACAACTGAACTGGACCTTCCGAAAGACATCCTCGATCTGGAGGACTGGTCGGCACTAGGGCAAGGAACTAGCAAAGTTGCAGACTACGACAAAATTAAGATGCACAATTATATTCGCTCGCTCTGCTCAACAGTCAAAAAACAGAATGTAGAGATAACTGACCTACAGAAGAAAGTACAGACCCTTGAACTACAGCAACAGCAACAGCAACAGGAAGTCGATAAGTCCCCAGCGCTCCAAACTTGGAGTATGATGGTCTCAGGGAAAAAGCAAAGTGAACAACAGCAAGTCTTCATAGCAAGCGTCAAAAAGGATCTGAGAGACGCGGAAAGAATCGAGAACAACATCATCATCTCGGGTGCTGGTGCAGGCAACTCAGACGACCAGGATACAGCCAAGGTTAACGAGGTTCTTCAAGTCCTGAAATTAGATAGGGAAACCCACGTTAAAAGCGAGAGACGCATCAAGACCAATAGGACAACTAGATTAAACAAACCTATTGACATGATCGTGGTAGAGTTCAAGAACGAGACAGCAAAGAACACCGCCCTTCGTGGGGCGAAAACACTCAGAAACACCCCTGAATTCAATCAGATCTATATCAACCCAGACAAGACCCCGAGTGAGAGAGCACTAGAGGCTTCACTTAGAACACTACGAGACGAAAGGAACAAGCTACCCACGGAGGTCAAGCCTGATACTTAAGGGAGGCACCGATATGGCATTAAACCCACTGGTCACGCTAAAGCTGGCAAGAAGTATTACTGGGGCATTCGATGGAACGAGCTCCGGGAAATCTTCCTTGAGTATAAACAAACGTATCGCTGGTAATCGTCTGAGTTCTTTAAATTGTTTCTATACTAACGCCACTTCTCTTATCAACAAATGGAGCGACCTCAACTCTCTCATACTCGTCCTCAACTCACCCCACATCATCCTTATCACCGAAACCTGTTTCAACACGCTTAGCATCTGCAAACTGGATAACTATGACCTTTTCTGCAAGAACAGAGAAGCAGTCAGAGGTGGTGGTGTTGCAATTTACGTGCGCAGCGAACTGGAGAGCTTTGAAGTCAGTGATGAAACCTTGTCTAACACTAGGAGCGAGCAAGTGTGGTGCTACGTTAAAGTCAACGACGAGTCGATCCTGGTCGGATGTGTCTATAGGCACCCGCTAGCCGATGGTGGTATCAGTCATGAAATTAGTAAGTCCATTGGTTATGCGAGTCACCTGTGCAAAGCCGATTCGTCTAAGCATCTCTTAGTTGCCGGTGACTTTAACTTTCATGATGATGGCTATTGCAACAACAAAGGTCGCCCTTCGAGCCTTGAATTTCTGAACGCGTTGAGTAAGAACTTCCTCACCCAGCATGATCTAGAGCTAACATTTAAGAGCAATATCCTTGATTTAATTTTCACGGACGACCCTGGCCGAATTTTCACCATTATTAACGGCCCACCCCTCGGCTACACAGACAAAGACTGCCTTCACGCCACTCTCTCCTGGAACAACAGCCTGCGTTCGCAAATCCGCAGCCCCTTAGAAACAACACCACGCTTGGTCTATCAACGTGGTAACTATGAGCTCTTTAACAAGCACGTTCTCGACTGTACCAAGCTGCTGGACAGCGACACCAGCGCAGCGTTCAATCAATTCGTAACAACATACAGTACTGCCTCCGCCCTGGCTATACCAACCTGTGTGCCCCGAGCAAGGAATCGTCCTAATCCAAAGTGGTTCAACGCCAATATCAAGCAGCTCACCAAGAAAAAATACATACTCCACTGCCGGATTAGGTCAGCACCCCGCAACTCTAAGCTTAAAGCTCTCTATTACACGGTGTGCAAACAAGTCAAGACTGCAGTTCGCAACGCAATCTTTAAGTACGAAGCATCGATTGTCAGGGCCTGTAAGAGTCAGCCTAAGCTGCTTTATAACTACATTAACAGCCATGAGGAAGTCAGTTGTCACAAATCTTCTAGAGACGGTGGACAGCATTAGTGATGGCATCGACAACGGGTTTCATGTCCTCGTAGTGTTCCTCGACTTCGCCAAAGCCTTCGACCGAGTTTGTCACTCCCCTCTCAGAATCAAGTTGATCAAATATGGCTTCTGTCCTAGAATAATTGATTCGGTCAGCGACTTCTTGTCCGATAGACAGCAGCTCGTAGTGATTGGGAAGCACAAGGCGGACTGGATTGATGTGACAAGTGGTGTCCCCCAAGGCAGTGTTCTAGAGCCTCTCCTCTTTATCATCTACATTAACGACATGCCTGAAGTGGTAAGCCATCTTGTTAAGTTATTTGCGGATGACAGTAAGCTTATCGCCACAGTTCGAAATAACAACGACCTCTCAATTCTTCAGAACGACCTCAACGCACTCATAGAATGGTCGATCACATGGCGCATGCTCTTTAACGTCGACAAATGTAAGGTGATGGACTTCAGCAGAACCAACGGTAATCAAATCAATTCGGAACTTGTCTTGGGTGATTCCAAAGGAAGCAGCACCCTGAAATATGTCGAAACCGAAAAAGACCTCGGAGTCACCCTCTCACGTAACCTGAAATTCTCCACCCACATTAGAATCCAGGCTAACAAGGCAACCGCCATCCTCGGACAGCTAAAGAGAACATTCAGGTACTGGACCATCGATACGTGCAGGATCCTCTACTGTGACTTCGTCAGACCACACCTTGAGTACGCTGCAGCAGTCTGGTCTACTCACAGCAAAAAAGGACATCAAAATACTCGAATCTGTGTAACGGAGGGCCACCAAGCTAGTGAGCAGATACAAGAACTGGAGCTTTGCTGATCCCCTCGCTGTATTAGGACTCACGACACTGTAGGAGCGTCGTGTGAGAGGAGACATGATCCAACTGTTCAAATTCTACCGCGGTTTCAACGCTGTATGCTGGGTGAATCCTATGGAACACTGCAACTCTCTCTCGCAAGCAGGACCAGCTGGTAATATTAGGGGACACAGGAGAAGACTTTCTGGCCAAGTCACGACCAAATGTCAGCAGCGAGCAAACTTCACCAACAGGGTCATCAACGAGTGGAACGCTTTGTCCCCGCCAGTTACTGAATCGACCTCGGTTAACCAATTCAAGAACCACTACGATGCCTATAAGTCGGCCTGTACTTCATAACTGGTTAACGTCTAACCTTTCTTTATATACATAGTTGTAACTATATATTAGAAATTTCCTATCTTTATTTTAAATTGGTAATTTTATTTTCTGTAAAAATTTTTCTATTTATCTTTCTCTTTAATGTTCTTTATAATCTTATGTAATTCTGTAATTTTTTCTCAATCAAAAACAAAAAAAAAAAAAGGCTTTTTACCAATAAAATGAAAATCTCCACCGCTGTTGGACTGCGCATGCTAACTCCTAGTTCGGTTTGAGTCGGTTTGATTCGGTTTTGTTCAAAGAAAAAAGAAAGAAAAAAAAAAAAAAAAAAAAAAAAAAGGAAAAAAAGGAAAAGGAAAAAAGAAAAAAAAAACACAATGAATAATAATTACCAAAATTAAAAAATTAACATTTCAAAATAGAGATCCATTATTATATAAATACCATAGCGTAATTTAGTGTCTTCATACATTTAATTTAATTTGTTTTTTACTTAACTAACTACATGTTAAAAAAAAAAAAATAAAATAAATGCTGTAACACATGTAACAATCTTTTACAATTTAAGTCTTCTTAACTTTCATTTATTTAACTTTTTTTTTTTTTTTTTTAATCAATTGTACCTTTTTATGTAATTAATCATCTCTTAGTTTTTTATACTATTCAACCATTATTTAATTTATTTTTTATTTATTTCTTATTCATGACTAATTTTTTGAATTACTTTTAATCTACTTAATCACATTAATCTGTATAATCTCTCGTATTCGTCTTGCACCTCAGTTTCGTCTCTGTTACATACATTGTAGTTCTTTAATTTATCTCGCGATTTTTGCGCAATTAGCTACCATAGATGGCTTCCGAGTAAGCCATCTCCGCAAGCTCGCTTGCTGTAGCTTTTTATTATTATTATTATTATTATTATTATTACTTTTTACTGTATTCAAATTCAGGATTAAGACATTTCTGGAAAAGAAATTTTTTTATTTATTTGCTTTAATGAATCTTTGTGAGCATTTTGAGTTTAGATTCCAATAATTTTTTCCTTTAATAGCTACTGGTTTGTTAGATGAGAAGTTTCTATAGCTTCTCTAAATTTACTGTAAGATACTTTTTTTTGTTTTTTACAGATATCCCAGTCAAAAGTTTTTTAAATATTTTATATTGTTTCTTTAAATTTTTTTCTAAAATCTCTTTTAAAATTTTGAAGAAAAAATAGAGATATCTTAGAGATAAAAAAAATTCTATGAATAAAAAATCTTTTCCTTTACTCTTTAATTTTTGTAAAATGCTTAATCTGTTTACTTAATCAAAAAAATTCTTGGGGATTTTTTGAAGTTTCTTTACAGATACTTTAAAAAAATCTTGAGTGATTAACATATAAAAGAAAATTTTGAAATATTTCAGAAAATAGACAAATTTTAAAGCGTCTTTTTTCCCTATTTTTTAAATTGGTTTAAGTTTTATTATTGAGAATTTTGTCACAATAATTTTTGGACTGTTGTTCTGTCAATTCATCTAGATTCATTTTCGGAGTGGCAAAGTAAAACAAAGAATCTAAATAATATATCTTAATAACTTTTTTTCCAGAATATTTCATTGATGAGCAATTGTTAAGTCTTCTGCTTTTATACAGAGTTCTGTGTAAAATTTATTGGAAAAAATGATGTTGAAAATAGAACTAGCATTAAAAAAAATGACTAGAATATAAATGAATAAATTCAATTTAGACTGTATTTTTTTTATTTTTTATTTTTTTTTTTCCTTTGAACTTAATCAAATTTTATAAATTAAAGAGCTGGTGGTCCACTGATCTTCCCAGCCTGAATGAATAAATTTTCCGGTAAAAATTAATTTTGCTGTTAAAAAGAAAAATTATTAGAATAAAGAAATATAGGTCATTCCTGAATTCCTTTTGAGAAAATTTTTAAAAAAATTTCCATGAAAAAAAAAGCGTTTAAAAATGGCAAAAAAAATTTAAAATTTTTGCCCTGACTAATGACCGTTCACCAAAAAGTTGACGGTATTTTTATAGTTTTTATTGAATAAAGCAGCATGCTAATTTGCTTGTTTGGATTGTTAGCGGTTTCTTTTTTTATTGATAGGTACCACAGTTCACTTAATTATTTTCCTATTTTTCAAGATACAGTAAGATCTACTTTTTAGAATAAAATAATTAAATCATCATACGTGTTTTTATAAGGTCATAAGTTCAAAATTAAGATGATCCATGATCTTACATTCTAGCTTATTAACGCTTTTAAAAAAAAATAACCTAATTACTTTCAAATTTTAATTAATATAATAAGGAAAATTCTATTATTTTTTTCACAATTGCTAAAATGCTAAAAGTCAAATCCATGTGCGAGTTTATTTTTTTTATTTAGGACTTGGACTTCAATTTAATTTGTCTTGTCTTAAACTAGACCTCCAAAATAAATTGCTGGAACGGTAAAAAATTTATGTGGCCGTGATCATGACTGATCAATGCTCATTTTACCGTTCCACTTAATTATTTTGATGGCCTAGTTTAAGTCATAGTTACTAAAATTAAAGTCCAAGTTTGATCTTTGAGTTTATTAAAGACTTGTTACTCTTAAGCAACTCTTTGCTATGTTTAGATCATTTCTTCTCATCTAATACACCAATTCCCCAAAAAGAAAGCTTCACACCTAGGATTTTTCTTTTAATTTGTTTAAATAGCTAATAAAAGAAAAAATTATTCGGATCCTGACCAAATATACTCACATAGATTCAATTAGGCAAATGGAGTAAAAAAAGTTTTTTTTTCTGCATGTCTTTAATGCAGACTTGTTTTTAAGTCACAGTTTTAAGTCTAAGTCACAAAATTTTAAGTTAAAGTAATGACTTGACTTAAAGTTTTTTTTTTACGTCAAGTAAATGACATAAAATTTTTATTTTTTTTTGACAAATTCATCAAATAAATTATTCTGAATTTCGATTTTCGTAAAGTAATTGTTCTAGGAAAATTATATTTAATTGAAGATCACAAAAATTTCTACCTACTGTAAAAATTAATTCTCAACTACTGTAAAAATATTTTTTCCAGTCATTTAACATTGCTTAACATGGTCTTGAGATTTTTATTCCATTCAATGAATGTGAAGACTATAATGCTAAAATTGAAAGAAAAGAAATGAAATATGGCAAATCAATATGCATTAGACAACTATAGAGAATATAAATTTTATGATATAAAGCCTGATCTATCAAATTTAAATAAAAATTTAATCTAATTTCTTCATATTTTTGTCAAAAAAAAAAAAAAATTTAAGGCATTGACTTGACTTAAAGAAAAAAAAATTAAGTCATTGACTTAACTTGACTTAACACTAGAAGCACTAAAATTTTTAACTACTAGAAGCACCAAAACGAGTCATTTTGACTCGTTTTAGTCGAGTCTAATGTATAAAAATTTATTATTCGGATAAAACAATTCAATACTTAATTTTAATTGAGCGAAAATACAAATTTGGCTAAAAAAAGTATCTGGCAGAAATTTAATCTTCTAATGAATTCATTTCTTTTTAAGCCAATTCTTCGTCTTTCATGTAAAATACGCAAACTATAATTTTTTTTATTTTTCAAAATTTGCTTATCTTCGTTCAAGTATTAAGATTTGAGTCAGTTTTTTAAAGATTTGTATACTTTTTATTAATATTTTATGACTCATCCATTGATTTTGTAAATAAAGTCAAAATTTTAATTAAAAAACGAGTCAAAATGACTCGTTTTGGTGCTTCTAGTAGTATATACTTGATTATGTACAAAAGATTTTTTTTTATTTGAATTTAGTTAATAAAGATAATTTAGTTAATTATTCTTATTATTATGCTGAGAAAAATAAATTTTGCTCAAATAGAAAAAATCGACTTAGATTTTAGCGGCCAAAAATCGAAAAAGAGCCATTTTGACTCGTTGGTGCTTCTGGTGTTAAGACTTGTGGCTAAAAAACAAAACTGCTTTAATCTTGAATTTGAATAAAATTAAAGAGATCTAAACCAGAGACTTTGATAAAGAAAAATAAAAATTAATAGAAAAAGCACTTACTTCTACAAAATTATATCATCAATTTTAAGGATTATTTTTGAAAAAAGCAAAATTTTACGGAAAAACATTTTTGTCCATAAGTTTCTTTAAAAAACTAGCAAAATTTCATTTTTATTTACAATTTTTTTTGGAAAATCTGGCTTTGGGTTGGTAGTTTTTAACTCTAGATTATCTTTTTTTTTAAAGAGATTATTATTAAAAAGCTTTTTAAAGAATTATTAAAGATTCTACAAAATTCCTTTAAAAAAATTTGACTAGGATATTTGTAAAGAATTCTTTTATCTAGAGAAAATATCTCTATTTTCTCTTCAAAATAGGTCAAATTATAGAATTTTTTATAAAGTATCTTTTAAGAAACTTTATAAAATCTTCATAAAATGTTTTACTGGGTATACAGGAAATGTAAATAATCAAATAAAAACATTTTATAAAATTATATAGTGTTCAATCTGCTTATATTGTTCAATTTGATAAGTTAAAAATTATTTTTAAGCACGTGTATTAGAAATAAAATCTTCATCAATTAAAAAGACAAACAAACATGTTTTAAATTATTTTAATTCTATTATTTTTTTTAAAGCTTATTTCCACGAAAAACTTTCTATTTATTTTATTTTAGTTATCTTATTTAACTTTATTTTTAATTTTGTATTTTATTCTTAGAAGCTTTGGCTCGATACAGAAACCAAAAAAATTAAAAATATATCATTTAAGCAACAATAATAAACAACAACAACTTTTAATAATCCTGCAAAATTTTAAAGAAAAGTTAATATTTTTCTTATAATTTCTTGTCAAAGCAATATTTTATCGTTTTGAATTTGGACAAGTCTAGATTTTTTTTTAAACTTTAAAGATAATCAAGCTTTTTCTTAAAAAAACTTTATTTTTTTTTAATTTGAATAAAAATTCATTCACTAAATTTATTGATTTCACAGGATACTTCTAGACAAACAGAAACTTAATGATATTGTGACAATACTTTTAAAAATATTTATTAAAAAAAATATTTGAATAATTGAAAAAAAAAAAAAAAATTTTTTTTAAAAGTCATTTCAGAAACTTAACAATGCAAAAATGAACTCTTTAAATTGAGTCATTCAAAAAAAAAACAAAATTAAAATTAAATTTAAAAAAAAGTTCCTTTTCAATAGTTATTTCCTTGCTTTATTCAAGAAATATGAATCTTAAGAATTTTTGTTTTAAAACAATACAATATAAATATTCATTTTGATGCAACATGTTTGATTTTTAATGAGTACTTTTTTTAAAAAACAGTTTTTCGATCCAACACAGTTTCGAGTTGATCTTCTACAACATACTGATTAATTAAATCTTCACAATTTAACTAATTTTTTCTTGAAAATATATATTATTGAATCGAAAAAGTATAGCAAAAAATAAAAATGAATCGAAAAAGTAAAGCAAAAAATAAAAATGAATCGAAAAAGTAAAGCAAAAAATAAAAATGAATCGAAAAAGTAAAGCAAATAATAAAAATGAATCGAAAAAGTGTAGCAAACAATAAAAATGAATCGTCTTATAATAAAAAACGTCGGTCATTAGTTGAGTCTAACTTTTTCTGATTTCTTTTCCTCAATTTTGACAAGTCTTGATTTAGAAAACATTTATGTAAAAATTGACAAACTAAAAAAAACAAAAATTAGAACATATCTTTATATGACCATTTTTATTACCTATTTAAAGAGATGTTTGATTTTTATTTAACTATTTTTTCCTTAGAAATAAAAATTGATGAATCGAAAAAGTATAGCACAAAAAAAGAATGAATATTAAAAGTATAGCAAAAAATAAAAATGAATCGAAGAAGTAAAGAAAAAAAAATGAATCGAAAAAGAATAGCTTGAGATATTATATAATTTTAGCTAATTAAAAATTGAATTAAATTATTTATTTTTTTTGTTTTGGTATGTCGAGCTAAAGCTTTTTCAGATAAAAAGCAAATCAAAACTGAGAAGAAAATATTAAAATAAAATAAAAAGATAAAAATCGAAAAAGTTTAAATTTAAAAAAATATTGAATTAAGAGTATGTCAATATGTCTTGGTTCGGAATCCTCTCCATATTCTTTCACCAATCCTTATACCAATGTAAAAGAATTATTCAGCTCCAACATATCTATAACCGAATTCAAAAAGTCGAATCAAGAGTGTTATTAGTTGAATTTTATTTGAGTCTCTTGATCCATTATGTTGGACAGAGTGTCATTTTTTCTTAATTAATATTAAATACTTGATCCCTGAAAACTAAGACATCTTTTTTAATGATATGAAAACTATAGTAATGTAGAAAATTTGTCACTTAGTTTCATTCAACATTAATATTAAAAAATAATTTATTGTTAAGTTAGATTTGTCAATGAAAAATATTTTATTTTCCAAATTGATAAACTTTGGAACAAAAATTTAAAAAATATTTAAAATATTCTGAATACAGTTTAAAAAAGGTATCTTTATTGATAAAAATAAAAAAATTTGAGTGATCTAATCAAAAATAAAACAGGGGCAAATTTTCAATGCAAACCCTTTATTCCTCTTTAATAGCAGTTTCTTCATTATTAATAATTGAGATATCATTTATAGTCCAACTGCTATATTTTATTATTTGGTAAAAACAGTATTCTTTGTAATTTTCTGTTATTTTCGGATTATATGTTACTTGAGGATATTTGACTTTTATTACCTTTCACCATTAATTCTAATTTTGATTTCTCCTTTTACACATATGCTATTTCCGCTTCTTGTCAAGTATAATTTGCTTATCGGCATTAGCACACCAGTTTTGACAGATTATTCTGTTTTGCATATTCATCTGAGTATCGTTTCTTTTTAAAAAATTTGACCTCTAATTGAATTACCAATTTCTATAAATTCAATATGTGTAGCTTTACATATTTCTATAGGCGAAATGTTTTTTATTAGTTGATTTACAATAATTTTCAATCTTCATTGATCTCTTTGACAGCAATTAACTATAGATTCATATAACTCATTTTTTTCTTCTTGTTTAATTAGGTTTTGATCAAGACTACATGGATGAAGATTTGAAGAAAAACAACCTTAAGAAACTCATTGAGACAAAAAGTGAAATACCAGTCGACTAAATGTGGATTATTTATCACATTTGATAACGTTTGTTTTTGTCTTAAGTAAATTGTCCAGGCATTAATCGATGAAGATCATGCCAATGATTGTCAGCATGTGAAAAGGTAAAGAAAACAGTAGCACAACCTTTCTGTTCAAATGTTGCTTCCAGTTCTGTTCTTCTTTTATTCCTTTTATTAAATTAATTTTAGATTATTTAGCTTTGTTAATACGAATCAGAGCCGGTAATATTGGAAGAGTTAGCTGTCATACGTTTCATTATTTGGTCTGCATCTTCGTCTTTCAAATGATCTTTTAACTGTTAAATAGTTAGGTTAGCATCACCTTAATACTAGTTTTAATTCTAAATTTTAATTTCATAAATTTTTGTATAATTTTTAAGGTATTGCCTATATTTTGTTGCAAATTTAAGGAGATGTTTAAATCCATCAGTTTCAGAAACTTCAACTAATCTTGCTTTTTTGGTTGGGTCTGCTACACCCAGTTGAAATAGTGACGGAAATGTTTGAGAACATAGTCCATCGAAGTTAAATTCATTGATTGGTGTATTATCAGCTTGAGGCAAATCACATTTAATGAAATCTTCTACACGTTTGGTTGATCCAGATTAGTTTGACAGTGGTTTGAATACAATCATTAGTTACCAACTCATCTTGAACAATTTATGGTCCAGTTTCAATGATAACTTGGTCAAGAGTTGAAGTAGCAAGGTCTCCATCTTCAATTTCATTTAAATCAGTGGGTATACTATCGAAAGGTAAATCTTTTAAATTATTTTCATCAATAGTGATTCCTTTATTAATTCAATCATGATTACTTTGCATAAAAAATTTAACACATTTTCAACTCTATATTTGTTAACTTTAAATTCTTTGGATTCATTGTTTTGATTAGTTTTTTTATAATCAAAATCGGAATTTCACTTGTTTTTTTGGTAAAGCTTTACATAATGATGTGATATCTTGTGAAAAATTTGCTACATAACCTCTTGAAATAGTTTGTAAAATTTGTAGACGTTATATTTGCATTACAGCTTTAATAGGCGCAATTAACATTTCTTCGATCATTGAGAGTTCTTCAAATAATTTTTTAATTTCATTCGGAATATCGTCAAAACTAGGTAACATATTATTCTGTTTAGAATATTTAATGAATTTCTTATGATCATCAATGTTGCATTTTGAACTTTTAGGTATGAGCGAATGCCATAATTCTTTGAAGTTAGGGGAATGATAATTGTTAAGTTGTCTTATTTTTTTGTGAAATCTGTCCATTTCTGGTACATAATCTTGTTCATTTAGTTCGCCGTTTAGTTTAGAGTTAAATTCTTCTAAATATATTTTTTTTTGTACATTACGATTTCTATTAAAAGATAACTTATTTTTATTTAGTTCAGCCAATCTTTTTTTCTTTTAGAATTTCTTTTCTATTTCAGCTAATTCAGAAGTCATATTTTTCCTATATCGTTGTTGTGATTTTTGCGATTGAATGTTTGTGTTTGTGTTTTATTACTGGCTCTTTTTTGGATCTATTTGTTTCTTTTTCTTTTTATTCTGGTGTTATGTTTTCGCGATATGATCGTAGTATAATACTTTCAGAAATCTTATTGTTAATTTCTTCAACTTGATTAGATACATCCAGGAACTTTTTTGATGAATTTTTTTTAAGTCGCATAAATTAGGTTCATTTATATTTTTCATTTCATTGTTAGTTTCAATATAAATCGGCTCATATTCGATTTGTGGTTTATTTGCTAATTTATCAATTCTTCTTTTTTGACTACGTTCTTTCTCTTCAATTCTTCTAATATTTAAAGACGTTGGACTTAAATCTGGTTGTTTACGTTTTTGAGGTTTAATAAGAATTATTCATGGCTCAAATAGAGCAGACTCTTGTTTGGGACTAATTCTTGTCACTAAAAATATAAGTTTTTTAGTAACTTGATTAAAATTTAAAATTTATTTTATATATTTTATTATAAAGTATTTTTTTACTTTTTATTGTAAATAATTTAAGATTATTTAAAATTTATTTTATTTAATTACAATTTTTATAAAACATTTTTTTTTTTTTGTTTAGTTGAATTTTTTTTTCTTTTTTTTGTTTTTTTAATTGTTTTTGTATTTTTGGTAACTTTTGAAACTTTGGATTTAACTATGTATGGTTCAATAAATTCCTCACTTTTTCGCTAATTCACTTTTTTTGATTTAGACTTATTTTCTACATTAGCAAAATATGAATCAACCGAATCATTCAGAAGTTTATCATCAAGTCTTTCGTCCTCATCGATTTCATTTAATATTGCGTTTTGTGTATTTAACTTTAGTTAAATTATTTAAAATGCATTACATTTTAAAAAAGAACAAAAGATAAAAAAACAAAATTTAACATTAGCAAATCACATTCGCTTAATCGTTCAGCTTTATTACTATCTTTTCTCATTTTAAAATTTGCTAATTTAATTTCAATAGCTTTTTCTTCTGATTTTAGCTTCACAAATGCTCTGGTGTAATTTTTTTCATTATTTATTAGTCATTGAATAAACTTCAAGCAAGCTTCTTCAATTTATTAGCAATGACATTTTTGAAAGGAGCCAT
This sequence comes from Brachionus asplanchnoidis, assembly GCA_025491095.1. Taxonomy (NCBI): domain Eukaryota; kingdom Metazoa; phylum Rotifera; class Eurotatoria; order Ploima; family Brachionidae; genus Brachionus; species Brachionus asplanchnoidis. The sequence goes on from JAILYF010000070.1 coordinate 507,555, forward strand.
TAAAGTTATTTGTGATTAATTGATTTTCTAAAGTGAAGCAAATTAAATCTTAAAACAGAATAAAAAGAAACTTAACTATATCGAAAAAAATACAAAGCAAAGCAAAAACAAGAAAAATGATGGACATTTTTATTATTTTAATTTAATTTTACAAATAAGACTTTTTAATTAGTCTCAATAAAATGTTAAAAAAATTTTTTTTCATAAAATAATAATTATTAATGTTAAAATAAAATAAAATATTTAAACTATAATCAATTTGCGATTTTCACGAGAAGAGAATACAAAACAAAGCTGGAAGATGGAAGTTTCGGAAATTGAGAAGTCAGAATATATTATGCTAATTTCACACTTTGGTTCAAGCTACGGCAAGGACATAGAAGAACTATTAATCAATTAGTTGGTCGTTTTTTTCAGTTTTTTGTACGGCATAACGCTATTCGAATAATATATCATATGCATAGACGTTTTTTTAATTGGCTTTCATATTTGCTTATGATGCTCGTTCCTCGCAATAAAAAAATTGAAATCTTTTATACAAACATTAATTTAAACTGATCAATTAAATTATTATTTATAAATTTTCAAAATAAGTAACTAAATGTATTCTCATATATTTTCTAAAAGTTTTTGGTTGAATCTAGCAATTTTTGTTTCTTAATGAATACGGAATCTTTCTTTCAAAGTTGAATTGAGCTGATCAGCCAAATTTGGTGGATTTTTAAAAATGAAGATTTTAGCCACAATAATACCCAATTTTTTTTACAAGACGATGACAAAGACTGAATTTTCCGAATTGTTTGAGTTTTTCATTAACCGCAATTAAATCATCCGAATTAAATGTCAGTTTAAATAATCTAAAAACGCATAAATAAAAGCAATTTGCAAACTTTTGAATCGCCTTTTTGAGTAGTAGATAATTAGACTCGTTAAATGATAATGATAAACGTTATGAAAAATTGAATTTTCGTGTTCAACGGTAGAAAGAAAAGCTTTTTAATCGAGGACAATATACGGTTTATTTGAAGTCTCATTTTTGACACGTAAAATTCAAAGTCAAGTTGAGAGTCGATTTTTACTCCCAAAAGCTTTAATTTATCAACTATATTTACTTGTGAACCACCAATTAATACATTATTAATCTCCTTGAGTCTTTTAATTTTTTTCTTTGTTATAATCATGCAAAATTTTTTATCCCGATCGATGTCAAGTCTGTTTAAATACACCAATTGAAGAAAAGTGTTAATAAACGATTAAAACTAAATAATAATTCATCTAATTTAACACCATCGTAGTAAATTGTTGTGACATCTGCAAAAAGCTTACATTTTAAATGCTCCAAAACGAATGTTATATCGTTAATAAAAAATTAGAAAAAATACTGTACCTAGAACTGAGCCTTGGGGGACATCAAGTTTAATTTTTTTGTAGATAGAACTGTAATTGTCCATTTTAACGAATTGTTTACGATTGTAAAAATAATTTCTGATTAATGATAGCGCACAGCTATCGAAACCATAGTAAAATAATTTTCTGATAAGAAAATCAGCATCGACTGTGTCGAAGGCTTTCTTAAAATCAATGAAAAGTAATATAGCAATTTTATTACGATCTCGTATATAATTAATTTCGCTAAGAAGCTAATGAAGGGCTGTTTCACATGAGTAGTTTTTCCTAAAACCATGTTGAGCTGTCGAAAAAATATTGTTTGATTCAAAATTAGATCGAATCTGATTTGATAATAAAACTTCGAAAACTTTATTTATAGGTGGAAGAACAGAAATTCTTCTGTAATTATTTAATTCAGATTTGCAACCTTCATTCTTGAACAGCGGTGTAACAACCGCTGTTTTCCATTCGTCTGATATAATACCAGTGCTTGAAAAATTGTTAAAAAATTCTGTTAAAATTGGAGCAAGAGAATAACTAATTTCTTTCATTATTTTGATTGGTATTCCAGTTACACCAGGCGAACTGGTTAATGTAAGTTCATTTATTAATTTAATAATTTCAAAATCACAAAACTTTTGGAATGAAAAACCTGGTATGTTTACTCTTTTAGACCTTCTGATATCTCTAAATACTTGATCAATAAATGTTGTATAATCAGATTGAGCAGCAAGCGAGTAAGATAAGATTCCAGTGAAAAACCCGTTGAAGACATTTGGCATTTCTAATCGATTAGTAATTTTTTCATCATTTTCAACCAAGAAATCGGGAAAATCTGAATCATTTTAAGACTTTTTTGTCATAAAAAAGTTTGAGTAAAATTTCCACTTTGCTGTTGAGTTACTAAAATCTTTCTTCAATTGATCATCTCCTGATTGGGATAACTTTTTGCAAAATAATTTATTTATATGTTTCGATACTGGACATGGAGTTTCCAACTATTTTCTCTTTGAATTTCGCTCACATTTTGATCCCGGGTTGTAGCAACTGAATAAGTGGTTCTAGCTAATATGAAATTAACCGTTCCCGAAAAGAAATGGAATGAAGACGCATTCAATAAAAAAACATTCCCGTCCCGTTCCGTTCCGTTCTAATGACTAGTTGGTGTCTGCTGTTGATGAACGCGTTCAATATTTTTGCTTGTAGTCTGCATCTGGTTATTTCTTTTTTTTGCTTCACATATGATCTTAATTCTGTTGGAAATTTCATTTTTACTAATAAATTTCACTAGCAAAAGTGTTTGATTTCCGGTTTGTTTGTTGGTCTGTTGTAATTTCTTGGACATCGTCTTCTTCAGGGAAGAACCTGGAAAGGATCTTTTATAGGGGTAAGTTGATGTTCCATGGTATATGCGATGGTTTGGCGAATCATCTCTTGATTTCTTGTTTCTTGGATTAATTGCATTGGATGTGCTTGGTATTGACCTAATTTACCTACTGTGGACAGGGGTTGTATTTTTGGTTAACGAATTCTAGCCCTTTGTCAGAAAAAAATTCAGAAGAAGGTCCGAATGTTTAGATAAATTCCAAAATCTTCAAATCTTCAAATAGGCCGAAAGGGGTTTTCCATTTTTGATTTCTGCTTTATTGATAGTCTTCTGTTTCTTTTACGAAAAGTGTGTGGGTTTATTTGCTTTCCACAAGTTTGTCGAATAATTTATTAGCTCTAACTAATACTTTTTCTACTTTTAGTTTGTCATGGATGGTGTTGATTTTGGTCTTGATTGGGAAAAAGTGAATCGTCTTCAGTATTCGATTTTGAAGCTTTTGGATTTCTTCAGAGATTTTTTGTGTTGTTACGAGCAATGGCATGAATGCGTAGTCGAATTTTGGTCGTATAAGACTTTTAAATTTGTTAAGGACAGAATTGTTTTGTTTTTAATATTTAAACTTTTGATTTTTCGAATGATTTTAATTTTTTTAGGGTTTATCTGTGATCGATTTAAGATGCTTTTGAAACTTACCAAGTGTCAAATATAAACAGTAAGTCTTTGTATTTTTCCTATTACCAGCTGTGTTGAGGACTGAATGCACGTTTTTCGTTTCGTTTATCTTCAAACCCCATTTTTCATTGTGCATTCAGTCCTTTACACAGCTGGTTATAGGAAAAATACAAACACTTACCGTTTATACTTAACACTTGGTAACTCAACGATTTCAATGAACCCATTTCCGACGTTCCTTGATCACAATTTAGATCCGAAACTCTCGTTTCAAAAGCATCTTAAATCGATCACAGATAAAACCCTAAAAAAATTAATATTATTCGAAAAATCAAAAGTTTAAATATTAAAAACAAAACAATACTGTCCTTAACAAATTTAAAAGTCTTATACGATCAAAATTCGACTACGCATTCATGCCGTAACAACCAAAAAATCTCTGAAGAAATTCAAAAGCTTCAAAATCGAATACTGAAGACGATTCACTTTTTCCCAATCAAGACCAAAATCAACACCATCCATGACAAACTAAAAGTAGAAAAAGTATTAGTTAGAGCTAATAAATTATTCGACAAACTTGTGGAAAGCAAATAAACCCACACACTTTTCGTAAAAGAAACAGAAGACTATCAAAAAAGCAGAAATCAAAAATGGAAAACCCCTTTTGACCTATTTAAAGAAAAAATTCAAATAAAATAAACAATCTTTAAAGTTTGAACAATTTTTATTTTCAAGCAATTTTTCAAGAATATTTAATTTAATTATTTCAAAATTATTCAATTTTTTGTATAACATTTACTTTTTGCACTAATTAATGTGTTTTTTCAATTTATTAAAAAATCAAAATAACTTTTACAAATCTCAAAATTAACGCTAACGTGGCTGAAAGGAAGAATTAATATTCATTCAAAACAGCCAGTGGATTTTGTCCCAATTTATTTTTTAAATAAATAAATAAATAATATTTACACATTCATTCATAATATTACATATCAGATATTTATTCACATATTCACATACTCTTATATACACATATTTAAATATGCATTCACATATTTAAATATATATTCATATTTTTTAACATTTATTCAAATATTTACATAATTAATGACATATTAACATATGAGTTATTTATTCATATATTCATAAATTTACATATCGAGATATTTATTCACATATTCATATATTCATAAATTTACATATTTGTTCACATATTTTCATATAATATATTTAATCAGGCATTAAAATCTACTTATTTACATATTTTTTCACATATTAACAAAATAAGATATTAACATATTTATTCATATATTTACATATTCGCATATTAACATATTCGTATTTTTACATATTACATATTTAGTCACTCATATACATATTTTCAAATTAACATATTTACAAATTTACATATTTATTCCAATTTTTATATATTCACATGTTTACATATTAATCAATATTCATGTTACCGCATCTACCCGATACTGTAACTTGACCCTAGAGGTCTATGGGAACAGGGATATAACTGAATTATAATATTAATATATTTATTTAAAATATTTATTCAAGATAAGAAAACAATTTTAGAAATAATGAGGAATAGTTGAGTTTGGCCTTACTTAACTTTGTGGAAGATATTCGAATAAAATCGAATTTCAAAAATATCGAAACTTGTATTTATAGTCCAACAAAGGCTAAGTATTAATTAAAAAATAATTAAATCGATCAGACTACAAAAATCAAAAGCAAACATCAATAAAAAATATATTAGAAATTGATTATCATACAAAAATTACCGGAACGATCAATCATTTAAAAAAAGATAAATTTTGACTATTCAGATATATAATTAGGTTATTTAGTCTGCCAGTAACAGATCTCTCCCGTCAAAATTGTCATAGTCCCTATGACGCTCTACCATGTAAAAGCTGAGCTAATTCTGCCAATGGGAGTATGCCATTTGACTGTTGATTGTTCATAAGGCATTTAGTATGACATATTCTGACAAGTTTTAGAATTACAAATATATTAAAGACTGTTAAAATAAATGTTTCAATAACAAAAAGTATTATAAATGAATTAAATTGTTTTTTAAAATTTAAAAATTAAAATTCGAAATAATGATGAGATTCTGAGGTTTCAGCTTCTAATGCACTGTTGATTTCGTCATTTAGTAAATTGTAAAAATTGCAATTGATATCGTTAGCTTCACTTATGTCATGAATTTCTTTGACAAAGTCTTACCCTTGTACAATTTCTTTATGGTGAAAGTAATATAAACTCGAGAAATTTAAATGATCTAGTTTAATATCTTGTACAATTACTTTATTTAGTTTGAATTCTTTTATATTTTTACCGACTCTAACTAGAGCCAATCTGTTTGAATGTATTATGATTATATCGCTAACTTTTCTACAATTAAAAGTATTCGAAAAACTTTTTATAAAGTTATTGTTTATAAGAAAAGCGTTTATTGTTTTGTAATTTACTGAAATTAGAACAGGTATTTCTACAAAGCAAGAATTTTTTTGTAAAATTTCGATTTCCTGTACTTTATAACATGAAGGAATAAACATAACGTTATTTTTTGAAAAAAAACTAGCTTGTTTCCCATGAAGTCATAATATTATTATCGTCTCTTACTAAAGGAAAAGATGCTTTGATTTGTGCCATTTTACTAGATTCCGGCTGTTCGGAGACTAGAAAAAGTCCATCCGTCGTTGGGTAAAGTTCTAAACCATAATCATTTATTGGGTTAGAAATTTGAAACAAATATTTGTGTACTAGCGAGAAAATCAGATTATTTTACCTTATAAAATTGTGTCCTATAAATAATGTCTTAAGTGGATTCATTTTTACTTTGGAATTGTTCCAGACGGTTACGGAGTCCGACATTTTCCAAAAAAGATCCTTAGGTTTGCACGAATTTAGACCTTTACTAAATAGTGTTTCATATAGACGATCGCTTACCTTATGTTTTTATGGTATTTGCAAGCAAAATTTTCATAAGTTACGTCTCTGTTCCATTGAAATTCACGTTGCGGAATTTCGTTATACGAACAACTGTTATCGTTACAGCTCATGCTTTTACCGTCACATTTATTGAATTCTATCATGTCTTAACATTGATTTCTAATTAGTTCTATTGCTTCTTGTTTAAAAGATTATTTTGTTTGAAAAAATAACGATTGATTTAAATGTCTAATATTTTTCTACATATAACATTTAAAACCACAATTATTCCTAACGAAATCAATTTTTGATAAGATCCGAATGGTTAGATTTCTGGTTTTAACATCATTTGGTTAAGTTTGGGATAAATGCAGTTAAAGTTTTGGTTAATAATTTGATTGTTGTCATTAATTTGACGAAATGTAAAATCGTCTTTAATTTTTTGACAAAAAACAGAACTAAAAATTAAGAAATACATCATTATTGTAAAAAGTAGGTTGCTATTCACTTGCAGTTTTGTTTTAGTCGTTTAAAGTTTATTTTTTTTAAATGTTTTTAGGTAATCGTCTATAAGAGATTTGTTAACCAGTGAACCTTTTAACCAACTAGTATTCGAAATTGGTTTACCTTTCCACTTAATAAGGTATTTGTTACCTCTCACAATCTTTTTATGATCTAAAATTTTTTCAAATTTATCAATATCCTGAGGATTATCTATTTCCTCATTCTTGTCGAATTGTTCGGTAATTTTTAGTCTCCATCTATGGCAATTATCTTTTAGTTCATCTCCTTTTAAGTCTGTTAAAACATAATTTCCGTAATTTGTTTGGCTTTTAATAAAGTATAGGCCGTCGAAAATAGGTTTAAACTTATCTTGTATTTTTTCTGATTTGATGAATACTTGGTCGTTTGGTTTTAAAAAATCGTAACTTACATTTTTTAGTTTATTTTGTGTGGTCGGTTGTTTATCTTGAACTTTATGAAGGTTTTGGACTGCATTAGGTATGATTTCTTCTTGAAGTTTTTGAATTTCAGCTGTCCTTCTTATAAGTGCTGATTTATCATCCTCGCCATTTTTAATTTCCCACCATCTTATTGAATTCATTTTTCTTCCGAATAACATTTCATAAGGGCTAAATTTTGTTGATGAATGGTTTCTTGTTCTGTATGCCATTAGAACGTACGGCAAATATTTATTCCAGTGAAAACGGTCTCCGTTTTAAAATGACCTAAGTTATGTGAGTTCGCTTTGATATCTATTCTTTCCTCTATTTTTGGTGCTAAGAGTTAAAAAGATTCGTTTAAGAGTTTTCTGAAATAAAGTGTGTCTTCTTTTACCGTAAAATGTTTTGAAAGTCTACTTACACGTTTAACTTGTTTTTTCGACGATCCTTCGGGGTGTCTATTATACTTGAGAAAGTGTAATAAGTGCGAATCTTGGTACGGGTCAAGATATTTTGTTAATAAATCTTCGTCGTTGTTATCGGTTAATTCTGCGATCATGACTGGACGACTGAGTGCATCGACGTTTGAATGAAGTATTCCTTTTCGAGCTTTTATTTCAAAATTAAACGTTTGTAAAAGTATTGACCATCGAGTTAATCTAGCATTTGGGTTATTCACTTGTGTTATATGCAAAGGCGAGACAGGGTAGATAACGGTTCCACTCTTTGGTTCTCGGAGGCATAACAGGTTAGCATTTGTTCCAAAGTTCGATTAAACCTTTCGGTAGACCCATCACATTGCGGTTGATACGCGGAGATTCGAAGTAGGTGTATGTCGAGTTTCTTTAATAGCATGGACATAACTTCCGACTGGTAGTTAGTAACTTGGTCGGACAGGGCAGCTTCTGGAGCACCGTGTCGGCAAACTTGTAAGAAAAGGCACTGTACTACTTCGTCTTCCGTCTGAGTTTTAAGTGAGAATAGTTCTGCCCATTTGGAGAAATGACAAATTATTACAAGAAAATAGATATATAGGCCTTCAGAGACCGGGAGGGTATTTAGGATGTCCCAGGTGATCATTTGGAATGGACGGCTAACCTGAAGGGGCGTAATTGGTTGTCGTGTGTAAGCTTTCGGTGTCTTGGTCGTGGCACATATTTGGCATGAATTAATATACTCGGCGATTTTTTTTCGTTAATTTGGCCAATAGAAACGTTGTTTTAACTTTTGAAAGGTTTTGTCGCAACCTAGGTGGCCACTCATCGGGTCGTCATGAATCTTCTTGAGCACGTCGGGGCGGTCATTGTAGGGTACTACGTACTGAAAATTAACACCATCGTCTGATTGATCAAGGCACCTAAAAAAACATTTTTGCCAAAACCCCGGAAATCTTTAAAATTGCACAAGTAAACGTAGAGATCGATCGGGTCTCTCGAGCATTTATCTGGTTTTGTCCTCCTTTTTGGCTTCGTTGACTTCGACTTCTTGTTGTACGACGCTATTAACCACAATACCTGGGTCTATGTTATCTTCCTCCCCCTCTTCTTCGAGGTTGTCCTCATCCTCTTCATTTGGCAGCAGTAATCATCTGGAAAGATGGTCAGCGTTGCCATATTTACTGCCCTCTCGTTACTCTTTATCAAAATCAAAGATTCTTAGCTGGATTAGCCAGCGTGCTAGTCTCGGAGACGGGTCGGGTTGGTTTTTAGGCAATATCAAAGGATTATGATCAGTTACCACCAAAAATTTACGTGATAAAAGGTATTGTTTTATTATTATTATTATTATTTTATTTTTCAAGGTAAATCAACAGGCTAGTGCCCATGTCTCATGAGACTGATAAACACTTCATTTATTTAATTAATTATTAATAAAAAAATACATATATTAAAAATATTAAAAAAAAAAAATTATAAAATTGAATAGAGTTTTTGATTTAATAGTTATTTGAAAAAATTTAACAATAAGCTATTTAAGTTAAACAATTCAAATTTAGAAACAAAATCTGTGTAAATTAAATTTATATTATTGAAAATTGATAGCTTAAGCGTTGAAAACTTCAACATTGATCTCTTAATCCCAAAGCAATTTATTAATCTTGAATAAAAATGTTCAAATATTTATTACACTTTTTGATTTGGCAATTGGTTCAATAAGGTTATTACTTTTCCTTAAAATATAATTCAAATTTATTGAGTCATTTTTTTTTAATTTTTAAGAATTAGCGGAGCATTGAAATAAAATAGACATTTATAAGAAAAAGTTAGCATCCTTTCAAAAATTCGATGTTGAAATGAATAAAGACCATACTTTTCTAAAGCGTTATTTATTTAATTAAAGCTGTTTGCTTCGTGCTTAAGATTTAAAAGGTTAATGATAGAGATATAATAACTTTTAGCTTATTTATTTATTGCTTCTTTTGAAAAATAGCATAAAAGCGTAGAGCAATAGTCAAAATACGGGAGGATAAAGGTCTTAAAAAACTGAATCTTTACTGATGTAGCAAGATAGAAAATTCTCTAGATAGAAAATAATTTCCTATTAACTTGAATTGACTGAAATCAGGCTTTTAAATAAAACTTAGAAAACCAATTTCACTTCTCTCATACAAGTTATGAAATTATTGTTCAAAGTCTTTCTCAAAGGCCTGATTTTTTTTTGGGTTTTTTTAATTAAATTTGTACACGACTGAAATCAGACTATTGGATAGAATATGGAAAATCAATAACACTTCTCTCATGCAATTTATGAAATTTTTTATCCAAGTCTTTCTGAAAAGCTTGAATTTTTTTGGGGTCTATTTACTGAAATGTACCCAAGACTGAAATCAGGCTTTCGAACAAAAAATGGTAAACCAATTTCACTTCTCTCATACAAATTATGTTCGTTTTTTTTCCAAGTCAAACTAAATGGCCTAATCTTTTTTTTTTTGGTTATTTTTTCCTTAAATTTGCCCACAACTAAAATCAGGTTTTTGAATAAAATATTGAAAACCAATTTCACTTCTCTCATACAAGTTATGAAATTATTTTTCCAAGTCTTTTTCAAAGGCCTGATTTTTTTTTGGGTTTTTTTACTTAAATTTGCCCACGACTTGAATCAGGATTTTGAACAAAAAATGGCAAATCAATTTCACTTCTCTCATACAAATTATGAAATTATTTTTCCATGTCTAACTCAAAGGACTGATTATATTTTGGGTTTTTGTACTAAAATTAGCCAAAGACTGAAATCAGGCTTTTGAATAAAATATGGAAAACCAATATCACTTCTCTCGTACAAATTATGAAATAATTTTTCCAAGTCTTTCTCAAAGGCTTGATTTTTTTTGGGGTTAATTTTCTTAAAGAACAATACGCTATTTTCATTGAATTTTGGACCGTCTTTATTTATTGAACTTAAAATAACAATTAAATGAAAAATATATCATTCAAGAGGTCTTTTTATGATCTACCGGCAAAATGAAACTAAATCAAGAAATTCAGCAAAATTGGTGAAGAATTTTGGTATTGAAAATAGCATTTTTTTCAAAATAAACTTAACAAAATTAATCATGTCTCTTTCTTCCCTTTTCCTTTGTTAATTTATAATCTGAAGAGGAAAGTAAGAAAAACCGTAAAAGTAAGTTTTAGTCTGTACTAAATTTATTTTAGTTTACTGTAGAAAAAAAATGTTAAAAAATTTAATTGTTTAATAATTTTGTGAATCATGATTAAAATAAATGATAAAGTCAGATTCAAACGATCTAATGTTGTGTGTGATTTTTTAATGTAATATATTTTCCTTTTTCAAATATCTAATTTTTGTAGTATCTTTTCAAGAAGGCTTTATAGTCAAGATTGATGAAAAGAAGTTAACTGTGCAGTGGATTGTCAACAAAAGAACTCTTATAAAGAGTCTTTTAATTGAAGACGTCGAAAAACTTAATCTTTCTTATATAGATATTTTGTGTTTTATCAGAAAACTAATATCCTTTTTTATTTTTTATATGCTGTTAATTGTACTGTACTTTTTTTTTGTTTCTATCCTTTTGTTAACAGTGTTTTTTGGTGAAGGTGTTTATGTTAATTATTATGACCTTGAAATAGCTTATAATAAAAATGTTTGCATTATAAAGATTATTTTATTTTTTATTTTTTTTAAGTGACTTCTGTTCAAAAAGTCCATCTATATATAAAGGTTTGATACTCACATTAACAGATTTTTTTTCTGGTTTAGGACAATGGAATGGAAATTTTGTAAATTCATTTTTTAAAGGCTTATTCTTTGATGTTGTTATTTTTGGCTATTTAAATTTTATATTTGTAATTTTTGCTTTTTGTTCAGTGTTGTTGATAACTTTTTTTCTAGGGATGGTGATATTTATATTGTTTAAAAAAACTTTTAAAAATTCAATTATGAAAAAAAAAAATTTTTGGACTTGTATTTTGTCAGTATTTTTTATTTAATCAATTTTTATAAAATATTAAAACATAATTTTTAAATAAATTCTTAAATGAAAATTATTCTTAAATTACATTGTTTTCTTAAGTATAAAAACTTTAACAATACAGTACGAGTGTTCGCAGGCATCTCTTTTGAACTCCATGGACTCGTCATCGGACCGGTTGAATTTGCGATGTTAACGGTAATTCCTGTACCTGTATCAGCTAATAGCACACAAAATCGCTGGTGTTAGAGGATAAAATGCGGATTATGAAACATCCGTCGCACTCCAGATAATCGTGGTTAAAGTGTTGGATGAGGTCTTTTTCGAACTCGTGCAGTTCCAGGTCTGGCATTTGCTAAAAGTTGAGCGTATTCTTCGGTTTTTTTTGTTTTTTTTTTTTGTTTATATATTTTTTCAAATTTTTTACTTCCTTTTATTGCCCTAATACATTTTATTAGAATCGACATTTAAAAAAGATCATCAATAAAAAAAAAATGTAAAATAACAGCAATTTCAGAGCTTTATTCTTTATCCAAAAAAATTTTATTTTTTTCCTTTACTCAAATGAATCCGAACGACATCTAATTAATAAAATAACAAAAAAAATAACAAAAAAATTTCTTAATTTAACCTCACAAATCTTGAATCAGTTCATCTTTAAAAATTTAAACGAGCTAAAAAATGACTCCATTAGTCCAGCCATTATCCAGTCTATAGGTTATACTCGCCACAAGCACCTCTCTCTACAGGCACATGCTCATCATACTTCTCATAAATCATACCACTTTTCTTCCACCAATGATACACACTATCAAAAAACTTCCTCGCCAACTTTAATTCCATACGCGGTTCATGCTTCAACATCATCATGATATACGAGTGTTGGTTGGACGCCCAAACATTATTAAAGTCCCATTGCTGCGTGGTCTTTAACAGAGAGACGGGCACGCTGCCCTAGTATCTTACAAACAAGTGCCAATGCTTACGGATATCTTCAGCCGCTCTCACAACAGATGGAGGTCTCATGTCGAACCAGAGCGGCGTTAGATTCGACGCGTAGAAGCCTTAGACTCTTTTTATTGTAGTCGGACTAGCAGCAGATATCCTTGGTTCATAATAGTTTGTTGATGGCGTAGCGTCGTTTAGCAGCGAGTCGTTTGAACAACTTGGCCTTGACATCGTCGCCTTTCAGCTTGCTCAGCTTGCTTAAAATTAGCTTGTTTTTGTACAAGTTGGAGTTTAAATCGACGGGTATTAAGTCTGTGGTGTGAATGGTGGCCATGTTCATGGGGTCCTTGAACAATCTTTAACTAAAGTCGTAGCCGGACTCGGTGGCGGCCGTGATGTTGCAGTAGACCTTGTGTTTTTAGGCATCGGTGTGACAGGGGCTGGCCGTGGGTATGTCCTCGAAGTAGGATTCGGGCCGGGCCATTTTTGTGTTGACTGTCTAACGGTTGTATTTGAACTTGCTTTTTGTTCGCTTGTCGACCAGGAGTTCGATAGATTTTTGACGGGTCCAGTAACGGTATTCGATAAGAATGAATTTGTAGGCGTGGGTGAGGACGAAGTTTTCGATGTGTTGTTTGGTTCGCATGACCATTTGGGTGAAGAAAGGAGGCTGGCAAAATTCACAAAAAAAAAATTCACAAACTATTATAAAAGCAAAGTGTTAATTATTTGTCGGATTTTTTTTTTAAAAGCTACAAAAAAAAATATTAATAAAAAATTATATCCATTACTTAAGTGTTTTTTGACTAGATTTATTTTCGAAATTTATCAATTCTTTTGCAGTTTTTTCCTGCTTTGTCGATAAAACCACTGACTTATCTGTCTATTTGAGATAGATAAAGAAGTCGACAATTTTGATTTTTGTTCCTTATTAGGATACATGCTTTCTGTTTTAAAGAAATCGTTTAAGATCACTTCTTCACTTAAAGAAATTCGCTTTAGCTTTGTCTTAATTCGAATTGGATTTGAAGTAGACTTTGAAATCGGACGAACATATATATTGGTTTTCTGTAATAATTTCAGTTTTCCCTTCCTTGAATTTTTTTTTTAATAAGTATTCAAAAAAAGGAATTTTCGATTTCTATAACAAATTCGTCTCCTTTTTAATTCTTTTTGCTTGTTTTTCTTGTTCTCTAGTAAAATAATCTTATTAATTAAGCGACCAATTTTTGCCATAACATTAAGTGAAAAAATGGTTGAATATTTGAGACCACGAAAAACTTGAGTTGTTAAATTCACGCTATATATTGCTGTATTTTTTAGATAAAAAAAAATTGATTTCGAGAATGAAAAAGAAGATTCAATTTGTCTATCCATTTTGAATCAAAGGAAATTAAATGAAAAAAAAAATGAAAATGTCTTTTTAATTAAACAAATATAATTCCAAGATGAAATACAAAAAAAGATTTGTGGAAGTTTTAAACATTTTATTTTTCATATTTTCTAGTTTTTGTTGAAATAAAGATCTTTTTTTTAGCAGAAATCAATTTTTTATGCTAAAATAATTTAAGTTGAACTCTAAAAAAGATCAAAAGATAGTTCAAAAAGATATTTTTTTTCATATTTTCTTATTTTTGCTGATAAAAAGAGCTTTTTTTGGGCAAAACTTAATTTTAATTTAACGAATGCTTTATTTTATGTCACGATTCTTTCTATTGGCAATCATCTTGGGTTTAAATTGTACTTTATATATGAATGCTTGATTCTTTTAACAGAAGAAACCAAAATGAAAGAAAAGCTACAAAAATCACAAAAAGCAAAGAAAACGAAATAAGTTAACAGATGGAAAATAAAGATCAATCAATCTTGTTTTTTTTATAATTTTTCATATTTTAGTTTAGGCTTTTGTTAAATGTTATTTTTATTTGTCAAATAAAAAAATTGTTTTAAAGATATTATTTATTAAATAATTGATTTTTTTTTATTTTATTTCTCAATGTTTTAAATAATTTAAGATTATTTTTTAAAATGGCTCCTAGAAAAATCCAAGCCGCTGTTACAACAAATTATAAGTGTTTTATTTGTCATCGAAAACGTTCTGAACGAATAAAACCTTCTCGTATTTCATTGAATTTAGTTTTGAATGCCTATAATAAACACAAAATAGTAATTAATGAAAATTCAAGATGCTGCAAAAGTCATTTAAGACAATGAAGGTTTGATAAAAAGTGAATATTTTAGCAAAATTAGTACAAAAATGAAATCTTTTAATAATGTGCTGATTTCTATGCTTGCCATTTCAGAAAAAGTATATTTGAGAAGTTTGCTGTTTTTTCTTCTCTTGAAGAATCTCTTTGCTTGGAGATCACAGGATGGACAAAAGAACAATTTTTACGCTTTTCACGATTTATCACAAAAATTAAAAATTGCATTATATCGCTTCTGGTTACGTACAGGCACAAAGCAATATGTCATAGCGAAAATGTTCAATAAAAACACAACTCAACAACATATTAGTAAATACTTGTCCCAAATTTTAGAGGCAATTTATCAAGATTTTGTTCCATTTTTCATTGGAACAGAGAAAACGAGGGAATTTTATATGAAACATAATAATCTAATGGTAACAGAGCTACTTGAATTGAAAAACCAAGAATTAGTGATAATATGTGATGGGACTTACACTCACATTGAGAAAAGCTTTAATAATGAGATGCAATATCGAACTTATAGTGTTCAAAAATCTACATCACTAATAAAACCATTTACTATATGCTGCTCTGATGGTTACATAATTGATTGCTATGGAGCATTTGATGCAAACCTAAACGATGCTAGTATATTAAATTACGTTTTGACTAAAGATCATAATTTAAAAAATAAAATTCTCCTTCCTGGAAAAACTAAAATTATTCTTGATAGGGCTACAAATAATTAATAAAATAATTTTGATAAATAATGGATTATTTTACATTAGGATTTCAAGATGTTGTTGAATTATTGATGCAAGAGTTTGAATACGATGTGAGAATTCCAACATGTTATCAAATAGAAAAATCAGAAGACGAACAAGAAAAAAATGGATGCAAATCAAAACAGCTTTCCTCAGAACAGGCAAATAAAACAAGGATTGTAACAAAAGTGAAATTATCTTTTAAATTCAAATTTTATAATTAATTATTTAAAATAAGAGTCGATTTATAATTGAAAAAAAAATGGAGATTTAAAAAAATTTCAAGCTCTAGATAATTTACGAAATACTGGAATAGGTCATATTCAAATTGATTATCGAACTTATATCATAAACCATGTTGCCCAGATGAAAAAAATGAAGTTAAAATTGCTCAAAGGATAAAGAAAAAAAGCAAAACATACTCAAATAACTTAATTTTCTTTTAGCAAAGCAATTAGATACGAAATTAATCACTCCGATTGATTCATTCAGTATAATTGACTTCGCTGTAATTAGAAAAAATAAAATTCGAAATAAAATATTTTTTGGATCATATCAATTGAAACAAGCAAATTCCTATGTTAAAGATTTGATATTTAGGAGCACTGCTTATGTTGTCAGCAATAATATGATTAAAAAATTTGTAAATGAAAGATTCATAAACGAATTCAAAGATTCAAAAATACTGGCATTAGAACTGATTTCGCGTCATAGACGTTCAAGAAAGAAAGTGAACAAAGAGCAAGATGTAAAATATATAAGAAAATTTAGAAATACATATAAAGTATTTATTCAATATATACCAGGACTAAATAGAACCAGAGCAATTCAAGGTTGTTGTTTTTTTCCTTTATTTTGTTTAATTATTATATTTTTTTTCAAGTCTTCATTTGTAACTGTTTGTCTGGTCAAAAAACAGCTGGTTGTTGTAGTCATGTTGCCAGTGTAATTTATTTCCTCAGCTACTTAAAGTTCCGTCTTTCGGGTATTAACTTAAGAGAACAAGATTGTGATAGATTTAGAAAAGGATGTCAATTTTTCTGTACCATAAATTAATTCTTTTGTACCATAAAATCAATGTATTTGTACCCTAAATTAATCTTGTGTACCATGAATTAATGATTTGTACTTTATTTTAATCATTGAGACCATAACTTTACGTTTCACTTTTTTGTACCATAAATTAAATCTTTTGTACGAGAAATTAAATGTTTTGTACCAGAAATAATTTTTTGTGTACCAGACATTAATTTTTTGTACTGAACATTTAATTGTTTGTTCAAAGTCTAAATAGTAACGTGACAAAAGATAAACTGAGTTTTAGAAACTTGTTATGGCGTATTTATTTTTTAAAACATAAATGTGCTTTCAAAACATTAATTTATTTTAAGGCTTATAAAATGAATAATAATTATGATTTTGATGAATTTGAAGAGCTAGAAGACTATATGTCTCCGAATGACGAAGAAGAGTCACATGATGAAGTTGTAAACAATAAAAAGACTAAGAAGAAGAAGAAGTATGTTTTCGTTGAAAAATTCAACAATGCTAAAGATGCAACGAAATGCTTAGAAAGTGAAAAAGTATGGTCGTTTAGAAATGAACATGAAAATGACAACGGTTTACTTGTCTCTTATCGCTGTAATATGGTTAAGAAAATAGGTCCTCAATGTAGCTGTGCTGTACAACTGATGTATCATCATGAGAACCATTATGTGTCATTGTTTAAGACTGAAGCTGCGCACGACCATGATAAAATAAATCTTAACAAAAAGCAACATGGTATACATCAAATGACACAAGAGAAAATTCTAGAATTAAGAGCAATAGGTAAATTAATAGACATAAATATATCTTTTAGTGCTATTAAAAGTTTACTTTTTATTAAAGGCGTAACATTACCAAGTTAGATAGTTGATGCACTAGAAAAGATGAAAGAAGATGGAAAACCAGATTTAGTTATACCTACATTACGTCAATTATATGGATTCAATGCAAGACTAGATAAGGAAACCACCGGTAAAAGTTGTAAATTCAACTTTGGTACATTAATTGAATGGTGTAAATCGAATTGTTTAATTAAAGATGGTGAAGATGAACCTTTTCTGGTAACTTATCAAGTTAAAGTTGATGGCGATGAAGTATCACAATCAAATGAATTTAAAGCATGCTGCAGGTAAGTCAAGACAACAGGGTATTTCAAGCTGGTACAAAATTATTTATGAAGAAATGGTTAAAAAGCAGCGACAAATGTATGAAAGACTTTTTGCTTTATTTTAAGCAAGAATGGCTTAATCTTCATTCTGGGTGGTATTAGGGTTTTATTAAACGGTATCCAAGTACCAATAATGGACTTGAATCCTACAACTCAAAAATAAAAAAAAAAAAGACTTTAGGAAAACGCTTGGAATTAGGTGTGTTCTTTAACGTAGCATTCAATATTGTAAAAGACTGGTCAACTAAAAGAGATCCTCAAAATCCTAATTTTAAAGAGTTTTGTGCATTACCTACGATTGGAACCAAGCAATACACTCGTGCTTATCAATGGATCCATTTAAAGAAGAAAACACTAAGCATTAAAGATGATACTGGTATCCATTATTTCGTTAAAAGATCAGACTCTAAGACTGAAATAACAAAAGAAGAAGTAAAAGCATATAGACAGGCATTCGATTCGGCTAATTTTAAAGATTTTAATGACTTTACAAGTGTTTGTTTTGGTATTTGGAAAGTATCTTTTCCTTTAAATGCATCTGAAGATACTTGGAGAACAACAAGTTGTTCTTGTCCTAGTAATTTCAAATTTAAAATGTGTAAACATATTATTGGCATAGCATCTATTAAAGGTTTAACAATTATACCCAATGAGGCTAAAACTGTTCCTATTGGTCAAAAGAGAAAACGTGGGCGACCACAAAAAGCAAAGGCTGCTTTATTCTTTCAAAATGATGATGCTAAATTAACAGAATCAGATTATGAAAATGAAGACGAAGAAGATGAGAATGAGTTGCCAACAGAAGAGGAAAGATATATAGCTGCTTTTGATTTAAATCCACAACCATTGCCACCATCACCACAACCAACGCCACCATCACCACAACAACAAGCCTCGGAAGTATTACTTGTTCCTGCTGAAGCCACCAATTTCGTAGAATCATCATTTCATACTGATAATTTTACTTATTTAAATGACCATGTTAATAAAGACCATTTGGTTTTTAAACCCACTTTGGATTTAAATTATGATAAAAGTAAGAAAAAAGCAACAAAATCTATTACAAGTAATAAAGAAAATGCACCTAAAGAAGCATCAAAATCAAATAGAGTCTTTAGACCAAGAAAGATTTAAAAACTTTATGTATTTGTATTTTTTATTATTTTAATTGTATTTCCTGTTACTTTGATTAAAAAACTATTTTTTTATGTGCTGTATAATTTAAGTTCGTTTATTTTCAATAAATTTAAAAATAATTAAAAGTAATTTCTTGGTACAGTAAAAGATAATTTCTTAATACAGAATCATCATTTTTATGGTACAAAACGCTAACTTTTATGGTACACTCCGTAAAGATATTGTACACAAAAAAATATTCTCAGTACAGTGTTTTTATGGTACAAAAAAATTAATATATAGTACAGAAAAAATACATCTTTTTAGAAAATAATCAGATTCCAAACAGACCAATTAATATTCTAGGAAAACGAAACAAAAAAGAAAGCTAAAGCGATTCTGAATTAACTTCAAGTGAATCGGAACAAAGTGATTTTGATATTTCTGTTGAGCAGATGACAACATTAAAAAATCACTTTGATGAAATTGCAGACTCTAAATTGATCAAATTTAAAATGAACCTCCCAATATGGGGTTCTTTAATAAAATAAATAGGATTATCCGATGTTTATGTTACAATCACAAGTCCAGTTAACAATTTTTTACTTGCATTTTGGCTAATTTTCTCTAGAAATCCTAATATTTTTAATAATTTGCCCTCAAATGATTCAAAATTTATATTAATCGAAATTATCGAAATGATAGATAAAAAGTGGAACAAGGCAATAGAATTATGGATTAATAGTATAATGGTAGATGGGAAAAATCTAAACGTTTCAATGCATACAAATCAGATTACAATGCATGGTACAGAAAAAAATTGTTTTCTTGTATATTTAAATGATTTTCAAAAACATCGATTGATTAACAAATGTACTTAAATTAAGCTGTAATTTAAATGACAGGATTATTAAGGATATTTCATACGATATATTTTCTAAAAAATCAAATCAAAAAATCATTTTGTTTTATTTT
The DNA here is from genome assembly GCA_025491095.1 of Brachionus asplanchnoidis. Classification (NCBI taxonomy): domain Eukaryota; kingdom Metazoa; phylum Rotifera; class Eurotatoria; order Ploima; family Brachionidae; genus Brachionus; species Brachionus asplanchnoidis. The sequence goes on from JAILYF010000070.1 coordinate 527,475, forward strand.
AATCTTCAAAAATGCAAAGAATGTTGTGCTGATTCTAAATGTGAAGTTAAATTTTTTAATAGCCCATCATTTTTATTTATTCAATCCTATCATAATTATGTTTTTAAAATGAATTACCAAATGTGATTACATGTGATAATAATAAATATCAGTATCTATGCTCAACATTAAAAAAGCCTGGAAATATTGTTGGGATTTTTAAAATTGCCGGAAAATATTGGGTAATTGACGACATATATCGAAGCGCAAAAGAATTGGCGGATTCAAAAAAATTAGAAAAAATAAAAAAAAAGCAAATCACTACTTTAGAAAGATACCAACAAATATTTCTCTTTATTATTTAATTTAATCTTTTGTTAAATTTTTAAATAATTAAATTTTTTTTTAAACAAAAAATTTCAAACTTTCAATTATTTTATTTATCAATAAAGTTTTCCGAAAATGGTTTAAAATATTTATAACGAGGAAAATAACACGAATTTATTTAAAAAGTTATATACAGTCTATGTTGATTTGAAAAATATTATCATGAAAAAAAATCGTTTTTTTGTTCTTTTTCTAATTTTTGCTTTTCACTTACAAATTACAAAATATATATACAAAAAAATCGAATATTTAAAGAATACTATTTTAGTCACAGAAAATTAGTGAAAATCAATTTTAGAATCAATCAGATTTTTGACACACAAATTAGCAATTAACAAATAAATAAAGAAACAATTATGAAAAAATACATAAGAAAATATATAAATGTTATTTTTTTAATTTAACTTTAGGGCAAGTGTGTAAAATTATGAAAAGGAAACTAAATTAGACAATCTCACATGTAATGATAGAGTCTGTTTCGTTCATCTTTAATATTGAAAAAAATTCATCCATGATTGCATTTTCATCAGAATTAACATCTCATTGACCGGACTAAGTTAAGAAAAAAATAATTAATTTTTCAATTTTTAATTTAAAATACTCTGAAACTGTCGTCAGTATGTAAGTTTGGGATTGCATTGGGATGCAATGAAACAGGTTCGGATCATATATTTTCTGGGAGTTAATTGAAAAATTAGAGTTGAATTTTTCAGTTAAAAAAAATTTACCTGATTATTTATACTAAATTGAGTTTCTGCATCATTTTTTCCAAGACAAGTGACGACACAAGATTGCTATTATTTTGTTTGACAATCTTAAATACTTAAAAATTATAAAACTGAATAAACTAAAATAACAATTAAACTTACAGGATTTTGAGTTTTTGAACGGAACAAGTTTAAACCAAAAAGGAAAAAGCAAGCAAAAAACATGAAAAAAAATAAAACCAAATATAGTTTTCATTTGAGCGAATTGAATATAAACTTCAAATCTCATCGCTCTTATAGTTGCTTGAAAGCTTGTCAAATTAGTAGGGTTGTCAACTGGAATTAATTTTAATAGGATATAATTGGTCGAACTAGACCGAATTTCTTTGATGAAATTGTTGAAGTTAGCATGCACTAAATTAAAGAAAATTAATTCTGAATGATAAAAATTTAGAGAAAATCGATTTTAAAAGTTAAAACATTCAAAAAAAATAATAAAAATAATTAAAATCACTAAATTTTTTAACTTTGTTTTTTAAAGCCAAAAAAGAGAAAAAGAAAAACTTTTTTTAAAAGATTTTTTGGAATTAAAAAGAAAAAATAAACAATTTTTTTAAGAGCTAAGTTTTTTTATTCAAGTAAAGTGATTTAAAAAAAAAATCTTTTTACTTTGTTTTCAAGTAAAAGGTCACAAAAAAAAATCAAAAAGCATGAGAACAAAGTGTAAAGATAAAAATTAATTTGCTTGAAAAAGCAGATTTATATTCTCAGAAAATCCTATGAAAAATAATTCAATGAAATTTGTTAATTTAATTTTGCAAAAAATTTCCATTTTTTATTACCAAAATTCTGGTAAATTTTGGCTAATATCTCTAAATTAATTTAAGCTTGCCGAAAGCCATTAAAAGGTTCTTCAAATTGATGTTATTTACAGTTAAAAGTTTAAAATAGTTCAAAAAATAATAAGGGTCCAAAATTCAATGCAAATAGCGTATTGTTCTTTGCCCAAGACTGAAATCAGGCTTTTAAATAAAATATGGCAAACCAATTTCACTTCTCTCATACAATATATGAAATTGTTTTTTTAAGTCTTATTCAAAAGGCTTGATTTTTTTTTAGGTTTTTTTACTTAATTTGCCCACGACTGAATTCAGGTTTTGGAATAAAAAATGGAAAACAAATAACATTTCTCTTATACAAGTTATGAAATTGTTTATCCAAGACTAACTCAATGGCCTGATTTATTTTTTAAGCTTTTTTTTCTAACTAAAATATGCAAAAGACTGAAATAAGGCTTTTGAATAAAATATAGAAAACCGATTTCACTTCTCTCATACAATTTATGAAATTTTTTATCAAAGTGAAACTCAAAGGCCTGATTTTTTTTTTAGGTTTTTTATCTAACTAAAATTTGCCCAAGACTGAAATCAGGCATTTGAAAAAAATATGGAAAACCAATTTCACTTCACTCATACAATTTATGAAATTATTTTTCAAAGTGAAACTCAAAGGGCTGATTTTTTTTAAGGTTTTTTATTAAACTTAAATTTGCCCAAGACTGAAATCAGGTTTTTGAAAAAAATATGTAAAACCAATTTCACTTCACACATACAATTTATGAAATTATTTTTCAAAGTGAAACTAAAAGGGCTGATTTTTTTTAGGTTTTTTATCTAACTGATATTTTCCCAAGTACAAAATTAGACTTTTGAACAAAATATGGAAAACCAATTTCTTTTCACTCATACAATTTATGAAATTATATTTCAAAGTGAATCTCAAATGGCTGACTTTTTTTTAAGGTTTTTTATTAAACTTAAATTTGCCCAAGACAAAAATCAGACTTTTGAACAAAATATGGAAAACCAATTTTCCTCACACATCCAATTTAAGAATAATTTTTCAAAGTGAAACTCAAAGGGCTGATTTTTTTTTTAGGTTTTTTATCTAACTTAAATTTGCCCAAGACTGAAATCAGGTTTTTGAAAAAAATATGTAAAACCAATTTCACTTCACTCATAAAATTTATGAAATTATTTTTCAAAGTGAAACTCAAAATGCTGATTTTTTTTAAGGTTTTTTATTAAACTTAAATTTGCCCAAGACAGAAATCAGACTTTTGAACAAAATATGGAAAACCAATTTCACTTCACTTATACAATTTATGAAATTATATTTCAAAGTGAATCTCAAATGGCTGATTTTTTTTTAAGGTTTTTTATTAATCTTAAATTTGCCCAAGACAGAAATCCGACTTTTGAACAAAAAATGGAAAACCAATTTTACTTCACACATCCAATTTAAGAATAATTTTTCAAAGTGAAACTCAAAGGACTGATTTAATTTTAGGTTTTTTATCTAACTTAAATTTGCCCAAGACTGAAATCAGGTTTTTGAAAAAAATATGTAAAACCAATTTCACTTCACTCATAAAATTTATGAAATTATTTTTCAAAGTGAAACTCAAAATGCTGATTTTTTTTAAGGTTTTTTATTAAACTTAAATTTGCCCAAGACAGAAATCAGACTTTTGAACAAAATATGGAAAACCAATTTCACTTCACTTATACAATTTATGAAATTATATTTCAAAGTGAATCTCAAATGGCTGATTTTTTTTTAAGGTTTTTTATTAATCTTAAATTTGCCCAAGACAGAAATCCGACTTTTGAACAAAAAATGGAAAACCAATTTTACTTCACACATCCAATTTAAGAATAATTTTTCAAAGTGAAACTCAAAGGACTGATTTAATTTTAGGTTTTTTATCTAACTTAAATTTGCCCAAGACTGAAATCAGGTTTTTGAAAAAAATATGTAAAACCAATTTCACTTCACACACACAATTCATGAAATTATTTTTCAAAGTGAAACTAAAAGGGCTGGTTTTTTTTAAGTTTTTTATCTAACTGATATTTTCCCAAGTACAAAATTAGACTTTTGAACAAAATATGGAAAACCAATTTCTTTTCACTCATACAATTTATGAAATTATATTTCAAAGTGAATCTCAAATTGCTGATTTTTTTTTAAGGTTTTTTATTAATCTTAAATTTGCCCAAGACAGAAATCAGACTTTTGAACAAAATATGGAAAACCAATTTTCCTAACACATCCAATTTAAGAATAATTTTTCAAAGTGAAACTCAAAGGGCTGATTTTTTTTTTAGGTTTTTTATCTAACTTAAATTTGCCCAAGACTGAAATCAGGCTTTTGAAAAAAATATGGAAAACCAATTTCACTTCACTCATACAATTTATAAAGTTTTTTTTTCAAAGTGAAACTCAAAGGGCTGATTTTTTTTTAGGTTTTTTATCTAACTTAAATTTTCCCAAGAACAAAATCAGGCTTTTGAAAAAAATATGGCAAAACAAACTTCACTTCACTCATACAATTTTAGAATTATTTTTCAAAGTGAAACTCAAAGGGCTGACTTTTTTTTAGGTTTTTTATTAAACTTAAATTTGCCCAAGACAAAAATCAGACTTTTGAAAAAAATATGGAAAACCAATTTTCCTCGTACATCCAATTTAAGAATAATTTTTCAAAGTGAAACTCAAAGGACTGATTTTTTTTTAAGGTTTTTTATTAAACTTAAATTTGCCCAAGACAGAAATCAGACTTTTGAACAAAATATGGAAAACCAATTTCACTTCACACATACAATTTAAGAATTATTTTTCAAAGTGAAACTCAAAGGGCTGATTTTATTTTTAAGGTTTTTTATCTAACTTAAATTTGCCCAAGACTGAAATCAGGTTTTTGAAAAAAATATGTAAAACAAATTTCACTTCACACATACAATTTATGAAATTATTTTTCAAAGTGAAACTAAAAGGGCTGATTTTTTTTAGGTTTTTTATCTAACTGATATTTTCCCAAGTACAAAATTAGACTTTTGAACAAAATATGGAAAACCAATTTCTTTTCACTCATACAATTTATGAAATTATATTTCAAAGTGAATCTCAAATGGCTGACTTTTTTTTAAGGTTTTTTATTAAACTTAAATTTGCCCAAGACAAAAATCAGACTTTTGAACAAAATATGGAAAACCAATTTTCCTCACACATCCAATTTAAGAATAATTTTTCAAAGTGAAACTCAAAGGGCTGATTTTTTTTTAGGTTTTTTATCTTACTTAAATTTTCCCAAGAACAAAATCAGGCTTTTGAAAAAAATATGGCAAAACAAATTTCACTTCACTCATACAATTTTAGAATTATTTTTCAAAGTGAAACTCAAAGGGCTGACTTTTTTTTAGGTTTTTTATTAAACTTAAATTTGCCCAAGACAAAAATCAGACTTTTGAACAAAATATGGAAAACCAATTTTCCTCGTACATCCAATTTAAGAATAATTTTTCAAAGTGAAACTCAAAGGACTGATTTTTTTTTAAGGTTTTTTATTAAACTTAAATTTGCCCAAGACAGAAATCAGACTTTTGAACAAAATATCGAAAACCAATTTCACTTCACACATACAATTTAAGAATTATTTTTCAAAGTGAAACTCAAAGGGCTGATTTTTTTTTAAGGTTTTTTATCTAACTTAAATTTGCCCAAGACTGAAATCAGGTTTTTGAAAAAAATATGTAAAACCAATTTTACTTCACTCATACAATTTTAGAATTATTTTTCAAAGTGAAACTAAAAGGGCTGATTTTTTTTAGGTTTTTTATCTAACTGATATTTTCCCAAGTAGAAAATTAGACTTTTGAAAAAAATATGGAAAACCAATTTCACTTCACTCATACAATTTATGAAATTATATTTCAAAGTGAATCTCAAATGGCTGACTTTTTTTTAAGGTTTTTTATTAAACTTAAATTTGCCCAAGACAAAAATCAGACTTTTGAACAAAATATGGAAAACCAATTTTCCTCACACATCCAATTTAAGAATAATTTTTCAAAGTGAAACTCAAAGGGCTGACTTTTTTTTAGTTTTTTTATTAACTTTAAATTTGCCCAAGACTGAAATCAGGCTTTTGAAAAAAATATGTAAAACCAATTTCACTTCACTCATAAAATTTATGAAATTATTTTTCAAAGTGAAACTCAAAATGCTGATTTTTTTTAAGGTTTTTTATTAAACTTAAATTTGCCCAAGACAGAAATCAGACTTTTGAACAAAATATGGAAAACCAATTTCACTTCACTCATACAATTTATGAAATTATATTTCAAAGTGAATCTCAAATGGCTGATTTTTTTTATGGTTTTTTATTAATCTTAAATTTGCCCAAGACAGAAATCCGACTTTTGTACAAAATATGGAAAACCAATTTTACTTCACACATCCAATTTAAGAATAATTTTTCAAAGTGAAACTCAACAACTGATTTTGTTTAGGTTTTTTATCTAACTTAAATTTGCCCAAGACTGAAATCAGGTTTTTGAAAAAAATATGGAAAACCAATTTCACTTCACTCATACAATTTATAAAGTTTTTTTTTCAAAGTGAAACTCAAAGGGCTGATTTTTTTTAGGTTTTTTATCTAACTTAAATTTTCCCAAGAACAAAATCAGGCTTTTGAAAAAAATATGGCAAAACAAACTTCACTTCACTCATACAATTTTAGAATTTTTTTTCAAAGTGAAACTCAAAGGGCTGACTTTTTTTAGGTTTTTTATTAAACTTAAATTTGCCCAAGACAAAAATCAGACTTTTGAACAAAATATGGAAAACCAATTTTCCTCGTACATCCAATTTAAGAATAATTTTTCAAAGTGAAACTCAAAGGGCTGATTTTTTTTTTAGGTTTTTTATCTAACTTAAATTTGCCCAAGACTGAAATCAGGTTTTTGAAAAAAATATGTAAAACCAATTTCACTTCACTCATAAAATTTATGAAATTATTTTTCAAAGTGAAACTCAAAATGCTGATTTTTTTTAAGGTTTTTTATTAAACTTAAATTTGCCCAAGACAGAAATCAGACTTTTGAACAAAATATGGAAAACCAATTTCACTTCACTCATACAATTTATGAAATTATATTTCAAAGTGAATCTCAAATGGCTGATTTTTTTTAAGGTTTTTTATTAATCTTAAATTTGCCCAAGACAGAAATCCGACTTTTGAACAAAATATGGAAAACCAATTTTACTTCACACATCCAATTTAAGAATAATTTTTCAAAGTGAAACTCAAAGGACTGATTTTTTTTTAGGTTTTTTATCTAACTTAAATTTGCCCAAGACTGAAATCAGGTTTTTGAAAAAAATATGTAAAACCAATTTCACTTCACACATACAATTTATGAAATTATTTTTCAAAGTGAAACTAAAAGGGCTGATTTTTTTTAAGTTTTTTATCTAACTGATATTTCCCCAAGTACAAAATTAGACTTTTGAACAAAATATGGAAAACCAATTTCTTTTCACTCATACAATTTTTGAAATTATATTTCAAAGTGAATCTCAAATTGCTGATTTTTTTTTAAGGTTTTTTATTAATCTTAAATTTGCCCAAGACAGAAATCAGACTTTTGAACAAAATATGGAAAACCAATTTTCCTAACACATCCAATTTAAGAATAATTTTTCAAAGTGAAACTCAAAGGGCTGATTTTTTTTTTAGGTTTTTTATCTAACTTAAATTTGCCCAAGACTGAAATCAGGCTTTTGAAAAAAATATGGAAAACCAATTTCACTTCACTCATACAATTTATAAAGTTTTTTTTTCAAAGTGAAACTCAAAGGGCTGATTTTTTTTTAGGTTTTTTATCTTACTTAAATTTTCCCAAGAACAAAATCAGGCTTTTGAAAAAAATATGGCAAAACAAACTTCACTTCACTCATACAATTTTAGAATTATTTTTCAAAGTGAAACTCAAAGGGCTGACTTTTTTTTAGGTTTTTTATTAAACTTAAATTTGCCCAAGACAAAAATCAGACTTTTGAACAAAATATGGAAAACCAATTTTCCTCGTACATCCAATTTAAGAATAATTTTTCAAAGTGAAACTCAAAGGACTGATTTTTTTTTAAGGTTTTTTATTAAACTTAAATTTGCCCAAGACAGAAATCAGACTTTTGAACAAAATATGGAAAACCAATTTCACTTCACACATACAATTTAAGAATTATTTTTCAAAGTGAAACTCAAAGGGCTGATTTTTTTATTAAGGTTTTTTATCTAACTTAAATTTGCCCAAGACTGAAATCAGGTTTTTGAAAAAAATATGTAAAACCAATTTCACTTCACACATACAATTTATGAAATTATTTTTCAAAGTGAAACTAAAAGGGCTGATTTTTTTTAGGTTTTTTATCTAACTGATATTTTCCCAAGTACAAAATTAGACTTTTGAACAAAATATGGAAAACCAATTTCTTTTCACTCATACAATTTATGAAATTTTATTTCAAAGTGAATCTCAAATGGCTGACTTTTTTTTAAGGTTTTTTATTAAACTTAAATTTGCCCAAGACAAAAATCAGACTTTTGAACAAAATATGGAAAACCAATTTTCCTAACACATCCAATTTAAGAATAATTTTTCAAAGTGAAACTCAAAGGGCTGATTTTTTTTTTAGGTTTTTTATCTAACTTAAATTTGCCCAATACTGAAATCAGGTTTTTGAAAAAAATATGTAAAACCAATTTCACTTCACTCATAAAATTTATGAAATTATTTTTCAAAGTGAAACTCAAAATGCTGATTTTTTTTAAGGTTTTTTATTAAACTTAAATTTGCCCAAGACAGAAATCAGACTTTTGAACAAAATATGGAAAACCAATTTCACTTCACTCATACAATTTATGAAATTATATTTCAAAGTGAATCTCAAATGGCTGATTTTTTTTTAAGGTTTTTTATTAATCTTAAATTTGCCCAAGACAGAAATCCGACTTTTGAACAAAATATGGAAAACCAATTTTACTTCACACATCCAATTTTAGAATTATTTTTCAAAGTGAAACTCAAAGGGCTGATATTTTTTTTAGGTTTTTTATCTAACTTAAATTTGCCCAAGACTGAAATCAGGTTTTTGAAAAAAATATGTAAAACCAATTTCACTTCACACATACAATTTATGAAATTATTTTTCAAAGTGAAACTAAAAGGGCTGATTTTTTTTAAATTTTTTATCTAACTGATATTTCCCCAAGTACAAAATTAGACTTTTGAACAAAATATGGAAAACCAATTTCTTTTCACTCATACAATTTATGAAATTATATTTCAAAGTGAATCTCAAATTGCTGATTTTTTTTTTAAGGTTTTTTATAAATCTTAAATTTGCCCAAGACAGAAATCAGACTTTTGAACAAAATATGGAAAACCAATTTTCCTAACACATCCAATTTAAGAATAATTTTTCAAAGTGAAACTCAAAGGGCTGATTTTTTTTTTAGGTTTTTTATCTAACTTAAATTTGCCCAAGACTGAAATCAGGCTTTTGAAAAAAATATGGAAAACCAATTTCACTTCACTCATACAATTTATAAAGTTTTTTTTTCAAAGTGAAACTCAAAGGGCTGATTTTTTTTTAGGTTTTTTATCTAACTTAAATTTTCCCAAGAACAAAATCAGGCTTTTGAAAAAAATATGGCAAAACAAACTTCACTTCACTCATACAATTTTAGAATTATTTTTCAAAGTGAAACTCAAAGGGCTGACTTTTTTTTAGGTTTTTTATTAAACTTAAATTTGCCCAAGACAAAAATCAGACTTTTGAAAAAAATATGGAATACCAATTTCACTTCACACATACAATTTTAGAATTATTTTTCAAAGTGAAACTCAAAGGGCTGATATTTTTTTTAGGTTATTTATCTAACTTAAATTTACCCAAGACTGAAATCAGGCTTTTGAAAAAAATATGGAAAACCAATTTCACTTCACACATACAATTAATAAAGTTTTTTTTTCAAAGTGAATCTCAAAGGGCTGATTTTTTTTTAAGTTTTTTATCAAACTTAAATTTTCCCAAGAACAAAATCAGGCTTTTGAAAAAAATATGGAAAACCAATTTCTTTTCACTCATACAAAATATGAAATTATATTTCAAAGTGAATCTCAAATGGCTGATTTTTTTTTAAGGTTTTTTATCTAACTTAAATTTTCCCAAGAACAAAATCAGGCTTTTGAAAAAAATATGGCAAAACAAATTTCACTTCACTCATACAATTTTAGAATTATTTTTCAAAGTGAAACTCAAAGGGCTGACTTTTTTTTAGGTTTTTTATTAAACTTAAATTTGCCCAAGACAAAAATCAGACTTTTGAACAAAATATGGAAAACCAATTTTCCTCGTACATCCAATTTAAGAATAATTTTTCAAAGTGAAACTCAAAGGGCTGATATTTTTTTTTAGGTTTTTTATCTAACTTAAATTTACCAAAGACAGAAATCAGACTTTTGAAAAAAATATGGAATACCAATTTCACTTCACACATACAATTTTAGAATTATTTTTCAAAGTGAAACTCAAAGGGCTGATATTTTTTTTAGGTTATTTATCTAACTTAAATTTACCCAAGACTGAAATCAGGCTTTTGAAAAAAATATGGAAAACCAATTTCACTTCACACATACAATTTATAAAGTTTTTTTTTCAAAGTGAAACTCAAAGGGCTGATTTTTTTTTAAGTTTTTTATCAAACTTAAATTTTCCCAAGAACAAAATCAGGCTTTTGAAAAAAATATGGAAAACCAATTTCTTTTCACTCATACAAAATATGAAATTATATTTCAAAGTGAATCTCAAATGGCTGATTTTTTTTTAAGGTTTTTTATCTAACTTAAATTTTCCCAAGAACAAAATCAGGCTTTTGAAAAAAATATGGCAAAACAAATTTCACTTCACTCATACAATTTTAGAATTATTTTTCAAAGTGAAACTCAAAGGGCTGACTTTTTTTTAGGTTTTTTATTAAACTTAAATTTGCCCAAGACAAAAATCAGACTTTTGAACAAAATATGGAAAACCAATTTTCCTCGTACATCCAATTTAAGAATAATTTTTCAAAGTGAAACTCAAAGGGCTGATTTTTTTTTTAGGTTTTTTATCTAACTTAAATTTGCCCAAGACTGAAATCAGGCTTTTGAAAAAAATATGGAAAACCAATTTCACTTCACTCATACAATTTATAAAGTTTTTTTTTCAAAGTGAAACTCAAAGGGCTGATTTTTTTTTAGGTTTTTTATCTTACTTAAATTTTCCCAAGAACAAAATCAGGCTTTTGAAAAAAATATGGCAAAACAAATTTCACTTCACTCATACAATTTTAGAATTATTTTTCAAAGTGAAACTCAAAGGGCTGACTTTTTTTTAGGTTTTTTATTAAACTTAAATTTGCCCAAGACAAAAATCAGACTTTTGAACAAAATATGGAAAACCAATTTTCCTCGTACATCCAATTTAAGAATAATTTTTCAAAGTGAAACTCAAAGGGCTGATATTTTTTTTTAGGTTTTTTATCTAACTTAAATTTACCAAAGACAGAAATCAGACTTTTGAAAAAAATATGGAATACCAATTTCACTTCACACATACAATTTTAGAATTATTTTTCAAAGTGAAACTCAAAGGGCTGATATTTTTTTTAGGTTATTTATCTAACTTAAATTTACCCAAGACTGAAATCAGGCTTTTGAAAAAAATATGGAAAACCAATTTCACTTCACACATACAATTTATAAAGTTTTTTTTTCAAAGTGAAACTCAAAGGGCTGATTTTTTTTTAAGTTTTTTATCAAACTTAAATTTTCCCAAGAACAAAATCAGGCTTTTGAAAAAAATATGGAAAACCAATTTCTTTTCACTCATACAAAATATGAAATTATATTTCAAAGTGAATCTCAAATGGCTGATTTTTTTTTAAGGTTTTTTATCTAACTTAAATTTTCCCAAGAACAAAATCAGGCTTTTGAAAAAAATATGGCAAAACAAATTTCACTTCACTCATACAATTTTAGAATTATTTTTCAAAGTGAAACTCAAAGGGCTGACTTTTTTTTAGGTTTTTTATTAAACTTAAATTTTCCCAAGAACAAAATCAGGCTTTTGAAAAAAATATGGAAAACCAATTTCACTTCACTCATACAATTTTAGAATTATTTTTCAAAGTGAAACTCAAAGGGCTGACTTTTTTTTAGGTTTTTTATTAAACTTAAATTTGCCCAAGACAAAAATCAGACTTTTGAACAAAATATGGAAAACCAATTTTCCTCGTACATCCAATTTAAGAATAATTTTTCAAAGTGAAACTCAAAGGGCTGATATTTTTTTTTAGGTTTTTTATCTAACTTAAATTTACCAAAGACAGAAATCAGACTTTTGAAAAAAATATGGAATACCAATTTCACTTCACACATACAATTTTAGAATTATTTTTCAAAGTGAAACTCAAAGGGCTGATATTTTTTTTAGGTTATTTATCTAACTTAAATTTACCCAAGACTGAAATCAGGCTTTTGAAAAAAATATGGAAAACCAATTTCACTTCACACATACAATTAATAAAGTTTTTTTTCAAAGTGAATCTCAAAGGGCTGATTTTTTTTTAAGTTTTTTATCAAACTTAAATTTTCCCAAGAACAAAATCAGGCTTTTGAAAAAAATATGGAAAACCAATTTCTTTTCACTCATACAAAATATGAAATTATATTTCAAAGTGAATCTCAAATGGCTGATTTTTTTTTAAGGTTTTTTATCTAACTTAAATTTTCCCAAGAACAAAATCAGGCTTTTGAAAAAAATATGGCAAAACAAATTTCACTTCACTCATACAATTTTAGAATTATTTTTCAAAGTGAAACTCAAAGGGCTGACTTTTTTTTAGGTTTTTTATTAAACTTAAATTTGCCCAAGACAAAAATCAGACTTTTGAACAAAATATGGAAAACCAATTTTCCTCGTACATCCAATTTAAGAATAATTTTTCAAAGTGAAACTCAAAGGGCTGATATTTTTTTTTAGGTTTTTTATCTAACTTAAATTTACCAAAGACAGAAATCAGACTTTTGAAAAAAATATGGAATACCAATTTCACTTCACACATACAATTTTAGAATTATTTTTCAAAGTGAAACTCAAAGGGCTGATATTTTTTTTAGGTTATTTATCTAACTTAAATTTACCCAAGACTGAAATCAGGCTTTTGAAAAAAATATGGAAAACCAATTTCACTTCACACATACAATTTATAAAGTTTTTTTTTCAAAGTGAAACTCAAAGGGCTGATTTTTTTTTAAGTTTTTTATCAAACTTAAATTTTCCCAAGAACAAAATCAGGCTTTTGAAAAAAATATGGAAAACCAATTTCTTTTCACTCATACAAAATATGAAATTATATTTCAAAGTGAATCTCAAATGGCTGATTTTTTTTTAAGGTTTTTTATCTAACTTAAATTTTCCCAAGAACAAAATCAGGCTTTTGAAAAAAATATGGCAAAACAAATTTCACTTCACTCATACAATTTTAGAATTATTTTTCAAAGTGAAACTCAAAGGGCTGACTTTTTTTTAGGTTTTTTATTAAACTTAAATTTGCCCAAGACAAAAATCAGACTTTTGAACAAAATATGGAAAACCAATTTTCCTCGTACATCCAATTTAAGAATAATTTTTCAAAGTGAAACTCAAAGGGCTGATTTTTTTTTTAGGTTTTTTATCTAACTTAAATTTGCCCAAGACTGAAATCAGGCTTTTGAAAAAAATATGGAAAACCAATTTCACTTCACTCATACAATTTATAAAGTTTTTTTTTCAAAGTGAAACTCAAAGGGCTGATTTTTTTTTAGGTTTTTTATCTTACTTAAATTTTCCCAAGAACAAAATCAGGCTTTTGAAAAAAATATGGCAAAACAAATTTCACTTCACTCATACAATTTTAGAATTATTTTTCAAAGTGAAACTCAAAGGGCTGACTTTTTTTTAGGTTTTTTATTAAACTTAAATTTGCCCAAGACAAAAATCAGACTTTTGAACAAAATATGGAAAACCAATTTTCCTCGTACATTCAATTTAAGAATAATTTTTCAAAGTGAAACTCAAAGGGCTGATATTTTTTTTTAGGTTTTTTATCTAACTTAAATTTACCAAAGACAGAAATCAGACTTTTGAAAAAAATATGGAATACCAATTTCACTTCACACATACAATTTTAGAATTATTTTTCAAAGTGAAACTCAAAGGGCTGATATTTTTTTTAGGTTATTTATCTAACTTAAATTTACCCAAGACTGAAATCAGGCTTTTGAAAAAAATATGGAAAACCAATTTCACTTCACACATACAATTTATAAAGTTTTTTTTTCAAAGTGAAACTCAAAGGGCTGATTTTTTTTTAAGTTTTTTATCAAACTTAAATTTTCCCAAGAACAAAATCAGGCTTTTGAAAAAAATATGGAAAACCAATTTCTTTTCACTCATACAAAATATGAAATTATATTTCAAAGTGAATCTCAAATGGCTGATTTTTTTTTAAGGTTTTTTATCTAACTTAAATTTTCCCAAGAACAAAATCAGGCTTTTGAAAAAAATATGGCAAAACAAATTTCACTTCACTCATACAATTTTAGAATTATTTTTCAAAGTGAAACTCAAAGGGCTGACTTTTTTTTAGGTTTTTTATTAAACTTAAATTTGCCCAAGACAAAAATCAGACTTTTGAACAAAATATGGAAAACCAATTTTCCTCGTACATCCAATTTAAGAATAATTTTTCAAAGTGAAACTCAAAGGGCTGATATTTTTTTTAGGTTTTTTATCTAACTTAAATTTACCAAAGACAGAAATCAGACTTTTGAAAAAAATATGGAATACCAATTTCACTTCACACATACAATTTTAGAATTATTTTTCAAAGTGAAACTCAAAGGGCTGATATTTTTTTTAGGTTATTTATCTAACTTAAATTTACCCAAGACTGAAATCAGGCTTTTGAAAAAAATATGGAAAACCAATTTCACTTCACACATACAATTTATAAAGTTTTTTTTTCAAAGTGAAACTCAAAGGGCTGATTTTTTTTTAAGTTTTTTATCAAACTTAAATTTTCCCAAGAACAAAATCAGGCTTTTGAAAAAAATATGGCAAAACAAACTTCACTTCACTCATACAATTTTAGAATTATTTTTCAAAGTGAAACTCAAAGGGCTGACTTTTTTTTAGGTTTTTTATTAAACTTAAATTTGCCCAAGACAAAAATCAGACTTTTGAACAAAATATGGAAAACCAATTTTCCTCGTACATCCAATTTAAGAATAATTTTTCAAAGTGAAACTCAAAGGGCTGATATTTTTTTTAGGTTTTTTATCTAACTTAAATTTACCAAAGACAGAAATCAGACTTTTGAAAAAAATATGGAATACCAATTTCACTTCACACATACAATTTTAGAATTATTTTTCAAAGTGAAACTCAAAGGGCTGATATTTTTTTTAGGTTATTTATCTAACTTAAATTTACCCAAGACTGAAATCAGGCTTTTGAAAAAAATATGGAAAACCAATTTCACTTCACACATACAATTTATAAAGTTTTTTTTTCAAAGTGAAACTCAAAGGGCTGATTTTTTTTTAAGTTTTTTATCAAACTTAAATTTTCCCAAGAACAAAATCAGGCTTTTGAAAAAAATATGGCAAAACAAACTTCACTTCACTCATACAATTTTAGAATTATTTTTCAAAGTGAAACTCAAAGGGCTGACTTTTTTTTAGGTTTTTTATTAAACTTAAATTTGCCCAAGACAAAAATCAGACTTTTGAACAAAATATGGAAAACCAATTTTCCTCGTACATCCAATTTAAGAATAATTTTTCAAAGTGAAACTCAAAGGGCTGATATTTTTTTTAGGTTTTTTATCTAACTTAAATTTACCAAAGACAGAAATCAGACTTTTGAAAAAAATATGGAATACCAATTTCACTTCACACATACAATTTTAGAATTATTTTTCAAAGTGAAACTCAAAGGGCTGATATTTTTTTTAGGTTATTTATCTAACTTAAATTTACCCAAGACTGAAATCAGGCTTTTGAAAAAAATATGGAAAACCAATTTCACTTCACACATACAATTTATAAAGTTTTTTTTTCAAAGTGAAACTCAAAGGGCTGATTTTTTTTTAAGTTTTTTATCAAACTTAAATTTTCCCAAGAACAAAATCAGGCTTTTGAAAAAAATATGGAAAACCAATTTCTTTTCACTCATACAAAATATGAAATTATATTTCAAAGTGAATCTCAAATGGCTGATTTTTTTTTAAGGTTTTTTATCTAACTTAAATTTTCCCAAGAACAAAATCAGGCTTTTGAAAAAAATATGGCAAAACAAATTTCACTTCACTCATACAATTTTAGAATTATTTTTCAAAGTGAAACTCAAAGGGCTGACTTTTTTTTAGGTTTTTTATTAAACTTAAATTTGCCCAAGACAAAAATCAGACTTTTGAACAAAATATGGAAAACCAATTTTCCTCGTACATCCAATTTAAGAATAATTTTTCAAAGTGAAACTCAAAGGGCTGATATTTTTTTTAGGTTTTTTATCTAACTTAAATTTACCAAAGACAGAAATCAGACTTTTGAAAAAAATATGGAATACCAATTTCACTTCACACATACAATTTTAGAATTATTTTTCAAAGTGAAACTCAAAGGGCTGATATTTTTTTTAGGTTATTTATCTAACTTAAATTTACCCAAGACTGAAATCAGGCTTTTGAAAAAAATATGGAAAACCAATTTCACTTCACACATACAATTTATAAAGTTTTTTTTTCAAAGTGAAACTCAAAGGGCTGATTTTTTTTTAAGTTTTTTATCAAACTTAAATTTTCCCAAGAACAAAATCAGGCTTTTGAAAAAAATATGGAAAACCAATTTCTTTTCACTCATACAAAATATGAAATTATATTTCAAAGTGAATCTCAAATGGCTGATTTTTTTTTAAGGTTTTTTATCTAACTTAAATTTTCCCAAGAACAAAATCAGGCTTTTGAAAAAAATATGGCAAAACAAATTTCACTTCACTCATACAATTTTAGAATTATTTTTCAAAGTGAAACTCAAATGGCTGACTTTTTTTTAGGTTTTTTATTAAACTTAAATTTGCCCAAGACAAAAATCAGACTTTTGAACAAAATATGGAAAACCAATTTTCCTCGTACATCCAATTTAAGAATAATTTTTCAAAGTGAAACTCAAAGGGATGATATTTTTTTTAGGTTTTTTATCTAACTTAAATTTACCAAAGACAGAAATCAGACTTTTGAAAAAAATATGGAATACGAATTTCACTTCACACATACAATTTTAGAATTATTTTTCAAAGTGAAACTCAAAGGGCTGATTTTTTTTTAGGTAATTTATCTAACTTAAATTTACCCAAGACTGAAATCAGGCTTTTGAAAAAAATATGGAAAACCAATTTCACTTCACACATACAATTTATAAAGTTTTTTTTTCAAAGTGAAACTCAAAGGGCTGATTTTTTTTTAAGTTTTTTATCTAACTTAAATTTTCCCAAGAACAAAATCAGGCTTTTGAAAAAAATATGGCAAAACAAACTTCACTTCACTCATACAATTTTAGAATTATTTTTCAAAGTGAAACTCAAAGGGCTGACTTTTTTTTAGGTTTTTTATTAAACTTAAATTTGCCCAAGACAAAAATCAGACTTTTGAACAAAATATGGAAAACCAATTTTCCTCGTACATCCAATTTAAGAATAATTTTTCAAAGTGAAACTCAAAGGGCTGATATTTTTTTTAGGTTTTTTATCTAACTTAAATTTACCAAAGACAGAAATCAGACTTTTGAAAAAAATATGGAATACCAATTTCACTTCACACATACAATTTTAGAATTATTTTTCAAAGTGAAACTCAAAGGGCTGATATTTTTTTTAGGTTATTTATCTAACTTAAATTTACCCAAGACTGAAATCAGGCTTTTGAAAAAAATATGGAAAACCAATTTCACTTCACACATACAATTTATAAAGTTTTTTTTTCAAAGTGAAACTCAAAGGGCTGATTTTTTTTTAAGTTTTCATCAAACTTAAATTTTCCCAAGAACAAAATCAGGCTTTTGAAAAAAATATGGAAAACCAATTTCTTTTCACTCATACAAAATATGAAATTATATTTCAAAGTGAATCTCAAATGGCTGATTTTTTTTTAAGGTTTTTTATTAAACTTAAATTTTCCCAAGAACAAAATCAGGCTTTTGAAAAAAATATGGCAAAACAAATTTCACTTCACTCATACAATTTTAGAATTATTTTTCAAAGTGAAACTCAAAGGGCTGACTTTTTTTTAGGTTTTTTATTAAACTTAAATTTGCCCA
The DNA here is from genome assembly GCA_025491095.1 of Brachionus asplanchnoidis. Lineage (NCBI taxonomy): Eukaryota > Metazoa > Rotifera > Eurotatoria > Ploima > Brachionidae > Brachionus > Brachionus asplanchnoidis. The sequence goes on from JAILYF010000070.1 coordinate 545,857, forward strand.
AGACAAAAATCAGACTTTTGAACAAAATATGGAAAACCAATTTTCCTCGTACATCCAATTTAAGAATAATTTTTCAAAGTGAAACTCAAAGGGCTGATATTTTTTTTAGGTTTTTTATCTAACTTAAATTTACCAAAGACAGAAATCAGACTTTTGAAAAAAATATGGAATACCAATTTCACTTCACACATACAATTTTAGAATTATTTTTCAAAGTGAAACTCAAAGGGCTGATATTTTTTTTAGGTTATTTATCTAACTTAAATTTACCCAAGACTGAAATCAGGCTTTTGAAAAAAATATGGAAAACCAATTTCACTTCACACATACAATTTATAAAGTTTTTTTTTCAAAGTGAAACTCAAAGGGCTGATTTTTTTTTAAGTTTTTTATCAAACTTAAATTTTCCCAAGAACAAAATCAGGCTTTTGAAAAAAATATGGAAAACCAATTTCTTTTCACTCATACAAAATATGAAATTATATTTCAAAGTGAATCTCAAATGGCTGATTTTTTTTTAAGGTTTTTTATCTAACTTAAATTTTCCCAAGAACAAAATCAGGCTTTTGAAAAAAATATGGCAAAACAAATTTCACTTCACTCATACAATTTTAGAATTATTTTTCAAAGTGAAACTCAAAGGGCTGACTTTTTTTTAGGTTTTTTATTAAACTTAAATTTGCCCAAGACAAAAATCAGACTTTTGAACAAAATATGGAAAACCAATTTTCCTCGTACATCCAATTTAAGAATAATTTTTCAAAGTGAAACTCAAAGGGCTGATTTTTTTTTAAGTTTTTTATCAAACTTAAATTTTCCCAAGAACAAAATCAGGCTTTTGAAAAAAATATGGAAAACCAATTTCTTTTCACTCATACAAAATATGAAATTATATTTCAAAGTGAATCTCAAATGGCTGATTTTTTTTTAAGGTTTTTTATCTAACTTAAATTTTCCCAAGAACAAAATCAGGCTTTTGAAAAAAATATGGCAAAACAAACTTCACTTCACTCATACTATTTTAGAATTATTTTTCAAAGTGAAACTCAAAGGGTTGACTTTTTTTTAGGTTTTTTATTAAACTTAAATTTGCCCAAGACAAAAATCAGACTTTTGAACAAAATATGGAAAACCAATTTTCCTCGTACATCCAATTTAAGAATAATTTTTCAAAGTGAAACTCAAAGGGCTGATATTTTTTTTAGGTTTTTTATCTAACTTAAATTTACCAAAGACAGAAATCAGACTTTTGAAAAAAATATGGAATACCAATTTCACTTCACACATACAATTTTAGAATTATTTTTCAAAGTGAAACTCAAAGGGCTGATATTTTTTTTAGGTTATTTATCTAACTTAAATTTACCCAAGACTGAAATCAGGCTTTTGAAAAAAATATGGAAAACCAATTTCACTTCACACATACAATTTATAAAGTTTTTTTTTCAAAGTGAAACTCAAAGGGCTGATTTTTTTTTAGGATTTTTATCTAACTTAAATTTTCCCAAGAACAAAATCAGGCTTTTGAAAAAAATATGGCAAAACAAACTTCACTTCACTCATACTATTTTAGAATTATTTTTCAAAGTGAAACTCAAAGGGTTGACTTTTTTTTAGGTTTTTTATTAAACTTAAATTTGCCCAAGACAAAAATCAGACTTTTGAACAAAATATGGAAAACCAATTTTCCTCGTACATCCAATTTAAGAATAATTTTTCAAAGTGAAACTCAAAGGGCTGATATTTTTTTTAAGTTTTTTATCAAACTTAAATTTTCCCAAGAACAAAATCAGGCTTTTGAAAAAAATATGGAAAACCAATTTCACTTCACACATACAATTTATAAAGTTTTTTTTTCAAAGTGAAACTCAAAGGGCTGATTTTTTTTAGGTTTTTTATCTTACTTAAATTTTCCCAAGAACAAAATCAGGCTTTTGAAAAAAATATGGCAAAACAAATTTCACTTCACTCATACAATTTTAGAATTATTTTTCAAAGTGAAACTCAAAGGGCTGACTTTTTTTTAGGTTTTTTATTAAACTTAAATTTGCCCAAGACAAAAATCAGACTTTTGAACAAAATATGGAAAACCAATTTTCCTCGTACATCCAATTTAAGAATAATTTTTCAAAGTGAAACCCAAAGGGCTGATTTTTTTTTAAGTTTTTTATCTAACTTAAATTTTCCCAAGACTGAAATCAGGCTTTTGAAAAAAATATGGAAAACCAATTTCACTTCACACATACAATTTATAAAGTTTTTTTTCAAAGTGAAACTCAAAGGGCTGATTTTTTTTTAGGATTTTTATCTAACTTAAATTTTCCCAAGAACAAAATCAGGCTTTTGAAAAAAATATGGCAAAACAAACTTCACTTCACTCATACTATTTTAGAATTATTTTTCAAAGTGAAACTCAAAGGGTTGACTTTTTTTTAGGTTTTTATTAAACTTAAATTTGCCCAAGACAAAAATCAGACTTTTGAACAAAATATGGAAAACCAATTTTCCTCGTACATCCAATTTAAGAATAATTTTTCAAAGTGAAACTCAAAGGGCTGATATTTTTTTTAGGTTTTTTATCTAACTTAAATTTACCAAAGACAGAAATCAGGCTTTTGAAAAAAATATGGAATACCAATTTCACTTCACACATACAATTTTAGAATTATTTTTCAAAGTGAAACTCAAAGGGCTGATATTTTTTTTAGGTTATTTATCTAACTTAATTTACCCAAGACTGAAATCAGGCTTTTGAAAAAAATATGGAAAACCAATTTCACTTCACACATACAATTTATAAAGTTTTTTTTTCAAAGTGAAACTCAAAGGGCTGATTTTTTTTTAAGTTTTTATCTAACTTAAATTTTCCCAAGAACAAAATCAGGCTTTTGAAAAAAATATGGAAAACCAATTTCACTTCACTCATACAATTTATGAATTATTTTTCAAAGTGAATCTCAAATGGCTAATTTTTTTTAAGGTTTTTTATTAATCTTAAATTTGCCCAAGACAGAAATCAGACTTTTGAACAAAATATGGAAAACCAATTTTACTGCACTAATCCAATTTAAGAATAATTTTTCAAAGTGAAACTCAAAGGACTGATTTTTTTTTAGGTTTTTTATTAAACTTAAATTTGCCCAAGACTGAAATCAGGCTTTTGAAAAAAATATGGAAAACCAATTTCACTTCACTCATACAATTTATGAATTATTTTTCAAAGTGAAACTCAAAGGGCTGATATTTTTTTTAGGTTTTTTATCTAACTTAAATTTGCCCAAGACTGAAATCAGGTTTTTGAAAAAAATATGTAAAACAAATTTCACTTCACACATACAATTTTAGAATTATTTTTCAAAGTGAAACTCAAAGGGCTGACTTTTTTTTAGTTTTTTTATTAACTTTAAATTTGCCCAAGACAAAAATCAGACTTTTGAACAAAATATGGAAATACAATTTTCCTCGTACATCCAATTTAAGAATAATTTTTCAAAGTGAAACTCAAAGGGCTGATTTTTTTTTTAGGTTTTTTATCTAACTTAAATTTACCCAAGACTGAAATCAGGCTTTTGAAAAAAATATGGAAAACCAATTTCACTTCACACATACAATTTATGAATTATTTTTCAAAGTGAAACTCAAAGGGCTGATATTTTTTTTAGGTTTTTTATCTAACTTAAATTTGCCCAAGACTGAAATCAGGTTTTTGAAAAAAATATGTAAAACAAATTTCACTTCACACATACAATTTTAGAATTATTTTTCAAAGTGAAACTCAAAGGGCTGACTTTTTTTTAGTTTTTTTATTAACTTTAAATTTACCCAAGACAGAAATCAGACTTTTGAAAAAAATATGGAATACCAATTTCACTTCACACATACAATTTTAGAATTATTTTTCAAAGTGAAACTCAAAGGGCTGATTTTTTTTTAGGTTATTTATCTAACTTAAATTTACCCAAGACTGAAATCAGGCTTTTGAAAAAAATATGGAAAACCAATTTCACTTCACACATACAATTTATAAAGTTTTTTTTTCAAAGTGAAACTCAAAGGGCTGATTTCTTTTTAGGTTTTTTATCTAACTTAAATTTTCCCAAGAACAAAATCAGGCTTTTGAAAAAAATATGGAAAACCAATTTCACTTCACTCATACAATTTTAGAATTATTTTTCAAAGTGAAACTCAAAGGGCTGACTTTTTTTTAGGTTTTTTATTAAACTTGAATTTGCCCAAGACAAAAATCAGACTTTTGAACAAAATATGGAAAACCAATTTTCCTCGTACATCCAATTTAAGAATAATTTTTCAAAGTGAAACTCAAAGGATTGTTTTTTTTTTTAGGTTTTTTATCTAACTTAAATTTTCCCAAGACTGAAATCAGGCTTTTGAAAAAAATATGGAAAACCAATTTCACTTCACTCATACAATTTATGAATTATTTTTCAAAGTGAAACTCAAAGGGCTGATATTTTTTTTAGGTTTTTAATCTAACTTAAATTTGCCCAAGACTGAAATCAGGTTTTTGAAAAAAATATGGAAAACCAATTTCACTTCACTCATACAATTTTAGAATTATTTTTCAAAGTGAAACTCAAAGGGCTGATTTTTTTTAGGTTTTTTATCTAACTGATATTTTCCCAAGTAGAAAATTAGACTTTTGAAAAAAATATGGAAAACCAATTTCACTTCACTCATACAATTTATGAAATTATGTTTCAAAGTGAATCTCAAATGGCTGATTTTTTTTAAGGTTTTTTATAAAACTTAAATTTGCCCAAGACAAAAATCAGACTTTTGAACAAAATATGGAAAACCAATTTTCCTCACACATCCAATTTAAGAATAATTTTTCAAAGTGAAACTCAAAGGGCTGATTTTTTTTTTAGGTTTTTTATCTAACTTAAATTTACCCAAGACTGAAATCAGGCTTTTGAAAAAAATATGGAAAACCAATTTCACTTCACACATACAATTTATGAATTATTTTCAAAGTGAAACTCAAAGGGCTGATATTTTTTTTAGGTTTTTATCTAACTTAAATTTGCCCAAGACTGAAATCAGGTTTTTGAAAAAAATATGTAAAACAAATTTCACTTCACACATACAATTTTAGAATTATTTTTCAAAGTGAAACTCAAAGGGCTGACTTTTTTTTAGTTTTTTTATTAACTTTAAATTTACCCAAGACAGAAATCAGACTTTTGAAAAAAATATGGAATACCAATTTCACTTCACACATACAATTTTAGAATTATTTTTCAAAGTGAAACTCAAAGGGCTGATTTTTTTTTAGGTTATTTATCTAACTTAAATTTACCCAAGACTGAAATCAGGCTTTTGAACAAAATATGGAAAACCAATTTCACTTCACTCATACAATTTATGAATTTTTTTTCAAAGTGAAACTCAAAGGGCTGATTTTTTTTTAGGTTTTTTATCTAACTTAAATTTTCCCAAGAACAAAATCAGGCTTTTGAAAAAAATATGGAAAACCAATTTCACTTCACTCATACAATTTTAGAATTATTTTCAAAGTGAAACTCAAAGGGCTGACTTTTTTTTAGGTTTTTTATTAAACTTGAATTTGCCCAAGACAAAAATCAGACTTTTGAACAAAATATGGAAAACCAATTTTCCTCGTACATCCAATTTAAGAATAATTTTTCAAAGTGAAACTCAAAGGATTGTTTTTTTTTTAGGTTTTTTATCTAACTTAAATTTGCCCAAGACTGAAATCAGGCTTTTGAAAAAAATATGGAAAACCAATTTCACTTCACTCATACAATTTATGAATTATTTTTCAAAGTGAAACTCAAAGGGCTGATATTTTTTTTAGGTTTTTAATCTAACTTAAATTTGCCCAAGACTGAAATCAGGTTTTTGAAAAAAATATGGAAAACCAATTTCACTTCACACATACAATTTATAAAGTTTTTTTTTCAAAGTGAAACTCAAAGGGCTGATTTTTTTTAGGTTTTTTATCTAACTGATATTTTCCCAAGTAGAAAATTAGACTTTTGAAAAAAATATGGAAAACCAATTTCACTTCACTCATACAATTTATGAAATTATGTTTCAAAGTGAATCTCAAATGGCTGATTTTTTTTAAGGTTTTTTATAAAACTTAAATTTGCCAAGACAAAAATCAGACTTTTGAACAA